>CP092873.1:83565419-83595619 GCA_030710605.1 Cordylochernes scorpioides | reverse complement strand
ACATTCGCTAAATACAGTTATTTACAAATGTTCGTTTGTGGCAAGATACTTTTCCTTCTACTTCAAATTATCGAGTGGACCAATTAATATTGATTCTATTTAACGTATCGTGTATTTTTCAAGGGACCGGTAAAAAAATTCAAATGGCGCGCTAATGCATCATTATACAGGGTCCATTATGAAAGAAATGAGCATTTACTGGCAAAATATATTTGTTGATCGTAATTTGTGCAAATGTTCAATATTCTTCAAAATACATTCCTCCTGCATCAATGAAAGGCACCCTGAAACTCCTCGACAGGAATGCTTTTCAAGAACGTTGTAACATGTGTTGGATGTTTTCCACGGTTTCCCAATGCTTTCCTTTCATCTCTCTCTTGAGTCGCGGAAACAAAAAGAAGTCACATGGAGCTAAGTCGGGACTGTAAGGGGGGTGAGGGATCACCGGGGTGTTGCTCCGGGCCAGGAAGTTGGTAATGATGAAGGCTGTGTGGCTGGTGGCATTGTCATGGTGGAGCTTGACCGTGTCTTCAATGTCAGTCCTCACGCGTGCGATCCGGCGTTTCAATCTCCTGAGCACCTCCAGGTAAAAGGCTGAGTTTACAGTTTGTCCCTGCGGTACAAACTCACAATGGACTATTCCTCGGATGTCAAA
Source organism: Cordylochernes scorpioides (assembly GCA_030710605.1). Classification (NCBI taxonomy): domain Eukaryota; kingdom Metazoa; phylum Arthropoda; class Arachnida; order Pseudoscorpiones; family Chernetidae; genus Cordylochernes; species Cordylochernes scorpioides. The sequence goes on along the minus strand of CP092873.1, from coordinate 83,594,964 downwards.
GAAGACAATGATAATCGTTTTGATGCGCGACTTTCTCATTCGCGCTTTCTTGGGGCGTGGGGATGATTTTGTGTGCCATATACAGCTCTGCCTTTTCGACTCTGGGTCGTATTCAAACATCCAGGATTCGTCTCCGGTTACTACAGAGTTCAGAAAGTCCGGTTCATTTTGAATCAAATTCAACAATTCTTGACAGCGCAAAACTCTAAGTTCTTTCTGGTCTTGCGTCAACACTTTCGGCACAAGCTTCGCACAGACCTTACGCATTTGCAGATCCTCGCTCACTATCCCATGTACCACAAATGTGGACATGTGTAATGTGTCAGCAATTTGCTGGATGCTTAATCGACGGTCGGTACGCAAAACTTCGAGCACACGATCCACGTTCTCGTCAGTTCTGGCCGTTGTTGGGCGTCCTGAACGGGGTTCGTCGGCGACCTCCTCCCGGCCCTCCTTGAACGCCTTGTGCCACTTCCCAGACTGTGATCTTGAAATGCAATCGTCCTTGAAGGCTTTTTGCAGCATCTGGAATGTTTCGGTTGCATTTTTTCCAAGCCTCACGCAAAACTTTATGGCGTATCGTTGTTCAAGCGAACGCTCCATCGCGCTATGTTACAAGAGTTGAAAACACACTTCAAGCGGAGACAGGTATCTCCCCTCACACTGCTCGAACTCAACTGACGACCGGATGGATTGAAAGGGCATATCCCTCCACCACATTTCACACGGTTTTACCGTGCTGCCATCTATCGTCGCGTCACAATAACATTATGCTCATTACTTTCATAATGGACCCTGTATTTGCAATTATAGATATGGGATATTTTTTCTTAGCAGTAAGAGGAATTTGAGATTTGCGTATTTTGTCTGTTGAGTTATTTAACCCTGACCTGAATAAACTTGATTTCTACTTATTTCTTGGCAGAGCAATCTAGTAGAACATCCTGTCTGGATAAATATAGCCATTTTATCGTCTAACGGTTTTCCGGGAAATACTGATCATATTGTTCAAACCCTGCTACAAGATGAAACTAGTGCTGTTCTCCTTCGTCTGCTTTCTTCTTTCAGATGTCGGTAAGTACCCTCGTATTCTATATTTTTTTCTTTTTTTTTCTTTTCATTTATAAACCAGGAGCGATTTTAAAATATTTGCGCCTACTACAGAGGAAACAAACAAAAAATAAACAAATTAGAACTTAGAATTGAATATTTACAAATTTGCATGTATTATTCGACAGAGTTCATAATATTTATATAGACAAAGTAGCTGATGTAAGAGAGTTAAATTATTTAGATCAGAGAACAAACGATGTCTCACTTCTGTAAAATTTGAACAGTCATAGATAAGGTGAAGATAAGTTTGTTCAGTTTCTCCGCAGAAACAATTTGGGGTTTCTGATAGACCTCTTTTACATGAGCTTTTCTAGATGGCAGAGCGCCATCTAGTGGAACAAAAATAAACTAAACGTTTATTTAACTTATTCCGTGATATTTGGCTAACCCAATTTCTTAATAAATCAAGAAAAGTCAACCACGAACGCGTTTCGGGCTGTTGACCCTCGTCAGCGTGGTGCAAACTGTACCTTTACAATCAAAATTTGGTCCTAGAGGTTTCCTGAGAAATCAAGAAATGGGTATTTAAGGCCAAATTTGCGTAAATACGCTTTTCATGTGAAAAAAAAAACAATAAAATATATTAAAAATTCTCCTTTACAAATTTCTCAAGCTTTCGGGCAAGGAAACCCTTCTACGGGAGAAAATATTTTACATAATTAAAACGCTAATAAAATAAGATTTAAAATTAAATAAAGTGCTTTGGGTGTTTACATTTGTTTTAATGCAGAATCAACGTGAGCTTCTTATGCGTGTGTTTATCGAGTTTGCTATTCAGAGGCGATATCTACATTTGGAGGTTATGGGGTGGGTTGAGAGAATAGTATATTATAAATTTCTGGAATGTCTATTCTTTTGTTAATGTTTTTGTTCTTTCTGGATATGATGGATTCTATGATAAGCTTCTGTAGTCTATTGGGGATGTTGGAGTAATGGGTCTTTGGTTCTTTCCCGAAAGCTTGAGAATTTTGTAAATAAAAATATTTTGAAAAGAAACTTCTCCCTGGAGACTTAATGTTCTTATTTTAATATTGATTCAAGAGATTATTTTATCGAATTCAACAAGTGTTGAGATCTTAAATGTTGTTGTTGTTTCTTATCCCCTTGTCTAAAGATTACACAAATTCCATGAGTTCATACTCCTCGAGTTGTTTGATAATAAGCAGCGGCCCAAAGGTACTGCTTAGTGCATCTAATGCAAGCCAGAATGTGTTCTGAAGATGCAGGTGCAAGGCAAGTGGGGTAGATTTTGTTATTATATTTATTTTTTTTCTATCTTCAATTTCTGAGTTTAAATATTTATCACAATTTATTTTTCATCTTATAAGATTTTTTTTACAATTTTTATACAATTACAATACTAATAATATTGAATGCAATAGTATTTTTTTTTTTAATTACATTTATGAATTCAATTGTCATCTATCGATAAAAATCTGTAACAAATTTTAACAGGAAATCTTTAATTTTTTGACAATATGTTTCTTTTTATCTCTACAGACCTTACAACTACAGATTTTATAGATAATTTGATCTATCAGATTGCCACAAGATCTTTTCTATTATTGAATCTTGCAAAACAACAATTGTTAATGTAGTTTTAAATTCACATTGATCAGTTAAGAAAATTTTCTTTTTAGATTTTTACCTGATGTTGTTGCTAATGTATTCACTAGAAATAAAATGAATCAATGAAATTTTAGTATTCTTAAAACTGAAGAAACTGCTTGGATGGTTCATCATTTATTTGGAACCACATCATTATAATAGAATTACTCAATAAATTAATTTCTTGTATCAATATTGAGTAAAATATCAGACCTCAAGGGTAAAGTATATTATAAAAAAACCTTTTTATTCTCTAGCTTTCGGGTACGAACGCCCTTCTACAGGAGAAATTATACCATGTTTTTTCCTGAAGAAGAGCGTTCATGCCCGAAATCTAAAGAATAAAAAAGTTGTTTAAAATACACTTTTTGATTTAAGACGAATAATCCTTTCAATAATTATAATAACGAATAGATTCAAAAAGGATAAGTTTCTTTTTGAACGAAAAATCAAATTTTTATTTTAAGGTAAAATATCGACCATTTTTAACCTTTTTGGATGAGGTATGAAAGGGTGAATTATGAAGAGTAATGACGAACGGAAAAATAAAAGTGTCCAGGGATGGGAAACGAACCCACAATGTTCCGCTTACCGGGCAGATGCCATGTCCACTAGGCTACCCTGGACGTATTTTTCCGTTCGTAAATGATACATAAAGAAACTTATCCTTTTTGAATCTATTCGTTATTAAAATACACTTTTCCCTGGAGACCTGATATTTATACTCAATAAATAAAATTCATCATTATTTGTATGTTAAATATGTCTGAAATGTTAATACAAAGCAATAACACGCCATCTATATATAACGAATGAAGACATTAAGAGACGAATGTTTCTTTTCACATATGAATCAAACTTTTACTGTCCTTACTGCGATTAAAAAAGAATTGCGAACGAGCATTGCTCGATGCAAATATTTAAATGCAATTCTACTGTCCTAAAAGCTTATATCCATAGTTTGCTTAAATACCATTTCTAAGATTCCACCCTTCAGTGTAGCATATAAAAGCAGAATGATCCAATACAGTATTAGAGCTCTAAGGAAGCAGTCTGGTAGATTAAATTGGGGAAACCGCTTAGAGGTTTCATCACTGATGAGCCAAGCCTTCCCAATATTTTTCCTCGCAGTAAAAACAGTAGAAGTTTGTTTTATATGTGAGAAGAAACATTCACGTTTTAATTCGTTATTTCTGAAATGTATTAATTAATTTGTGTCTGTGGTGGTAGCATTTATGCTCAACAGATATGGAGAGGAGTGGCAACGACTGGAACCATGTGCTGATTTCTTCACGGAGAGAATTACCATTGGGGTGCTAAACCTTGAAAACTGCTGGTGAGTTGTCGAGGGGTTTTAAGATCAGAAATAAAATATATAATTATATTTATGATTAAAATATGTAAAACGACACTTGAAGTTACACCGCATGAGTTTCTTTTTGAATGAAAAATCAAATTTTTATTTTTAGGTGAAATATCGACCCTTTTAAACCTTTTTGGATGAGGTATGAAAGGGTGAATTATGAAGAGTAATGACGAACGGAAAAATAAAAGTGTCCAGGGATGGGAAACGAACCCACAATGTTCCGCTTACCGGGCAGATGCCATGTCCACTAGGCTACCCTGGACGTATTTTTCCGTTCGTAAATGATACATAAAGTAACTTATAATACTATATAATACACTGCGGCCTGTGATTGTAAAACGACACTTGAAGTTACACCGCATGAGTTTCTTTTTGAACGAAAAATCAAATTTTTATTTTAAGGTAAAATATCGACCATTTTTAACCTTTTTCCGTTCGTCATTACTCTTCATAATTCACCCTTTCATACCTCATCCAAAAAGGTTTAAAATGGTCGATATTTTACCTTAAAATAAAAATTTGATTTTTCGTTCAAAAAGAAACTCATGCGGTGTAACTTCAAGTGTCGTTTTACAATCACAGGCCGCAGTGTATTATATTGTATTAAAATATGTATTTATTTATTTATTCCAATTTAAAACGCAATGTCCCCCAAGGGACACTTGCGCTGTCATACATGTATATTTCTACAGTTGTCTATACACATATATATTTACAATAACTTGAGGCCGTAAATAGAATAGCCATATGATATTAACAAGAAAAAAAGAAAGGGAAAAAACGAGTAAAAAAGAACTGTGTACAAAAGAAAGAATTATAATATGAATTATCAGTTTCTCTTCTTGACAACCATCATGACTGGGTGAAGTAGAATGAGTCTGTCTTTGTCATTAAGACTGGGAGCACTACTCAGTGGCAGGCCAACTTAGCTCCAAAAGAAATGGCCGTCTCTGACATGAGGAACAGACGCCATGTGCAGCCGCTCCTAACATGGAGTACAAACGCTGCTCATCCTGTATCCCTGGATTAGGAGTCCTTACGGGGTACTATCAGCAGGGCCAGCTGAGCAAGGTTTTTTTTGTGAGCTTGTTACTGCTTCCCCTCCTCCTTTTTCATCCGGGCTTGTGACCGGCAAAGGTGGAGTTATTATCAGTTTCTTGAGAGATTGATTCAAATATGAAAATAAGAAATAACATTTCAATAAAATAATACCTTGAATCAATATTGAGTGAAAATATATATATCCGGCCTCCAGGGAAAAGTGTCTTTTCAAAAACCTTTTTATTCTCTAGCTTTCTGGCACGAACGTCCTTCTACAGGAGAAAACCTGGTATAATGATTCGCCAATAGAACACGAGTTAAAATATAATCGGATACTATACTACTGAATTTTATAAAAAAATACTGTAGTTTTAATTTTTTTCCATATTTAACTATTATATATATATACTAGCGGGTGTACCCGGCTCCGCCCGGGTTTTACTCGAGGGAATGTTTGTAGTCTAGTATGTTGATATAATAAATCTATCTGAATATTAGGAAAGGTCAGGTAACTTTTTTGTAGGGTGATGCTCTGAAAAAGAACGCTATACCACTTTATCACTAAACAAATTAGCGAGCCAAAAATAAGCAACCTAAACAATCCATTAGCTTTGCAAGATAAGAAAAGAAATAGAGAAATGCATGCAAAATTCTCAACACAAATCAAAATCTTTAATCCTCAGAAGTAATGTATATTAGGTAGGATGAGGTTTATTTTGTTTCTATTACATTACATCATCTTTAAATCTCAAAGCAGAGCAAAACTGGCAGACCCGAGACATTTGGCCTATATCGACAGATGAATCAGCTTTATAATCAATATGGGCATTATACTGCAAACCTGAAAACGGCTTATGAGTTCAAAGCTGAATACGCTGAACAGGAACTTGCATAGTTTGTGTTGCTGCGACGCGGGCTTCAGAATACCTAAGACGGCGAAGCGCACGACGCGTCTCACTTTGAAGTGGTGTCTCAATAGCTCTAGCATTCCTATATCTCCTGGAAGCAGCCGTATTCCTACCAAGTAAACGTCGGCTGTGGCGAGGCATATTCTGAAAAAAAAATTTAGATTGAGATTAATAACAAAAGCTTCAAAACCAGCAATTTCTAAACAAAGCATAAAAATTTCCTGTCTTTTTGAGGTAAAAATCAAAATTTTTGAATGTTTTATTCAAAATAACCTTCAGATATGTTAAAAAGATTTCAAAAAACTAAAATCATAATATTATTACCAAAAAATTAATGCCCAAAACCAGTTATCATTAAAAAGCTTCAAAAATAAACTAACCGCTGGATACGGCAATGAAAAAGCCTGCTTTTTTGAGCTAAAAAATAGAAATAATTTTCTAAAATACAAAATACAACCCCTATATGTTAAAAAAAACTATAAATAATCTAAATATAAAATATTTAATCAAATAAATTAAAATATATTTTAAAAAAAATTGAAAAAGGACTTCAAAAAGACAAATAAATGAATCCGTAAAAGAAATCCCTTGCTTATTTAAAAATACAAATAACCTATTTTTTAGATACAACCCATATATGTAGAAAATATAATAAATAAACTGTAATTAAAATATCAAAGCAATAATTAAAAAATTCCATAAGAAAATTTAAAAAAGGACCTCAAAATGACCCATAATTGAACACAATGAAATTGCTTGCTCTTTTTTGCGATTAATAATAAAAAAACCTAAATATTTTAAAAAACACAACACCTATATGTTATAAATACCACAAATAATTTGTATTTGAAAGATCTAAATAATTAAATAAAAATTTCTTAAGAAATATTTGAGAAGGGCCTCATAATGACAATCACATAAACATACCAATAAAATATCTTGCATCTTAGTGAAAAAAAAAAGAAATAATCCAAAATTTGTTTACAAAAAACCCATATATGTTGAAAACACCATAAATAATCTACTTTTAAAATATCTAAGCAATTAATTAAAATTTTGTTAAGGTCCCCTCAAAAAAGACATAAAATTGAGCACATTAATGAAATTTCAAGCTTTTTAGTGAAAAAAAAAAGAGAAATAACCCTTTTTTTTTACAAAGCAACCCATATAAGTGGAAAACACCATAAATAATTCTGTTATTAAAATATCTAAACAATTAATTAAAAATTTTGTTAAGGTCCTCAAAAAAGACATAAAATTGAGCACATGAATGAAATTTCTAGCTTTTCAGTGAAAAATATAGAAATAACCCTAAATTTGTAAAAAATAATATAAATTACCTCAGTCTTATAAAAATACTAACCACGTAAGTTAGAAATAGCATATATATTTTATTATAAATTAGCCTAAAAATTTATCTAAAATATAAAATTGATCTCATCAAGTAAGGCTTCAACTTTTTTCGGTATAAAATATGAAAACTATAAAATAAAAGTATCTTACCATGTATAAAAGTTATTATTAAAATTAAAATATATATATATAAAAAAGTTTAGAACTAATTTTGCAAGAAGCGCAAAGTAAACACTTGAAAGTGTAAACACTTTAACTCTGTTGAATTTTTTTTGTATTTTATCGATAACAGCAAAGTTATGTATGTTAAAGTTAGGAAAAATATTTTGATGTTAAGCAAAACCTGCTCCATCTCGTTTTACATAAATGTTGAAAATTTGGTCGAAATTGATGCATTGCAACGAAAGTTTTTAGCGAACACCACTTATGAAATTTCCATTTTATTAATATAGATATACAAATGGAGAGAATAAATAATATAAAATATATATTTAATAAAAGAACAAAATAAATAATTTTAGGCTTCTAGGGCATAACTAAGGAAGCAAGGAATATATACTATTCTGATCAAAAAGTTTCAACACTTTGCTCATAAGTTAAAAAAAACTTTATTATTCTACCAAATTCAAAATGTCCCTTCAAATTAGTGTTCGTTGGCCGCGATGCTCTTCAGCCACCTTTTTTTCCAGTCGGCAAAACACCTCTGGTAGTCTGTTTTCGGGATCGCCTTCATGGCCTTCTTCGATTCCATCTTGATTTCTTCTATGCTCTGAAATTTCCGACCCTTTAACTTTTTTTATCAGAGTAGTATTAAGCTGTAGTTATCATTTTATCTTTACTTAAGGTATAACATTATTCATTAATTATTAAATCTCATTTATTTTCTAATGTTTACTCTAAAAATATATTGATTCACAACGATGTAGATGGCCCCCGATTCTTACAAAAGTTCAACCCCACCAGCGAGTGTGAGTAAACAAACGGAGAGCTCTGGCACATTTGTAAGTGCAAAGTCGAACTGCTTTTCACATGTGTAGACATGTGGTGCACTTATAGTAAAATCAGTCGCATTCTTCTACCCACCATGATTATCATGGCCTGTACCACGTGCACTAGGGATAAGCAAAAAAAAAAAACAACGATGTAATTTACTTTGATATAAAAATATATTGAAAAACGAAAGAAAAAAATAAAAGATCAGGTGTTGAAATCAATATTAAAAATGGCATATCCTGACCAGGAGCACATGTGCTTTACAGAAGGCAGAGCGCCATCTGGTGGAACATAAATCAACTAAACATTTATTTAGCCTGTTCCCTAATATTTGGCCAACCCAATTTCTTGATAAATCAAGAAAAGCCATCCACGAACGCGTTTCGCGCTTTTTGGCGCTCGTCAGCGTGGAGTAGGCTGAACCATTGCGACCAAAAAATATTTTTTGATCCCAATGGCCTCCTGAAAAACCAAGAAATGGGTATTTAAGGCCAAACTTGCGTAAATACGTTTAGCACATTAAAAACGAAAGAAAAAATAAAAGATAAAAAGATCAGGTGTTGAAATCAATATTAAAAATGGCATATCCTGACCAGGAGCATATGTGCTTTACAGAAGGCAGAGCGCCATCAATCGCCAAATACCGTATATGTTCAATAATTTTGCAAAATGATGAAATAAAAATTGTGACATGATTAAAAATTATAATGAGTATAAACATTTGAAATTTGAGCAATACTGTGACTCATCCTTTTCTCAATCCGATAGTCAACAAATGTATAACTGGATCAATACAATGATGCTTTATCAAGGTCTTCTTTTTGGTTTATATAAATTCTACAAGACCACAGTCAACGTTCGGAAGAGAATAATGGATTCGCTAAATGTCGTGGTCTATTTGGATGAGGAAAGTGAAGATTAGAATGCGGTTGATTCCACACTCGTCATTTCAGTGATACGCTAACCTTGACGTATGCACGGTGTGGACACTGGACATGTGTCGGAACTGTAGGCTGTTGTTGGGTTCTGTGATACCGGGAGTATAGGAATCATAATTTCAGTGATAGGCTAACCTTGAATTATGCACGGTGGACATGCCTAGTGTAGCCATGTGGTGATGCCTGGAGTATAGGAGCCCTATCTATCCTTTCTTCCTACTGTTATTCTGTATAAGACCGGTGGTCTTAATGAAGTTGTGTGTGATATAAAAGTCATATTGTGTGTGCAGCAATCTACAGAGCTTCATACACTGTGTGGTCCATAGCAGACCAAGATCCAGTGATGACGAAGCAGCATTGACAGAATCCTTCTACCGCAGTTTTGGAGATTGGGGAAGGAGCTGCAGGCAGATGGAATGCTAACTCTTCGTGAAAAATTACAGCTCTTAGCTATATCAGAAATAAAAATGTTTAAACACACATTGTATTATTATGCACTAGCGCGCCATCTGTTATGAAAATTCGAAACTATTATAGACGCGTATGATTCTTTAAAAAATAAAACAATTTCTACTGTCCTTACTGCAATGGAAAAATTAATGGGAGGGCCTGGCTCATCAATAGCTTAAAAGAATCATACGCGTCTATAATAGTTTTGAAACACACATTGTATTTGCAACAATGTCATCAATACTGTTGTTAAAACTAATTAATGGGCATAAAATCATCTGCAGATCATGTGACAAAGAGAACCAATCGGGTGAGACTTTGCGAAAGCAAAGAAAGGTATAAAAGGCACGGCGGGATGGCCGGTGCGGGGATTAGTAGAGTCAAGGTACTCAAGCTCAGAAGAGGATTGATCATTAGTGCCTGAGCCTAGGAGATAAAGAACTCGAGCTCGAGTGAATAGGCTGAAGTTGAGAAAAAGTCAGTGGAAAAGAGTGAAAAAGCTGAATTTGAGAGAAAGTCTACTCTGGAAGAAATTGAGGAAAGTGAGGAGGCTAAAGCTAGAAAAAAAAAAAGATAGATCTGCATAAATAGTTAGGGATAATTATGTTCATTTTATGTATCATTTCATCATAGAAAATAAAGCCCATTATATTTAAATTAATCAGATCCGGTTTATCCTTACCTCCAGAATATCACTTACCTATCGTTACTGTAAGAACAATAGTTATAAACAAAATTTATTTATTTAAATTAATCATTTGCTTATTTAATAGATTCTGAATTCTTTTTTCTCTTATTCCCAACAACTGTTATACAGAGACACTTTCCTAAACATAACCCAGTATCAAAATTGATGAATCACAATTCGGATTATAGATTATAGCTACAAAAAAATAAAACCTAATACAGATAAAGTAATAGTGTGTGACACGTTTCAGTAACAGCATTTTTACCGAAAGGTCACACACTATTAATTTATTCGTATTAAGTCTTATTTTTTATAATTACCAAATATTTTTTCACAATGAGTTTCTTTTTATTTCACAACACTAGCTTTCAAGTGATAATCGCTCTTCAACGGGCTTAATGAAAAATATCGACTATATTTTTGAGCCTGTTAAAGAGCGATTATCGCTTGAAAGCTAGCGTTTTGAAATAAAAAGAAACTCATTGTGAGAAAATATTTTGTAATTTTAAACGTTTTCACAAATATTTATCATGAATTTAAGTCTTATTATTTTGTACCAGTATCAAAATATTTATAAAAAACCATAAGAATATATTTTTAATGCACAAAAATATTGGTGTTTTTTTTTTTTTGTCGTAAAGGCGTACATCTATGGATACACTTTTGCATACAAAATTTTTGAATTTTAAATACAATTGTGTGTTTTTCATATATATAAGTGGGTTTCTACCTTTCAGGTATTTTGATGGCAGTTTACCAACATAATCGTCATGTAGATTATAACTTATGTTACGAAAAATAGGTAAAATAAATAATCTTCTGATTCCTAATAATCCGCCATTTATATCAATTGCGAAAAAATAGTACAAATGTAACATTGTACTGGGATAAGGTGCATAGATTAAGAAAAAGGCATCTCCTTATCGTGCAACTGAAAGTTAGTGGTTAGCTTTTCTTGATTAATCAAGAATGGGTATTTGGCCAATTCTGGAATAATTAAAAATCAACGAGAATAGTTGATATTTATTCCGATAGATGGCGCCAGCCATCAGCAACTTTCAGTTGCACGATAAGGAGATGCCTTTTTCTTAATATATCAATTGCTTATTCATTATTGCATTATAATTTGATTTATCTTAGTATGTCATACCCATTTTGAAACAATAATTTATGATATATATATTTTTTAATTTTTTGAAGATTGAGCAATCCATAATTAAAATTATATTTTAAAAAGATGCATATATTGTATTTATAATTATTTTATTGTTCCAATATTTCGAGGGGCAACTCGTCTCTCTTTATCGAGGCTGTTTGTGTTTTTCACTAAAACATGCGATTATTTAAATCCAATATATGCATCTTTTTAATGCATCTAATATATATATATATTAAAATACGGAAGAAAAATAAAAGATAAAAAGATCAGGTGTTGAAATCAATATTAAAAATAGCATATCCTGACCAGGAGCACATGTGCTTTACAGAAGGCAGAGCGCCATCTGGTGGAACAGAAATCAACTAAACATTGATTTAGCCTGTTTCTATTTAAGATCCTGTTGACTTACTGTAGGATTGATGACTTGTGGTGGTTGATGATATCTGGTGCAGGCGTAGTTGAATGGTAGGGTTCCACAGGGGAAATAACGAGATGAAAACCAGGTTGGGATTGAATCTAAGACTTCGCCAATAAGGAAGAGAAAGTTTGAGACTAAATGGGGTATTTTCCTATCACATGATCGGAGAAAATGTTACCTTGGTGAGAGAGAATTGGGCACGTCTTGCTCCTAGTCTGGTCGCCTTCCTTACTGACTAACTTTGAGTCCGAGATCTTCCTCGTTAACTCTCTATGCCTCTCATTGGTTGAGATCGTCTACGTGGTTACTTTTGGTTGGCTGTTAGTTGTTCATGCTGAACTGTGATTGGATGTTGGTACCTCTATTGTCTTTCATGATTACCATCCTCCAGGAAGAAGAAGGTATTTGAACTTTAATTTTATGGTTCCTGGGTAGTGACCTTTACTTCCTGGATGATGCAATCCTGGTAATTGCTGTTCTCTCTTTTTCGCGAGGCCTAACTTTTATTAAAACTTTTTGGACGATACATTGCATAGATTGTGGTGGGATTACATCTTGGTATATACAAATTATGACATATATTTAGGTAAAATTGGTAAAGGTTTAATAAAAATAGGCAATTAAATAATTATACATATTCATATTTAAGAAATAGTACAAATGTAATAATTTATTGGGATAAGGTACATAAATTAAGAAAAAAGCATCTCCTTATCGTGCAACTGAAAGTTGCTGATGGCTTGCGCCATTGCTGATGGCAAAATTTTACTATAAAATGACAAAAATCCAAGGAAGCTTTTTAATTCGGTTATATTCTTAGGAACTGGACAATTCTTCATGCAAGCTAGCTTGTCTTTCAAGGGGTATATACCAAATTCATTGATTTTATGTCCAAGATATTCAATCTCATTTTTAACAAACAAGCACTTATTTTTGTGTATTGTAAAATTATTTTCTTTAAGAATATTAAGTGTTCTCTTAAGAATATCTAAATGGCTTTCCAAATCCTCTGATGCAATAAGAATATCATCAAAATAAATGTAAACATCATTGATTCCCGAGAAGAAGGATTCCATTGTCTTCTGAAATATTTCAGAAGCAGTCTTTATACCAAAGGCCAAACGATTATATTTATATAGACCTTTGTGAGTGGAGACAACCAAATACTTTTTTGAAATATCATCCATCTCAATTTGATGGTAAGCCTTTGACAAATCTAATTTAGTAAATAATTTCTTTCCTTGAAAATTACTCAAGACTGAATCTATGTTAGGAATAGGATATTTGACATCCTCTAAGTAAGGATTTAAACTCTTTTTAAAATCAGCACAAAGTCTAATTTGGCCATTTGGTTTTGCAACACAAACAAGTTGTGAAGCAACAGGACAAGTTTTGGCAGGGGGTCGGCAGTTGTTCTATGGGGTGTTTCTCAGCAGTCCGCTTCAGCCTTTCTCTCTCACACACACTCTCCCCCCATGTCTCGGTGATAAACATCAAAGTTGGTGTCATGGCCTCTACCTCTGTCCCGTGGGCTGTCCCCGATCACTCTCTGAGCTAACATCCAGCCCTGCCTCTGCTTCTTGTTGTCCGCGTGTGGGAAGAACACCAACACTCGCCTCACGTACACGACTGCCAGTTCATATATATGTCGGCAAATTGCAACAATATTACATATATATATACGAGGGCCATCCAATAAATAAGTTTCCCTATTTTTTTTTTTCTGCGAACGAAGCGTTGTAAAAATTAGTTAGTATAGAAGAAATGGTCACTAGGATGCGTTGGAAGCTGTTGACCTTCAAAATCACGCTACTCGTACGCGCAAGTCCGTAGCGCTTCAGTTTCCATGGAGCTACCACTGGTGAACGTGTCCACTTGCGAACTCCGTTCTGTAATTCGTTTTTTCACGGCGAAAAATTAAACTGCGGTCAATATTCATCGCAATTCAGTGTCAGTGTATGATGACGAATGTATGAGCATCCAAATGGTTCGCCGATGGCGTTCATGGTTCTTAGAAGGACGGCAAAACGTGCATGATGACGAGCGAAGCGGCAGCCCCGTTACTGCTACGGACAATGCAGCCGTTGCTGCTGTTCGGAATGTGGTGGAAGCAGATCGCCGAGTCACCATTGACGAAATAATGATTCCACTGCCTCCTGGAATCGAAATTAGACGCTCTACGATTGGAACAATCATGTCAGATGTTTTGAATTTTCTCAAAGTCTGCACAAGATGGATCCCGCGTTTGCTCTTGGAAAATCACAAGCAACAACGGATGGAGGCAGCCCGAGCTTTCCTGGAAATGCATCAAAGAGATGGAGATCAACTGTTTTCCCGTATTGTCACTGGAGATGAAAGCTGGGTGCATCATTCAACTCCAGAACCAAAACGACAAAGCATGGTGTGGAAGAAGCCTGAGGAAAGTGCACCAAAAAAGGCGAAGGTCACAATCTCTGCAGGCAAAGTTATGGCTATGGAAAACTTCAAATGGGAAATTTTCACACATCCACCTTATTCTCCGGAACTTGCCCCAAGCGACTTCCATCTTTATCCAGCACTCAAATGGCACCTTGGAGGCAAGCACTTCGCGAATGATGACGAAGTGCAGGCGGAGGCGAACCACTGGCTACGAAGACAGGACACGGCTTGGTACAACAGTGGTATCTAAAAATTGCTACAACGGTACCAAAAATGTTTGGACAGAAATGGTGATTATTTAGAGAAGTAGTCTATGAGTTGTATAATTAAAATAAAATAACTGCATAATTGTAAATAATGTCGTTTATCTTTTAAAAAATAGGGAAACTTATTTATTGGATGGCCCTCGTATATATACATACACTGATTTTTATGTATTTTCCATTAAAATAATATTTTGTCACTGAATAATTATTTCAAATATTCTGTGGTATATCATCATAAATATTTGCATTGTCATCACCCCTTAACATACTTGTATATTATTACTTGTAAATAAATTTTTAGAAATAGTTTGCATTTTATAAATAAATTATTTTTACTTAAACTTTTGTTATACTCGTTATCACTACCGTGACAACTGGTGGAGAAGCTGGAATATTCCCTTGACGCTCAAGCCGTTAGAAGAAGCCGAAGACTACAAGGACTAGAACCTGAAGAAAACATCGCTATGGTCAAGCAAGAGACACAGACAAAAATGGGTGAGTACCACTTTCAACCTTTTAGAAACCCTTCTATTTTCACTGGAGAACGCAACCAGAATCCAGAAAAAAGGTTGAAAGAATTCCATCGTGTCGCTCGCTACAACTGCTGGGATGATTCAATGTGCCTCGCAAATGTTTATTTTTTCCTCCAAGGAACAGCGCACAGATGGTACGAAAATGTTGAAGAGAAAATTAATTCATGGGATATTTTTGTGAAAATGTTTTCTCAGAATTTCGGACATCATGTCACCCAAAAAGATCAGCTCGCAGAGAACCTCAAAACTCGAGCTCAGGGGAAGGAGGAGACCAGTGATTCCTACATTCAAGATGTTCTCCATCTGTGCAGAGAAGTGAATCTGGCTATGCTGGAAAATAAAATAGTCGCACACTTGACGAAAGGAATATCGGAGGAGATATATCAGTCAATAATCATTTTAGACATCGCAACTATCGATGAGTTCATCAAATGGTGCCGAAAAATCGAGGCTTCAAATAAAAAACGTGTAAATAAACGTGTAGTATTCGACAGACTACCGAATGTTGCCGCCATCGATTCAGCAGACTCTGAATCAATGGATGACTTAATCCGACGCATCGTGCGTGAAGAAATTCATCGCGCACTAAATCCGGAGTCAACTACGCCTGAACCATCTTCTCTGAAAGAAATTATCCAAGAAGAGATTGAAAAAAACGTAGCTGCAATTTCGAAGCCTATTCAAAGGCCTCCGCCACGACAGTCGTACCCCAACCAAACACGTACATTCAACCAGCTTCCACCACGTCAGTACCCTACCCAAACACCCATATATAACCATACGCCACCACAACGAAGAACGGATGAATGGAGGACGCATGACAACATCCCAATATGTTTTAATTGCGGCCGCCCAGGCCATGTTAAGCGATATTGTAGATAACGCCGACAATGGACGCAGAGACCCGAAGGACATGCACCAAGCACCCAAGAACCTCAAATGGGTAACCACCAAGCCATAAGTAGCCATATCTACCGCAGACAATCGCCGTATCCAAACAGAGGAAGATCCCCAAGACGCCAGTCCATTTCCCCAGGCCGCCATACAAGGCAATCTCCACGCCGCTACAATCTATAAAAAAAACTAAGCGTCGCGTCTTCTTTCGAGGGGGAAGCCGCGGGTGTGAAAAACTCTCCATCGTCGACAGCCGCTAAATTACAACAAAATTATGTCGAAATCATCATTGATGACATTGCATTTTCTGCTCTTGTCGATTCAGGTTATCTTTTCAGTTATCTCTGATGGATTAAGACG
This sequence comes from Cordylochernes scorpioides, assembly GCA_030710605.1. Lineage (NCBI taxonomy): Eukaryota > Metazoa > Arthropoda > Arachnida > Pseudoscorpiones > Chernetidae > Cordylochernes > Cordylochernes scorpioides. Next base: position 83,578,458 of record CP092873.1, on the reverse strand, counting down.
ACAATTAAAAAAACCATGTTCAAGGATAGCGGAATGACTCTGAAAGTTGCTGATGGCAAGAATGTTACATCGATCGGCCGATGCACAATCAGCTTGAGCATCAATGGATTGGAACAGCCGCTTGAGTTTATCGTCTTCCCTAATAGTAACCCAAGTATTATCCTCGGATGGGATTTCCTAGAGGCATCAAATGCCGTGATTGATTGTGGACGCGCCGAAATCAGATTGGAAGAGGCCAAAGATGTGCTAAATTCACCAGCTTCCATGGGAAAGGTTGTGGCTAGCAGAAGCGCCGTATTCCCAGCCGAATCTACCAAACTAATAAATGTTATGAGTGAAGAGCTTAATGGGCAAAATCAGGTACTTTTTGAACCTTCGAAAAAGGTATTAATAGGAAAAGGGTTAACACTTCCCTGTGCATTATTCAGGCTTTCCCATAATAAAGGAAAACTTTGGATCGTAAATTCTAGCACCACAGCTCAAATAGTCCCTAAGGGAATGTGCCTAGGAAAAATTCAAAGGGTTGAAGAAAATAACTTGACGGCTATTTCAGCATGTTCTGAATTTAATAAGGAGGTGAAAATGTGAATCATGCCAGTCATGCTGATAAAAGTGACTTTAAATTTTTACAAAATATAATTAGTGATGATTTATCAGAAGAGCAGCAGTCTCAAATCTTATCAATTTTAAACGATATGAGAAAATATTTGATAAAAATAATGAACCAGTAAAGCAAACTTCAGTAACCAAACATAAAATTGAAACTGGAAACCATCAGCCTATTAAGCATAGACGATATCGAGTTTCCCCTACAGAACGCCAAGCAATCCAAACGGAAGTGGACAAAATGCTAGACGCCGGGATTATACGTCATTCAGAAAGTCCATGGTCATCGCCGGTTATTTTAGTGAAGAAGAAGGATGGTAACTGGCGTTTCTGTGTGGATTACAGACGACTAAACAAAGTTACTAAAAAAGACGTTTACCCACTACCCCGAATCGATGATACACTTGACTCCCTCTGAAAGGAGCTAAATTTTATTCATCAATGGACCTTCGTTCAGGATATTGGCAAATAGAAGTCGACGAAGCAGATAGAGAAAAAACTGCCTTTATTACCCCTGACGGACTCTACGAATTCCTAGTCATGCCCTTTGGCCTGTGCAATGCCCCTGCAACATTCGAGCGCATGATGGACAAGATATTGAAAGGCCTGAAATGGACGATGGCCCTCTGTTATTCAGACGACATCGTGGTGTATTCCAAATCGTTCAACGAACATTTACACCGGCTTGAAATCATACTACAATGTCTCTACAAAGCCGAGCTACGCCTCAACCCAAAAAAGTGCCTTTTCGGTACCAAACGAATAAGAGTGTTTGGACACCTCGTTGATTGAAGCTATCGCCAAGTTTCCTACCCCAAAATCTATAACAGATGTGAGAAGCTTCATTTGCCTATGTTCCTATTATCGTAGATTTATCGAATATTTTGCTGAGAAAGCTGCTCCTTTACATGAAGTACTCAAAAAAGATAATAAATTCACGTGGAACTCTGACCAACAGGATTCTTTTGAGTCCTTGAAAAAAGCATTGATGTCTGAACCTGTTCTTGCCTATTTCGAAGAACAACTGCCAACCGAGATCCATACTGACGCCAGCGGTTATGGAATTGGAGCTGTCCTCGTACAGATCAACGATGGGCAAGAGCGGCCAGTTGGTTATGCTTCAAGAACTTTATCTAAGGCGGAGAAGAATTACTCAACAACGGAAAGAGAATGCTTGGTCGCAATATGGGCAACAACAAATTTCGACCGAACCTTTTTGGTCGTGAGTTTGTCATCGTCACTGACCACCACGCTCTTTGCTGGTTATCTAACCTGAAGGACCCGACAGAAAGACTAGCAAGATGGGCTTTAAAACTCCAAGAATACAATGTAACGGTTGTTTATAAAAGTAGACGCAATCACCAAGATGCCGACTGTCTTTCTCGAAATCCTCTCCAACTTGAATCGGAAGAAGCATACAATGATGAGGATGATGATATACCCTCAATAACTGCTCTGACGTGCTTCGAGGCTGAACAAAGAAAAGACCCTAAAATTAATAAATTGATAGAGGAAGCAGAAAGATTTGGTGCCGAATCGAAAGGATATGAAATGTTAAAAGGAACCTTATACAAAAAGAATTTCGACCCCCCCCCCCCCCTGGGAAACCAACACCTTTTAGTTATTCCCAAGCACTTACGCTTAGAACTACTGAAAAGTTTACATGACGCTCCCACAGCAGGTCATCTTGGATTTTCGAAGGCATATGAGAGAGTTAAAAACAAATATTTCTGGCCAGGACTTCTCCGGGACATACGGAAGTATGTCGCTCATTGTAAAGAGTGCCAAAGAAAGAAACAATCAACTCAAAAGCCACCCGGACTACTTAAGGCCATACCTCCTGCAACCTCCCCTTTTCAGAGAGTTGGAATGGACCTCCTTGGAAGATTTCCCAAGTCTGATACTGGTGATAAATGGATCATAGTCTGTACTGACTATCTTACTCGATTTGCCGTTACTAAAGCCTTACCCACAGGGGAAGCAAAAGAAGCAGCCAAGTTCTTAATGGAAGATGTTGTTCTCAAGCACGGAGCCCCCAGAGAAATCATCACGGACCGAGGACGAGTATTCCAATCCAAGTTAATTGCGGAACTCACCAATCAATGCTCGTCGATACATCGGTTCACGACAGCGTATCATCCCCAGACGAATGGACTGACGGAGAGGTTGAACAAAACCTTAGCCAACATGATCGCTATATATGTAAGTGTTGAACAGAAGGACTGGGACGTAATCCTGCCCTACGTCACGTTCGCCTACAACACGGCAAAACAAGATACGACGGGTTTTACCCCTTTCAAACTGATTCATGGACGCGAAGCCGAAACAACTGTAGACACTCTTTTCCCAAATCCGCATGAAGATCTCCAAGAGGATTACAGTCAGAAGATTGCCTCGCGAGTCGAAGAGACCAGGCAGCTAGCAAGATTAGAAACCTTGAAAGCCCAAAAAAGGACAAGGCCAGATATGACTCAAAGCACGAGGCAATGGATTACAACGTTGGTGACCTGGTATGGATTTTCATCCCGATAAGAAAGGTGGGACTCTCAGAAAAACTGATGAAAAGGTACTTCGGGCCATACAGGGTTACTCGGAAACTCTCTGACGTGACCTTCGAAGTTGAACCTGTGGACCAACCAACCAGGAGACGCCAAACAAGAGACCTGGTCCATGTACTGAGAATGAAACCCTACCATGACCCTGAGGACCAAGCTGATCTGTTCAAGTGATAATTACAGCGGGACGCTGTTCATCTAGGAAGGGGGCAATGTCGCTGAATAATTATTTTAAATATTCTGTGGTATATCATCATAAATATTTGCATAGTCATCACCCCTTACCATACTTGTATATTATTGCTTGTAAATAAATCTTTAGAAATAGTTCGCATTTTATAAATAAATTATTTTTACTTAAACTTTTGTTATACTCGTTATCACTACCGTGACAATATCATGAAAATTTAGCATCCATAAATTTCATAAACTAATTTGCAAAACCTTATTTCCACCAACATCAAGCCTATGTTTTCATATTGAAAATGAGTCAGCAGAAAAGGAACATATGCTATTGTGTAAATAGAGAAATTCCTTAATTCTATTTAAAACCTTTACAATGAATTGTAGATATGTTTTTTGTCATTGGGACGTTGTTCTTTTATGAGAATATGCAAATACGCATTTATTTATTTATTGAATAATTTTTATATTTCTAAATTTTGAAACTATATGTATAAAGCAAAAACCGTAACTGTCAAAATTTTCGTCATAAGCAATATAATGAAAGAAAAATATATACATTTTGATGAGCTGTTATCTAAACCCCAAAAGCAAGATTAAATCTTTAAAATATTGCCACGTGGAAAATTGGGAAAGACAAACTCCAGGTTGACACAGCAATTCATTTAAGGTAGGAACATACTATGAATGATAAAAAAGTAAGCAATGAGGGAAGTTTACAGAGTAGCAAAATATAAACATCAAAAATGATACTCTGTTAATAAAATAATAAATACTTTGCTACAAAATTCATTTTTCTCAAAATAAAATGACGCCATTTAAAAATTTATCAACTTCTGTCTTTCCGGGGAGCACTGATAAACTTTTCGAATAAAAGCCAACTTTTCGAGAACTGGTATCACTGTTAAAAAGCTGCCAAAAGATGAAACTGGTCGTTTCTTTCTTTATCGTCTGTCTACTGATCTCTTGCGATGGTAAGTTACCACTTATCGTTATTGGAATATTTACATATGTAGCACGCATATTTATGCAATAAGGATATTCCATAAAACAATGAAGTTTATGTAAATTAAGTTCATATTAATTATTTTTTCAAGTAAAAATATGCACATGTTTGATAATTGAATTTTCATCACTAATTATTATATTCATAGAGATGACTTATAGTTTAATATAGTTTGATTACAAACTTGAAAATTTTGCAACTATGCGAGTAGCTATATATATACTTGAAAAAAAAGTATAACATTCTCTTTAAAAAATTATTTTTTTTGTTTATCCTTAGTACACGTGATACAGGCCATGATAATCATGGTGGCTAGAAATATGTGACTGCTTTTACTGTAAGTACACCACATGTCTACACATGTGAAAAGCAATTCGACTTTGCACTTACAATTGTGCCAGAGCCCCGTTTGGTTACTTGCAATCGCTGATGGGGTTGGACTTTTGCAAGAATAGGGGGCCATTGAAGCATTTTTTAATCAGGAAAAATTGCCCAATGTGGGAATCGAACCCGGGTCGTAGCGGTCGAAAACCAACGGTTTAGACCATCATTCCACCGACTCCCCTATGTCTCAAAAATGTTAAAATATGGAATATTTATTGAATTTCTTATCACTAATTATTATTTATGGAGTATTTGCCGGGAGGAAATTGATTTTTAAAAAAAATAGGTCGCCTTTCCCGTCAAATTAAAAGTCAAACTATACGCCATCTATTGACCGTCGCCGCAAACTAGTGGCCTCGGGTTGGTTCAAAAGCCACAACACCAAGTTTGGCAAACTGAAAAGCATCCACCTAGAGACCATGGTTTCGAGATAGATTTAGCCAAGCCACTTTGCCAGCTAAACATCTCTTTGGCAGATTGTGAAGATTCCATTAGATCCCGTGTGTATCTCATGGAATAAAGTTCGTCCTAGACTGACGAGGGCCATTAGCCTGAAACCATGGTCTCTAGGTGGACGCTTCTCAATTTGCCAAAGCTGGTTTAGTGGCTTAGTCACCGACCTGAAGCCACTAGTTTGTGGCGACGGTCAATAGATGGCGTCTAGTTTGACGTTTAATTTGATGGGAGAGGCGCCCTATGCTTTTTTTAAACTAATTATTATCATTCAATTTGTTTAATGAGAAAAAAATGTTGGAAAGAGAGAGAGACTTGGATTATTGATGGCAATGTTTTACTTCACAAACGCTTAAGAATTTGATCTTCCAGATTTCCATAAGTTTTCCTATATTATAAACACAAGGTACAAACTGTGCCTCATCCTCTCTCCTATGTTAAATCTTCTTTTCAAAATTTTATTTTTCGGAGCTATAATAAGAATTCTTTCTATTACCTATAATATTCTGATATGTTAACATTTGCAATGAATATTTATATTTCGGTAAAGGATAAGCATTCACACACACAGATATTTCTTGCATTTCTCCTTCGATGTCTTTCATTTTTCTAAACAATTCATGAGTTACAAAAGATTATTATTTTTCAATATTTTGATTATTTCTAAATAATTACTTTGTTGTTACTCTATCCAATATGTTTTATCACTATCTTCTATTGGTGTAGAATGTACAAAATAAATTCTAGTAGTCTTCAAATTAAAACTAAAAAATTACAAAATATAATATGAATGAAATTAATCCATTAACAATACTATTCTTTTTTTAATAGACTTTTTGTGAAAGGATTTTTGAAAATGTATTTATATAAGGTTATCCCAAAAGTTCGTGTTTTTCTTAAAATGTTGTTTTTCTTATCACTTGACGAAAAATATTTTATTACGACGAATATATAATAATACAATTACTTCTTTATACATAATACAAAGACACTATACATATCGGCGAATAATATTGGTATTTAAATTTTTTGCAAGTGTTTACGAACTTTTGGGACAATCTTGTATGTCTTCAAATTTTAAAAACTGGTTAAACTGCTTGAAGAATATTAAAAAAATTGTAAAATCTTTAATGAATGAAAGAGTAAAAATATATATATATATATATTTTTGTAAAACGACATTTGAAAATTATCCCGCATGTGTTTCTTTTGAACGAAAAATTGAAATTTATTTTAAGGAGAAATAACGATTATTTCTAACCTTAGGGATGAAGTGTGAAAGAATGAATTTTGAAATGTAATGATAAACGGAAATTTCCATCCCTGGACACTTTATTTTTCCGTTTATCATTACACTTCACAATTTATCTTTTCATACTTCATTCTTCAGGTTAGAAATAATCTCTATTTCTCCTTAAAATAAATTTCGATTTTTCGTTCAAAAGAAACACATGCGGGATAATTTTCAAATGTCGTTTTACAATCATAAGCGGCATTATATTGTATTATGAATATTTCTGACAATAGAATTGTGTCTTTGTGATGGCAGCCTTCATACACCGGCACAAATCGTGGGGCCAGGATGTAGGTAAAAATCTGATCCAGTGCCGTACCCTTTACTGGACACCTGGATCTGAAAAAGAATTTATTCCTGGTTTGGAAACTCCTGAAAATTGCTGGTAGGTTGTTATATATGACTAATAATATCATTTTATTCGCGATCGAACGTTACATTATATGTATTACATCCCAAACACGACGCCAGCCATCTCAGTTTTGAGCTCGATGTACCATCTCTGTGGCCGTTAAACCAGTGAGTTCCTTTAATTGGTCCACGAAGCGTATCGGCGGGCGTCCAGGTATGTGTCGCCCAGATAAAGTTGTCCCAAAAGTTAGTAAACACTTGCAAAAAAATTGAAATACCAATATTATTCGCCGTTATGTAAAATGTCTTTGTATTATGTATAAAATAATTGTATTATTTATTCTCTCTCTCTCTCTCTTGCTGTAATAATATTGTCGCGGAGATAAATAAAGCAAGGGCAAATTTGGGAATAAACAATTTATTATAAAGGGTATTTACCTTCTAGTTCCCCAATAAAATTATATACAAGAGGTATTTATAGGGAGAGAGAGTCAGATAATAATACAACTTACCTCAAGGTAAAGATAATGCTAATGAGCGTCGTCAGCCACCGAGACGTTCCCTATTTGCTGATCAGATTCCGAGAACCCCTCACACCCGTGGTCCCCCAGCCCCGAAGTCCAGGGATGATTGACAGGCGTCCCATGGGGCCTCTCGTGACAGGAGCCGCAGAGCCACTTGACAATTTTATTCGCTAAGTAATAAGATAGCGTGTACCACGTGTACTATGGATGAGCAAAAAAAAGACTCTTTCACATAAACTTAAATTCTATTCATAAATACCTTTTTAAAGTTTTGAACTCCATTCCCCCGCTTCACTCTCTCACATCGAACTGCTTTTCACATGTCTAGACATGTGGTTCACTTACAGTAAAAGCAGTCTTCTTCTATCCACCATGTTTATCATGGCCTGTACCACGTGTACTAGGGATGAGCAAAAAAAAAACTCTCTCACATAAACTTAAATTCTATTCATAAATACCTTTTTATGGTTTTGTACTCTCTTTAAAAAACCAAACATCTATATGGCATGTAAAGTGTCAAGAATCTATGCAATTCTACAAATTTGTGAAGAATAAAATGGTCAAATGATGTGTTACTCTGAAAACTTCTCTGTTCCAGGCCATCCCATGGTTAACATTGAGTAAATTATGAAAAAGGCATTTCCTTATCGTGCAACTGAAAGTTGCTAATGGCTTGCGCCATCTATCGGAATAAATATCAACTATTCTCGTTGATTTCTTATTATTCCAGAATTAGCCAATTACCCATTCTTGAATAATCAAGAAAAGCTAACCACGTACGCGTTTCGAGCTGTTGGCCCTCATCAGCGTGGTGCAAGCTGTACCTCAACGACCAAAAAACGACCAGATTGAGTAAATTGACACACAATATCTGGAAGTATCTGTTGTTACATAATATACATAAAGTTTTTAATTAAGGCATCAGTCTTATTTGAATGATATCTAACTCAAATATTGGTAAAATTTTACACAAATAAATTTACTGGCAATGCGTCTCTTTTAAACATCATCAAATATTATCTCTACAGACCCCACTGCAATGATATGAGTTATTGAATGAGAGGACTGTTTGGTCTGTAGAGATGATATTTGATGATGTTTAAAAGAGACGCATTGCCAGTAAATTTATTTGTGTAAAACTTTTAAATTTAATTCAAATATTGGTGAATAAATTATATTTTAATCCAATATTTGCATTTTTAATTGAATAATAATGATTATTAACTAATATATCATTTACAATTACAAAATATTTCCTCACAATAAGTTTATTTTTATTTTAAATTGCTAGCTTTCAAGCGATAATCGCTCTTCAACGAGCTTAAAACATATCAACTATATCTTACAAGAAATATTTTCAAATACAAATAACTCCGCCTTTGCCGGTCCCAAGCCCGGTTGAAAAAGGAGGAGGGGGAGCAGTAACAAGCTCACTAAAAAACCTGTGCTCAGCTGGCCCGGTTGATAATACCCTGTAAGGGCTCCTAATCCAGGATGAGCAGCGTTTGTACTCCATGTTAGGAGCCGCTGCACTTGGCATCTGTTCTTCATGTCAGAGGCAGCCATTTCTTTTGGAGCTAAGTCGGCCTGCCACTGAGTAGTGCTCCCAGTCTTAATGACAAAGGAAGACGTATTCTACTTCACCTAGATATGATTGAATGGAGATAAGAAAGAAGAAGACAAATAGAAATAAAAAGAAACTCATTGTGAGTAAATATTTTGTAATTTTAATTTTTTTTTTTAATAATTTCATTATTAATAATATATCATATATACCAATTCATCCATCTAATCGGTATTCTGTGTTTCCCAGCAATCTACAGGGCTATATGAACTGCATGGAAAGTGCAGGTCCAAACATCCAATATCCTCGAGCCTTGATGTTCCAAATGCAAGGAATTTGGGGAATCAGATGCAAACGGATGAAATGCTAATAAACTCCTTTTTTTGACTTCACATGTATTTTAATCTATGTTATATTAAATATAAAATTGACCAGAAACCTTGTTTATTTTCAATTACACATTTATCAATTGCTTCCATTGCGACCATTGCTTCCATTTATCAATTTATAACACACAATATAATGCGGCTTATGATTGTAGAACGACGTTTGGCAATTTTACCGCAAATGTTTCTTTTGAAAGAAAAATCATAATTTATTTTTAAAGAGAAATAACGACTATTTCTATCATTAGGGATGAAGTATGAAAGGATGAATTGTGAAGAGTAATGATGAACGGAAAAATAAATCCCATCCGTGGACACTTTATTTTTCCATTTATCATTACTCTTCACAATTCATCCTTTCATACTTCATCCCTAAGGTTAGAAATAGTCGTTATTTCTACTTAAAATAAATTATGATTTTTCGTTCAAAAGAAACATTTGCGGTAAAATTGCCAAACGTCGTTCTACATTTATCAATATTGTTATTTTATAAAATATTTTCTCTGAATATAGACCAAAAGTAATGGTGATAGCTTATTGATCTTATTAAGTAAAAGGCAATCTCCTTATCGTGCAACTGAAAAGAGAGAGAGAGTTGCTGGTGACTTTTGACTCTACATTTAGGGAAAAAGACCTCCCTATCAAGATTTTTAACAACCCTAGAAAATAATACATAGCAATAACGCACCATCTATATAATACAAATGAAACCACCAAAACGCGAATGTTTCTTTTCACAAATAAATCTGTTGAAGGTGATCATCTTGAAATTTCTTGGAAGAAAATTGTTCAAGCTGTTAGAAGTTATGTATGCTAATTCCTTATTGTAAAAAGTATTTTTTAATTAGATTTATTTGTATATCTGAAGAATGTATATAGATAGAAATATTTTCTTCAGTTAGTTGCTGGTGAAGTGTAGATGAGTGGGTAGCAATGTATAATAAATAATTTTTGTAGGATAATAAGACCTATTGATTTTCTTTAAAAAGGTAAGGCAAAAATCTATGCACAACAACAAAATCAAACTTCTGTGCTTAATGCGATGAAAAAAATATATTGGGAGGGCTTGGCTCATCAGTGGTCAACTCTCCCAGCGGTTTCGCCAATTTTTTTTTTTATCTACCAGACCGCTTCTTTAGAGCCTAATACTGTATTGGATCATTCTGCTTTTATATGCTACACTGAAAGGTGGAATCTTAGAAATGGTATTTAAGTAAACTATAGACATAAGCTTTTAGGACAGTAGAATTACATTTGAATATTTGCATCGAGCAATGCTCTTCCGCAAACAACCCTAGAAATATAAATCTTAACTTAAATATATAAGCTCCAGTAAGACAAACTGGTGTCAAGATTTACAAAAGACCAATCTTAATATTGAAGAAAAAAGACGAATTTATTAAAAACAGACGTGACTATATATTTCATAAATGGAAATTTGCCGGGAGGATATTGATCTAAAATACAAAGGTCACCTCTCCCGTCAAAATAGACGTCAAAGCTAAACGTCATCTATTGACCGTCGCCGCAGACCCGTCGGGTCGGTAACAAATCCACAACACCGTCTTTGGCAAACAGAAAAACGTCCACCTAGAGACCATGGTTTCGGGCTAATGGCCTTCGTCAGTCTAGGGCGGACTTTATTCCATGCGATCTACAAGGGATCTGATGGGATCTTAACAATCTGCCAAAGACGTCTATTTTGACGGGAGAGGTGACCTTTGTCTTTTTATATATAATTCATATATGAAATATTCATGTTGAGAAAGGCACATGAGTTTAATTATTTTTAACACAAAAAAAAATAATTCTAAAGTACTGTTTATAACAATAATTATTATAACAATACTTTTATAACAACCCTGTTTATAACATTAATAACTTTCATGAAAATTTGGCACCAAAATTTTTGAAATGTTTTATTTTTATTTTCTAGCACGCCCTCTATCCTCAAGAAATGAAACTATTTAGTGCGATATTTTTCTTTCACAAAAAGGAAACACTTATACAAAATAAATTATTATTGTACCTTGACAAACAACGTAAGCGCTCAGCCAATTGAAATATAGGTAAATAAATTACTTTTTTATTAATTCATAAATATTTTTGGGTAGTATGTTTATTATTATATGAAATTATTAAATATAATCTTCGCAGACCTTACTGCATTAATAGAAAATGATTATATGTGAGAGGACTTGGCTCATCTAATAATTGCTATAAATGCAGTAAGGTTCACCACTGATGAGCCAAACCCTCCCAATATATTTTTTCATCGAAGTAAGGACAGTAGAAGTTTGTATTATGTATAAAAGAAACATTCGTGCTTTTAAATCCTTTCATTTTATATATAAGGTCTGTAGAGGTAATATTTGTGTGATAAATATATATAATTAGAAACATATTTCCAACAAAATACACTCATGGACAAAACTTGAAAATTAGAAAGAAGGAATCATATATCGCCGCAACTCTTTTTTATTAACGCGATAAAAGAAGCTTTCGGGCAAGCCCTTCTTCAGCTAATTATAGTGTACAAACAAGGATTTTGTTTGTACACTATAATTAGCTGAAGAAGGGCTTGCCCGAAAGCTTCTTTTATCGCGTTAATAAAAAAGAGTTGCGGCGATATATGATTCCTTCTTTCTAATTTGTTCGAAATCCGCGAACCGTTTACCATGAAAACTTGAAAATATTGAACCTTTTAGCATGTATATAGGGATTCAGTCGATAAAGGATATTTAGATACACGGTTACCTTTATTGAAGACAAACGAGATAACCAAGTGTGAACAAAATTGCCTCTATCTCCTTGGGAAAAAAAAACATATGACAGGTGACATCGAATGCTTTCTTCTTTCTTAAGTTGTATATATGAATGTATTTATTATAAATATTTATCGATTAAAAAGGGCAGTTTGAAGATAAAATAGCAAATTTATTTTTGATTCGATATGGAGCTTATGATATGATAAGGCGCACAATTTGTATTAAGATTATAACTACAAGAAAATAAGACCATAAATCCAAATATATTAATAGTGTGTGACTTTTTGGTAACAGCATTGTTATCATCATCAGACAAAAGAATAAAATCAATTTTATCAATCATATATATACGATTTTTCAATCTTTTTATTTAACTATTTATTCTTTTGTCTGATGATGGCCTGATGATTGTCTGATCTAGTGAAACCGAAATCAACTAAACATTGATTTAACCTGTTCCTTGATATTTGGGCAACCCATTTTCTTGATAAATCAAGAAAAGCCATCCACGAATGCGTTTCGCGTTTCTTTCTCCTCTACCTTCTTGTATTCGCATTACAGCCTGTTGAAGGAGGTTATTGTCCAAAAGAATAATAATAAAGAATAGTAATAAAGAAACTTGTCAATTTTACCTTTGATCTCTTTTTAGCAATTATATATTACGATTACTTCTATTGTAAACAATATATCTGTTTAATTATATTTTTATTGTTTTAATAATGAACTGGTATTATATATTGTCAAGGAAATATGGAGTACATCAGCATTGCATGTCGAGGCAGCTCGTTCCCCAACTTCCAAGCTCTTTGTCAGTATAGACTTCGTCTGGTGTCACATTGGCTTCAGGTATCGCTTGGACGAAACACTCCAGGGCCTTCTGTAGATTACTGCCACAATACACAACACTTATATCGCTGATATTTGAAATCTAAACTACAATTCAACAACATTTGTTCATATAAAAA
>CP092873.1:83540942-83565319 GCA_030710605.1 Cordylochernes scorpioides | reverse complement strand
ATGAAAACATTAAGACGCGAATGTTTCTTTCAGAGAGAACTTATGATACGTAAATTTATATATGTGTGATCAGAAGCAGCCATATCTAATTGAAGTTTTAAAGCTCACAATGCCAAGAAAAAGGTACTCCAGAGCAAAGATTGGAGTCAGAGATGACAAAGGTGGTTGGAAGTGTGGGATTTGAGGCTTATATCTGTTTGGTATGACACTCAGGACCTAAAGCCTTGGAGGGCTTGACTCATTAGTGGTGAACCCTCCAAGCGGTTTCACCAATTTAATCAACCAAACCGCTTCTTTAGAGCTCTAATACTGTATTGGATCATTCTGCTTTCATATGCTACAATGAAGTGTGGAATCTTAGAAATGGTATTTAAGCAAACTATGGACATAAGCTTTTAGGATAGTAGAATTTCATATAAATATTTGTTTATATTATATGATACAAATACAATTATAAGTATCATATTAAATTCCAATTAGAAAATGTAATGATGAATAAATCTAAATTTCAATTAAACGTGATACAGGCCATAATAATCATCGCTGATATAGGAGGAATTATTTGTTTATTTAGGAATACACTAGTCTTATCAAAATTCGAAACTATTAGAGACGCGTGTGATTCTTTTTGAAAATAAACAATTTCTACTGTCCTTACTACAATGGAAAAATTAATGGGAGGGCCTGGCTCATCAGTGGTGAACCCTTCCAGCTGTTTCACTGGTCTGACCATAGTCTTATTGTATTGTTTGCATCTGTGTAATTTTAAAAAAATACAATAAAACATTTTCAATCACAATTTACTTTAATTGATATAATGAAATAATTGAGGATATAATAATAACTGCGACTTAAAGTTTGAAGAATAAAAACTCAAGAAAATTTACATATCTACAAAAGGTTTGAGCTGGCCAAAAAACAACAATGGGTTTATATAAATCTAAAGCCACGATGTCTCTGGAGGACGACTTTACAGAGTAGTTGCGTGTGTGTTCCAGGAGATATATTTTTTAATTTAATTAATTAATTTATATAATATAAATTTTAGGGATTGTGTTTATTTATTTCATCAGGCATAACCGCCTATTAATCAAGTATTTTAATAATAACGTATAACCATCCACCTACCAGAAGTTTTCAGTTTGTACACATCAAGTATAACCATCTACCTACCAGGGGTTTTCAGTTTGATCACATCAAGTATAACTACTTACCAGAAGTTTTCAGTTTGTACACATCAAGTATAACTATCCACCTACCAGGGGTTTTCTGTTTGATCACATCAAGTATAACTACTTACCAGAAGTTTTCAGTTTGTACACATCAAGTATAACTATCTACCTACCAGGGGTTTTCAGTTTGATCACATCAAGTATAACTACTTACCAGAAGTTTTCAGTTTGTACACATCAAGTATAACTACTTACCAGCAGGTTTTAGGTTCACCACATCAAGTATAACTTACCAGCAGTTTTCAAGGTTAATCACATCAAGTATAACTTACCAGCAGTTTTCAAGGTTAATCACATCAGGTGTAACTTCTTTTTCCCCATCTTCTCCATAGAGGTCGGTGCAGGGTTTCAGACGATCTCGTAATTCTTCAGGTGAGAGTACAAGTTGGATGTCGTTCATAAACGCTACAATCACAGATAACAATCTAACTTTTGAAATTATATATACATATATATTATATAATCTAAAAACTCAAATATTTCTATATTTTTGAAAAATATATATATTTTTTTATTCAATGATATTTCTACTTTTTGTTATCATCGTTTTTAGAATAACTTTCAGTTTTTTTTTGTAAATATGCGTTGTTAACATATCTATCTTTTTGAATCATATATATTGTGAAAATAACTAATGTGTAATATTTCTTCAAGTAATTGAAAATAAAAGCTATTTGATGGTAAATAATTATCTTTTTTATCACGACTGTACCTTCAACACTTTATCTTATCGAGTATTTGTCTTATCAACCCTTTATCTAACAACAAACCCAGCTGTTAATGATTATACGTATTATTGACATGTGTCTTTACATCATCATATGTAATGTAATTTGTACAAAGTGGATAAATAAATAAAACTCTGTAATTGATTAAGAGTTGAGCTAAAGCAGAGATCGAGCATATAGTATTGCCAAAACAACCAAGTCTAAAGATGGAAACGGCCACGGCGCCAGTGTACAATTTCCAGACGATCCAAGAGCCCCTCTCGCATGTGCTGTAATGCAATACTCCCCTTTCTCGGGAAAGATATATAAAAGGCCCCCCGTCTTAACCTAAAAATACAGTTAGTTCACCCTTAGCGCGAGCTCTCGTCGGTTGTCACCAAGGTCCTCCTCATTCATCATGTAGACGAGTAAGAAACTTCTATGTCTCCATCTTTCGCTCCTAGCTCAACTTTTATCTGTTAACGGAACTTTCTTAGTGCAATTGTGTCTTCGTTTTTTGTGTGGACATTCCCAAACTTTCCATTCTGCCTCGACCACGACTGCCTGTATTTTGTGAGAACTTTTAAAGGTCTTCCAAGGTGCAGAGAGGTACTGGAAAACTCTACACAAGGCTTACCAGAACTTCAACTTATTTCAGTAGTCGACATCAAACTCAACAAATTATTACAGTGAGTCGACAGGACCTCTTATTACATTAGTCGACAGGATGACCAAAACAAGGGATGACACAACGAAGAGGTAAGAAGACTGTTCAGATAGGAAGCGAGAAAGAGCAAAGATGGAGAAACAAACCCGCCAGTCCAACGAAACAACCAAGCAATCTCTCCCCCCAACAAGAGACGATATTTTAGGAGGAAACGCCGCCCCAAGGGACCTCCGCAGACCCGCTAACACCGATCGCCAACGCCGGGAGCAAGCTGACCGCGCCAACGACAGCCCCGAAATTCCCGCAAGTCATGGAAATCGAGGAGCAGAATGATGCAAACCCTGTGACAAGTTCTCCACCTTCGACTTGACATCATCGAGACAATGATCAAGGCGACAAACCGCAATCAACGTTGGAGAATCTACAAGCTTCTACAAGTCCAACATGGAGCGACTTCCACGTCAGCAGGAAAACAACCAAAGACCAAGTCTCCTGACTGAACTTTCATCCAAATTGTAAGTTTTTAAAAAAAACTACCTTAACCTTATCCTCAACTTCACAACTTGATTCCCTATAAATTTTGTATTTATATTTTCACTTTAAGCATTTTAAAATCAATTTTTACCTTTTTTATATCATTTTTATTCAATTTTTAAAACTTTCACACTCAACCTCATCAAATTTACTTTAATTTTTATTCAGATTATAAATTTCAAGTTATTACTCTCAATTTTACTTTTAAAAAAAATTCGCTGATCACGCATTTTTATCAATTTACTAATCTTATATGTCTTTCTTAAATTTACCTATAACGGCATTATCCAAATCTACAACTTAAAAAAAATCGTTATTTTTTATATTTTTAAAAAAATCTCTCATTCATCATAAGTCTCAACTTATTTTTGTTTTACTTATTAGTTATCTTTATACCAAAAGACCAATATCTTTATCAATTCTTAAAATTTGGTAATGTTCACCATTTTAGTAAGCGCCCAATTCAAATTATTTGTAACTCTCACGACATTACCCTTTTACAAGAGAATCATTTTAACTGCCATAATCAACGATTTAAAAAATATAATCAAATTTTAAATATAAATTAACATAGGTGAAACGCATTTTTTTAAATTGCAAAAATCGGAAGATACAATATCTTCAAAAACACCACTAGGGAAAACAACTATCTTTCCCAAAACAAGTTAAAAATAAAGATTCACTCCACTTCACCGCCAGTAGCTAATTTAAGTCACTGCCTTCCAAAACGATTACAATCGTTAATATTCGAGCATAAAGACACTCACTCATCTTTCCTTTTACATGCATATTTAATCATTAACAAATCTCTCTCAACAAACGTTACAACACTCTCACATCACTTTCTCCAATTGGAAACAATTTTTAGTGCGCGACTTAACACACAAATTCAAATCTTGAGCCACACAAGCTCCACTCTGCTCTATATCGTCGCCACAATAAAATAATTTCACATTAAGCGTGCCACATCCACTAACAGTCAAATATTCTCTCGGTGTGTTTCATACAACAACCACCCAAGACTTTATTAAATTTATTATTCATGGTGAAACAGGTTAGATTTGTACCAAACTAAGACTTCACGTGACACCTTTTCATTCACATTTCTCACTTCGTGTCACAGTGCCACACCACAAAACTTTTTCACTTTTTAGGCCAAAGACGCCTTCACGCCTGTGACACCACATCTAACCTCAAAGCGTGTCCACGTCGAAAGTCATATCTTTCACTCACTTCTAGCCTGAAATCATCGTATAACAATTTTACTAAGTCTAAACTGATTTCGAGACACAACACTTACGAACATCGAGAAACCTATATTTTCAAATAGGCAAGAAATATGCCAAACTCAACAAAAGAAGAGAGAGAGAGAGAGAAAGTCAGTTTCGAGTAAATCTCAAACATAGCAAACCATCCCACATGTGTGACCATCCCAGAAATAGAACCCGGCAATTCCCGTGAAAAACAGGAGGAGTGACCCCAGTAAGAGGATCCCCGTCCTCCCTCCCCTCTCAAGGCAGATGTAAATGACCGCTATATTCAATATCGCCATTTTAAACACATGTTTCATACTAACCATTTAGATTTCCTCGAGAATCTCACAAATCTCACCAACGAGATATCACAACACAAAATACATTAAACATTTTACATGTTAATTGATAACACCAATTAAAACAATTTGGTTAAGTCTTATATAGACTTTATAACGCGAAAGAGAAATCATTCTCTACATACCAGCATTGTGGACAAACGAAGGGATCATTTCACGTATTCCCGCTTCAGTGAGTCAAAAACACCAATGTTTACCAATGGGATATGATCTACACACAACAGTTGTAACTTTTCTTAAAAAGAGACAATTTTTGTTCAATATTTTACACTACTTAAAATTTATCCAATCATTAATAACCTTTAATTATATTTGAATTTTTGTATAACATCTTGAATAATTATTTTTATTTTTTACCTTTCGTTTATATAATCAAATTTTTAATCCAAAATGATTTTCAAAAAAAAAAAACTTTAATCAAATTTACTTTTATTTTTCATGATATTATTTTAGTATTGCAAAACATCTAATTGTTTCAAAAATTATTTTTATTTTATTATTTATTATATCTTTTATATATTACATGTTTAATTTTGTCCACTTACACTTTTTTGTACCCGCAATCATATTTCTATATTTTAATTCACTATTTAATGAATGAAAGGAAGAAAACTTCACTATATTTTATATTTGCTTAAATACCTTTATTATCTGACAATGTTTATCATCCACTATCGGGCATCTACAACAATCGTTTTCAACAATCATATTCTTTAACCAATTCCCTATATTTTTCATCACTATCTTTTCAGTCATTGCGTCACATCAACGTAGAAAAACGACAGCACTGCTTGACAATTTATTTTTTGATTTCGTAATTCAACAAACTCTTTGAAAACACAGTTCCCCAGATTTAAAAATCCCGACTTCTGGTCTGAACACGTTTCAAAAGTTTATTTCATTTCATCCGCAGAGCAAATCACCAACGCATTCACAAAGCGTTCACTTTTTTCAACTTTCAACTTTTTTTTTCAGCTCTAGCGGACTACAATCAACCTTTGATTTCGAGTCAAGTCAGACCACCTACTGTCGCTACAATTCTACTTCACTCCTTTCCCAATCATATAAATAAACAACTTTTCTTCAGCAACTTTTAACCCAATAATCCTAAAATTGTGACAAAGCACTGTAACCCTTATATAGGATCGCAAGTGAAACATTGCCAAGGAAGACAGCTCAAGTCTATATCCTCGCTTTGCACCTGGATCTGAGTATTTGGTTTACATGTGCACTTCTAACAATTGCATATTCTTCGACTACTAACCCTGTCCAACGCCCGCCAATATTCTCTTAGAATGTGAATTTTTATGTCATCATTTTAATTTAATCATCATTTTTTTTAATCAAACAAAAATGTCATTTTTATTTCACTTTATATATCCAAACAAATATCATCTTGTTATAGCCCTTTTTAACCCTCACAGTTTAAATTAATTAAAATAAATTTTAATTACTTACCTGTGTTAGAGAGGCTTTATCCGCTTAAACCCGGATAAACCCTTTCACTCCCGGGGCCCATCTATGGTAATTTAAGCCAACAACCCCATGTATATAACTTATAACAAGATATTAATGTTGTATAATAGAAACCCAGCTGTTAATGATTATATGTATTATTGACATGTGTCTTTACATCATCATATGTAATGTAATTTGTACAAAGTGGATAAATAAATAAAACTCTGTAATTGATTAAGAGTTGAGCTAAAGCAGAGATCGAGCATATAGTATTGCCAAAACAACAAAGTCTAAAGATGGAAACGGCCACGGCGCCAGTGTACAATTTCCAGACGATCCAAGCCCCTCTCGCATGTGCTGTAATGCAATTCTCCCCTTTCTCGGGAAAGATATATAAAAGGCCCCCCGTCTTAACCTAAAAATACAGTTAGTTCACCCTTAGCGCGAGCTCTCGTCGGTTGTCACCAAGGTCCTCCTCATTCATCATGTAGACGAGTAAGAAACTTCTATGTCTCCATCTTTCGCTCCTAGCTCAACTTTTATCTGTTAACGGAACTTTCTTAGTGCAATTGTGTCTTCGTTTTTTGTGTGGACATTCCCAAACTTTCCACTCTGCCTCGACCACGACTGCCTGTATTTTGTGAGAACTTTTAAAGGTCTTCCAAGGTGCAGAGAGGTACTGGAAAACTATACACAAGGCTTACCAGAACTTCAACTTATTTCAGTAGTCGACATCAAACTCAACAAATTATTACAGTGAGTCGACAGGACCTCTTATTTCATATATATATATTAGGATATAAGAATCAACAACAACAACAACAATAAAAAGGCTTTCATTTGGGCCCATTGCCCTTTATGGATTCGCCACACAACAACAAAATAATACAGTTTTTTTCTCCCTTTCCCCATGTGCACGTGAGCCTTTGTTTGAAAAGGGATTTATTTACACATCTGTTCTAAAACTTTCCTCACTACCTCTTTTGTGTATGAATCTATTTACAATTGATCTGTAGAAATTATTGAGTTCTATTGCTATATTTTTCTTTTCGGAAATAGTTCTCAGCAGTGGGTTGCTAAATCTCCAGTTGTTTTTAAGAGAGGATATAAGAATCTTATATTCTTGAAATAACTGAAGTTGGACTTAGACAGATATGAGAAGAATTCGACGATCTTAGTTTCTGTTATCCTTTGATAATGCTTAGCAATCATATCTCTCTTCTTGGTTTATTTTGTATACTTTTGACCCTGCCCTGGTCATCTGGTCATCGATGGTTTTGTTTCAACGAATTGTTACTGAGCTGATAGACCCTATTTCTGTTATAATTGAGCCATTTGCATACTTCAGTCTGGGATTAGCCTGATCTCATCTTCTCTTAATGACTCTCAATTATAAACTAACAGATAGGAAATTATGTCAAGATACATTATTTGAAGTTTTATTTTCAAAAGGTATAAATACAAGATTTAAGAAGAAAATAAAAATATGATTACCTTATAGCAAAAAGATCGCTTTTCAAGAATGTATATGAAAATAAATAGTTCAAAAGTGAAATTTTACTGTTTTTTTTTTCATACGAATGTATATATTTCGGAATATTTTCCAATAGATGAAATAATTCAAAAGCTGTATATATCTGACATTTTTCAAAGGTCTCTAATTTTTTATAAAATAGATTTATTTTCAAAATAAGGTTATGCATCATTATAATAATAAAATCATATACTATGAAATATTATATTTGAGCAAACGTCATAGTATAATGTGTTTTGAAAATTATCAGGATTGATATCGTTATAAAAAGGCCTACTTGTGAACAGTATATAATAGAAATTAGCAATATATTATAAATTCTTAATTTAAAATATAATTAGTTAATAAAGTATATGAGTACAAGGCGCGGTATATTTTGAAGCACTATCAGTAATATGTAACGCTAAACGTAGGAAAAATTATCTTATTAGCTATACAGACTTCAATACTTGTGGAGTTTCCAAATTGCCCCACAATTCAAAAGAATATAAGGAAATAAAATATAACTCTATTCTTTCGAGATTATTCCATATAATAAAATACACACATACTTATGAGTTATTCGCATATATTCCATATAATAGATAATACTTATTTGAGGTATGTAAATATCCCATTTGTGATACTCTGCAATAATATTCCATATATAGGTTTTTAACTTTTAATTAGACAATTTCAATTTATATTTAGACATTTTTCATTTTAATTTAGACACTTTCATTTTTATTTAGACATTTTCAATTTTAATTTAGACATTTTTAATTTCAATTTAGACATTTTTCATTTCAATGTCTAAATGTTTAATGTCTAAATTAAAATTGAAAATGTCTAAATAAAAATTAAAGTGTCTAAATTAAAATGAAAAATGTATAAATAGAAATTGTCTAATTAAATGTTAAAAACCTATAATAAACAACGCACACATGTGAGTTATTTGCATATATTGCATTGAAAGATAGTACCTAATTGAATTATTTAAATATTTCATTTGTGACAATCTACCATAATAATGCATATAATAAACAACGCCTACACATGTGAGTTATTTGCATATATTCCATATAATAGATAACACCTATTTTAGTTATGTAAATATTCCGTTTGTGCTACTCTACAATAATATTCCATATAATGCAGAGTGTATACATATAGAAATTATATATAGTTACATTACATATATGTGATACCCTACGAGAATACTTACCATCAGCAACTACCAGAAGACATAGGATGAGGAAGGGAAACGCCAGTTTCATCTTGGAAGTTTAAGTCCAAAGTGAGCAGAAGATATCGCCCAAGTCGGCCTATTTGCAGCCAATATCAATGCGCCACCGGAAACACGTTGAATGATAAATTTTAATTGGCAAAAAGATTAATAACAACCTCTTATCTACATATATTTATGCATTATACGCAAGTTTGACCATAAATACTTATTTCTTGATTTCTCAAAGGCCTCTGGAACCAAAGGCACCACTCTGACGAGGGCCAAGAGACCGAAACACGTTCGTGGTTGGCTTTTCATGATTTATCAAGAAAATGGGTTGGCCAAATATCAGGGAATAGGCTAAATCAACGTTTAGTTTCTTTCTGTTTACTAGATGGCCCTATGCCATATAGAAAACGCACGGGTTAATGGTCAGTATATGGTTTATTTGTTTTTAATTTCAACAACACCTGAACTTTTTATTTATTTATTTTTTTTTGTAATCATCTTTTCACATATATATGTGTGTATATACCGAAAGAGGCGACTCTTCTTTTAATTGCCCATTAGAACGATGCACTTGACCATCATTCTAGTAAACAATTTTACTAGTGATTATGAAGAATGAGTCACAGAATCAGTTTTGTCAAATTCAGACAAAAAGCCAACAACCTATATACCATAGTTTCTGTCTTTGACCATCATCAGTACAGGGATGGCTTTGATTTATTAATATCCTATATGAACCACAATACCAATAAAGAAATTAGTGACAGAAAAAAAATCTGATTTGTAAACACAGTCAAAACAGTACTACCAGAATTTAAAAGATATAATACCATTGGCTAAGACATCCTGTTTTTTCTACTCCATTCTTCACCAGACATTGGAAAAGTTTGAGACAACGATGTCCAAAAACAAACTGGATTAATTAAATGAATAGATTAAATTTGCGAAATAGCTGAAAACAATATAACTCCCAAGTCAACATTTTTTAAAATTTTTATTTCAATTTAAAGCGCTATGTCCTCCTAGGGACACTTGCGTTGTCATACATGTATGCCTTTACATTTGTCTATACATATATGTCATAATATATGCTCTTCCAGTAATAATAAAGCAAACCTACAGACAACCCAGAGAGAGACGGGAGGGTAAGGATCGGTCATTTGAGACATCAGCGACATTCCAAGGGGCCACCAACTGGGGCCCCGTTACTTGGAACCTCAGGACTAATTAAGACAGTTAGGTGATTGTTTTCGACACAAACGGCCGCCCGGCCGGTTGCCGGGCCCGGCTAACTCCCCATCTCTCTCTGGTTGTCTGGGTTCTTCTTATAAATTTGTGGTGTCCTTATTTCTCTTTACACACCACATTATTATCACTATATTGCCACATATATATACAATAATTTTAGGCCGTGAATAGAATAGTCATTAACAATGAAAAAGAGAGAAAAAACGAGAAAAAAGAACAGTGTACAAAATAAAGAAGTGTCTGGCAATATGTACAATCAGCATAATATAAATTAACAGTTTTTTTAATGATATTTGTATTGTTTCTCATGTCCACAAAAACAACTCGAGTTTCTCCACTGCTTTAATTCTTTTTAAGTAGCTTCTAAAATTTCCATGATTAGAAATGAATTGAGAATTATGAAAGTTTGGTCTCGGAAATATTAAGACAACCTCTATGAGGAATAATCCATTTTAATTGTTAAAAGAATCCTATTAGATGACCTAGATTGCTAATGATGATTTTTAATAACTAATAAGAAACAGAAAAAATTTAAATATCGTCACATAGAAAATTAGAAGAAAATAAATTTCAGGATGACATTTTATTTCGATCAAAAATGAATATTGGGGAACCTAAATATGCTAATTTTAAATATATGATATTGCCACGTGGAAAATTAGGGAAGACCAACTTCGGGATGACACAGTAATTTATTTCAGGCGAGAACAAACTAAGAATGATAAACAAAAGATAAGCAAAGAGGGAAGTTTACAGAGTATCAAAGTATAAAAATCAAAAATGATACTCTGCTAATAAAATAAAACATAATAAAATCCTAAATAATTGAATTAGATATTCAAGGAATGAAAGGAAGAAAAAATTGCAAAGAGTTTCTTTATTCTAAATGTTGGCGAGCTTTCAGGCGTTAGCCTATCTTCAGGCCGATTTCGCAAAAAAATATATTTTTTTTTTTTTGCGAAATCGGCCTGAAGATAGGCTAACGCCTGAAAGCTCCCCAATATTTAGAATAAAGAAACTCTTTGCATTTTTTCTTCCTTTCATTCCTTTAAAATAAAACATACTTTGCGACAATATTTTCTTCTTGAATTCTCTTTCTCTCAACTCTTGTAAAATTTATCTTTCACCTGATACACGAGAAGTAGTGTTTTACATTTATCAGGTAGTGTGACCAAGTCATTTAGTGTGGATCTTAGATTTTTTAAATATACTATGAAAATAACATATAGAATCATGCGCTAGGCTATAAAAACCATGTTCAAGTTATGTTTTTTTTATTGCACGCAACATTCAAAATTGTGCTCCACCTTTCGGCCTACCCTGTAGATATAGGAATATGTCCTATGACTAGCGTTATCTGATAGAATACCCAAAAGATATTGTGCAACACCAGTGAATTGTTATAAAATTATAAACCCTTATAAATCTAACATGTTTAAAAAATGTTTCAAAAGAATGTTGAAGTCTAAAATGAAAGTACTGGTGTTAAGGTGATCATTTTTATTGAAAATATATTTTCTTTTTGCCCAAGAAATCCATTCATCACCAGACCAAGTCATAAATATTTTGCAAAAGGTTTCCAAGCCACCCAGGAGGTACCTGCTAGAAGCGTTAGCCTTTATTTATAGTGGCGCTTCGCCTCCATTGAAGCCCTATTCCACGCTTCTGACAGAACTGAATCATCCAACTCTCTAGGATACATCCAAACTATATGTTTTTGTTTAGTACAACTCAGACGAGGTAGATTATCTAAGCTGGGCTAGGAGTAAGAAATGGTCTGCCAATAAGATGATGGACTCTGTCTCAGAGGCAGGGGAGAAGGAAGACTAAAAAGAGACCTGGATAGAATCCACAGAGAAAATCCGCCTTACTCCAATTCCCAACCGACTGACCACGTTTTTAATAGAGGGTTCCAATAATTGTATAATATATATTTCTAAATTTGATATAGAAATATTGGATAAATTATACATAGCCAAATTATTCGAAAAAGAAATAATAAACAATATTAAGGTAAAGAGTTTCTTTTAATTTTGATTTTCGCAAGTTTTCGAGCAAAATTTCTGCTCTTCAACGGGCATATACTTCTATATACAATATCAAGATGATCTTTGTACAGTAATAATTGAAAATGTGTTATTGGCATGTGTGGGCGTGCATCAAACTGTTTACAGCTAAAAGATATTATAATGGGATGAAGTATATATTAATTTATAGATAATTTGCCAGGGATATTGCCATATTGGGTTGGGAGGTCTATTTTTCTATTAATGCTATTTATTTTTGATGATACTAGTGCTTCCAGGAATAATCGTTGTTGCTTGCTTTTTTATGTCGTGATAATAAGCTATTGCTTGTTGGAGATTGAATATGTGTCCAGTGGTGCAGGTGTGTTGGTAAATTAAGGATCTATTGTCTTTGTATTTTATGTTTCTCTCATGTTCTGTTAGTCTGGTCTCTATTGTCCTACTGGTTTCTCCTACATATGTGGCATTGCATTGGTTACATTTGACAGAATATATTGCATTAGATTTAGATAGGAGATCGGAACTAATATTTTTGGCAATTGGGTTTCTCAGCAGAGAACTGAGATTGGTATGGGTGCTAAAATAAGTAACTATACCATATTTACCTAACTTATGAGCTATTGCAGTATTGGCTTTGGAATAAGGGATGGTGCAATGTGTTCAGCATGTCTTGGGTTGACTGGAGAAGTTTGGATTAAAGGAATGTCTATGGATTAATGATATTGGGTAACCTAACGCTGTAAATGGTTGGTGATGTTGGTCTGCTCTATTGCCTTTAAGCATGGTAGTGAGCAATGGGTGAAAATACGTTTAGTGAAAGTTTTTACTACAGTGATTTTGTGGCTAATAGGGCAGAATGATGTGTAGTGGGTATAGGAGGGGGGCATGTGCTTTTTGTAAAAAACTATCATATGGTACTTGGTTAGTATTTTGATTATTAGCATATCTAGGAAGGGCAAGACATTATTGTTTTCACTTTCTAAGGTAAAAGAGATTTCAGGGTTGTGTGTGTAACTATTGAGTATGTTGAGAATATTTGTAACCTTATCCTTCTAGAAAATACAAAATATATCGTCAATGTACCTTCTCCAAAATATTAAGTCTGACGCATGTTGTAGGTTAATCCAGCGGTCAAGACGGGACATGACTAATTCTGCCACTACCGTGGATAAGGGACTACCCATGGGGGAACCTCTAATCTGTTGGAACCATTGCTCGTCAAACGAGAAGACGTTCATCTCCAAACACAATTTGCAAAGTTTTCTGCCTTATTGATTATGGTTATGTCGGTGTTGAGGTCTATAAGAAATTCTGTAACACTTTCTAAGATGAGTTGGTGGGGTAAGCTGAGGTATAGCGATACAACGTCAAAAGAGCACATGATCAGATCCTGGGCGGGGTATCGCTATAATCAGTATAGTTCTTTAAATGTAAGGAAATACCGCATTGAATCCCGCATTGACCACTTTTCCTGAGAAATAGATTTTTTCAATGGCCCCTGACTCTTGCACTATT
Organism: Cordylochernes scorpioides; assembly: GCA_030710605.1. Taxonomy (NCBI): domain Eukaryota; kingdom Metazoa; phylum Arthropoda; class Arachnida; order Pseudoscorpiones; family Chernetidae; genus Cordylochernes; species Cordylochernes scorpioides. Next base: position 83,551,569 of record CP092873.1, on the reverse strand, counting down.
TTTTTTTTTTCATGGTTCAACCTTTGCAATGTGAAATGCATGCTGATTTCAGTACAATTTTACATTTCAAATAATTTTTAAAATTGTAATTCGTCGTTTTTATATATATCACATAGTAACACTTCTATTATTTGTAAATTCAATTTTTTTAAGTTTTACAAAGGTTTTCCACGTTCCTCTCATTGTTACCTAGTGGATGGATCAGATCTTATTTCTTATCTCAAACATCCATCATGATTGGGTGAAGTAGAATATGTCTGATTTTGTAATCAAAACTGTGATCCTTCCTCAGTAGCAGGCCACTGACTTAGCTTCAATATGAGATGGCCACCTCTGACATGAGGAACAGATGCCATGTATAACCGCTCCTGACATGGAGTACAGACATCCTGTATCCTTGAATCAGGAGCCCTTACACTGTAAGTATTTACTCCTAAGTATTCCTATTTAGTATTTGAATTGTTCAGAGAACTCCTTTAATGAGTGGGAAAATAGTACAAAAGTGAATTTGTACTTGGATCAGGTAGATAAATTAAGAAAAAAGGCATTTCCTTATTGGGCAACTGATCGTACGATTAGCTGATATTTATTCCGATAGATGGCACAAGCCATCAGCAACTTTCAGTTTCACGATCAGGAAATACCTTTTTTTCTTCCTTTAATCAGGTTAACACTTAATTTGTCCACCCAAGATAGAGAACATTGCTGTGATAGAGATGTACGGAGACATCTGAAGCTTTTCATTGGACACGACAACAACAACAACTATATTTATTCCGATAGATGGCACAAGCCATCAGCAACTTTCAGTTTCACGATCAGGAAATACCTTTTTTTTCTTCCTTTAATCAGGTTAACACTTAATTTGTCCACCCAAGATAGAGAACATTGCTGTGATAGAGATGTACGGAGACATCTGAAGCTTTTCATTGGACACGACAACAACAACAACTATATTTATTCCGATAGATGGCACAAGCCATCAGCAACTTTCAGTTTCACGATCAGGAAATACCTTTTTTTTCTTCCTTTAATCAGGTTAACACTTAATTTGTCCATTCAAGATAGAGAACATTGCTGTGATAGAGATGTACGGAGACATCTGAAGCTTTTCATTGGACACGACAACAACAACAACTATATTTATTCCGATAGATGGCACAAGCCATCAGCAACTTTCAGTTTCACGATCAGGAAATGCCATTTTTTTCTTCTTTTAATCAGGTTAACACTTAATTTGTCCACCCAAGATAGAGAACATTGCTGTGATAGAGATGTACGGAGACATCTGAAGCTTTTCATTGGACACGACAACAACAACAACTATATTTATTCCGATAGATGGCACAAGCCATCAGCAACTTTCAGTTTCACGATCAGGAAATACCTTTTTTTTTCTTCCTTTAATCAGGTTAACACTTAATTTGTCCACCCAAGATAGAGAACATTGCTGTGATAGAGATGTACGGAGACATCTGAAGCTTTTCATTGGACACGACAACAACAACAACTATATTTATTCCGATAGATGGCACAAGCCATCAGCAACTTTCAGTTTCACGATCAGGAAATACCTTTTTTTTTCTTCCTTTAATCAGGTTAACACTTAATTTGTCCACCCAAGATAGAGAACATTGCTGTGATAGAGATGTACGGAGACATCTGAAGCTTTTCATTGGACACGACAACAACAACAACTATATTTATTCCGATAGATGGCACAAGCCATCAGCAACTTTCAGTTTCACGATCAGGAAATGCCATTTTTTTTCTTCCTTTAATCAGGTTAACACTTAATTTGTCCACCCAAGATAGAGAACATTGCTGTGATAGAGATGTACGGAGACATCTGAAGCTTTTCATTGGACACGACAACAACAACAACTATATTTATTTCGATAGATGGCACAAGCCATCAGCAACTTTCAGTTTCACGATCAGGAAATGCCATTTTTTTTCTTCCTTTAATCAGGTTAACACTTAATTTGTCCACCCAAGATAGAGAACATTGCTGTGATAGAGATGTACGGAGACATCTGAAGCTTTTCATTGGACACGACAACAACAACAACTATATTTATTCCGATAGATGGCACAAGCCATCAGCAACTTTCAGTTTCACGATCAGGAAATAGTTTTTTTTTTCTTCCTTTAATCAGGTTAACACTTAATTTGTCCACCCAAGATAGAGAACATTGCTGTGATAGAGATGTACGGAGACATCTGAAGCTTTTCATTGGACACGACAACAACAACAACTATATTTATTCCGATAGATGGCACAAGCCATCAGCAACTTTCAGTTTCACGATCAGGAAATACCTTTTTTTTTCTTCCTTTAATCAGGTTAACACTTAATTTGTCCACCCAAGATAGAGAACATTGCTGTGATAGAGATGTACGGAGACATCTGAAGCTTTTCATTGGACACGACAACAACAACAACTATATTTGTGAACTAAAGCCTATTCTGCCCTTACTGCGATAAGAGAAAGGGCCTGGCTCATCAGTGGCGAACCCCATCGGTTTCACCAGTTGGACTCTAGGGAGATTGGTTCTGTAGCTACGGGACACATGTGCCTAGAGAGTCGCCAACACAATACAACCATCATAACACTGCTCCATCTATCGCCTAAACTAGGAATTAATTTATAACGCCATTTTATAAATCCAGAAAGATATCATTCTAAGACAACGCGCTAACCTTTCTTGGGGTTGATTCAAGAGATAACGGTTATTTTGTGTGGCTGTGAGAAATCAAATCTTTACTAAGAGATTTAGTCTTATAAACAGATTATTTTCTGAGAGATATAGAAAAAAAAGAAGGAGAACGAAATTCGAATTTTTATAGTTATATGGGAAATATGTAAATATAGAGTTATCATTTTAATTCCATATTTACATATTTACAAAAATAATATTTTGATACAATATATATAAACATAGGGGTTATAGGCATTATCCTTCTCTACTTGTATATACAGACATTCCCAAAATAAGACAGAAACCATTGTGTCCATAAGGTGTCAGAGCCCTATTTGGTAGCTTTCAATGTGGTGAGTTATATCGTACAAGTACTGATGTTGAATGGAGGCGGTAGAGAGCTATTGTGTAACGTAGTGAATGGATTGAGAGAAAGAAGACCTGGATATAACAACCGGCGTGTAAACTGCCCGATATAATAGACGTCGCCCGCGGCATATTCCGGGGAATTTTGCTAAATAAGGCGTTAATGTTTGTTGACACGGCGGTGTTATTGCTGGAATTACGTTCGCCACTTCTTCCCTCTAATAACATTTCACCTCTGTTCGGCCGGCATGACTATCATTGGCACTACTTACCATGATAACAACGCCCCGGAACACAAGCTCCATGTGGGTGGAAATATAGGTGGAGTTTGCAGATGTATGTAAAAGCCCCATATGTCCGAAAGAAGAATCGGAAAGAGACGGGGAGAGTTGCATATATCGTGTCTTCCATCGCGTGTGTGCTACGTTCGATCCCCGCACCGTACAGACGATTCCGTCGTGCGTCCATTGATTCAGCGTGACGTAGGTAGCTCTTACGTAACTTGTTCTTTTTTTTATCCCGTCCATCTGGTAGAAGAGTCTCTGCACACGTTGAGCCGTGTAAACCAACTTGTGATGATGCACGGACGTATTCCTGTCGTATTCACACACGTGTCCTGTCAGTGTGGCGTGTATTACAACAGCGGAGTTCTCGTCGATGAGAGCTATGGAACGACATTGGAAACTATTGACGGCATCTATGGGAGACCCTGGCTCATCAGTGTTGAAACACTCAGCGGTTTCGCCAGTTTAATCTAAAATATTTCTGTAATATTGCATTGAACTTTTTTTCTTTTATATCCGGTACTTAATCTCTTGGAAAAGGTAAATTGACTGAACTATGGACATAAGCTTTGAGAACAGTAGAAATTCATATACCTGCTTGGAACATTTCTATTCCACATATTCTATTGTATAATGTTCAGACATGTATATGTAGTTTATTCCTGTAAGGTGACTTTAGTGTAGCATGTTGGTTGCAGTCGTGGTGGCCACAATGTTCAGAGTGGGTTCAGGCGTGATTGGGATTACACAAAAGGACGAGACATGTTGGATGTCACCATAGAGATGGCGAGAGAGTTAGTGGAGCCGGCGCCGGTCAGGGTAGGTCTGTCCAGGGGGGGGTCTGTCAATCATCGTGTCTCAAAGCGGACTGATCTGTTTGAGCAAGAAGGGGGCACACCTAGGAACCCCGACATGTTTTTCGGACCTTTTTCCTGTCCTGGCGCCGGCTGTCAATCAATCAATTTTTGTCGTTTTGGTAATTACACTATATAACACATGGGGATATATATTGGAATATATTACAACATATATTATATTGAAAACAAATAACATTTCGCATGAGTATTTTAGATGTCGCTCTGCCAAGAAATGCCATTTTTGTTTTTAATATCAACGCCTTACCATTTTTATATTTTTTAACATGTATATATATATGGCAGTAACAATGAGATGTTGTGTCTCTAGCCGTCAGTCCGGTTGAACCACAACACCGAGTGAGAGCTAAGTTCCCCATTGGTATCCACTATCACACAGACATGGTGTAAAACATCACTTCTTTCTGGTAACGTTCATATTTAGACGGTGTTGTACTTTGGTGGTCAGTAACAGTTGGCAGTTGTAGAGTTGATAACTACCGTACAGGAGAATTGTGTTCGATTGGCGCAGGACCAAATCCCACAATGTCACGTAGTGGTTCTCCGTTGTGGCGCAATTTATAGAGCTTTGTTAAGCCATCGTTTTACTTTTCCTTCCGCGGCTTTGTACTATTGTGTAGCTGGCTAAATACAATCTTTTACATATAACGTTTGTGACGTTCACCTGGTTCATAGGATACCTTTCGACCATCCCTCTACATGCGGCCTGACGTTCACCTGGTTCATAGGATACCTTTTGACCATCCCTCTACACGCGGCCTGACGTTCACCTGGTTCATAGGATACCTTTCGACCATCCCTCTACATGCGGCCTGACGTTCACCTGGTTCATAGGATACCTTTCGACCATCCCTCTACATGCGGCCTGACGTTCACCTGGTTCATAGGATACATTTTGACCATCCCTCTACACGCGGCCTGACGTTCACCTGGTTCATAGGATACCTTTCGACCATCCCTCTACACGCGGCCTGACTTTCACCTGGTTCATAGGATACCTTTTGACCATCCCTCTACATGCGGCCTGACTTTACCTGGTTCATAGGATACCTTTCGACCATCCCTCTACACGCGGCCTGACTTTCACCTGGTTCATAGGATACATTTTGACCATCCCTCTACATGCGGCCTGACGTTCACCTGGTTCATAGGATACCTTTTGACCATCCCTCTACATGCGGCCTGACGTTCACCTGGTTCATAGGATACCTTTCGACCATCCCTCTACACGCGGCCTGACTTTACCTGGTTCATAGGATACCTTTCGACCATCCTTCTACATGCGGCCTGACTTTACCTGGTTCATAGGATACCTTTCGACCATTCCTCTACACGCGGTCATTCTGCAGAAAGAAGGTTCTAGAAGATGAAACACAGGTCAGGGAGAAGAGATTCTTTATATAAGAAAACGAATCGTATAAGCTTTCGACGTCCTTCTATGGGTACAGAATCCGACCTGTATTTCTTCTATAGCGAAGAGAAAGAGATTATCGTTGTCTTAAGTTTCGATCTTCACCCACGTTAGGTAGGTTTGTCTGTGGACCATTATTTGGTTGTGGTCTCTCACTCAGAACTTTTGAAATATACGTAATCTTGAGATTATATGGTTTCGATATTAATCCCGTTTACAGAACGTTGCATCAACTTTTTTCTCCTACAGGTTGTGACGGGTTGTCCCCACTGCCTTGATTCTGCCAGCGTGCGTGCGTTCCATCCTGCCGAAGTGCTAAGTCGTCGAATTCAGCCAAAGAAGCTCTAACTACTGTACATCGAATGACATAGGAGATGTACGATCCAGTCTTCACCAGATATGAATGGAAAGAAGTCTTATCCCACAGATAGCTGCGCCCATGGAGAACAACTTCAGATGTCATTATTTAGGTATGTCAGCGCAGAAAGGTTTGAGCAGTACTACAAATACCGCAACTATTTAAAATCAACACAAAGGTAGAGAGATATCGGGATAGTCCATAAATTATTCTGTATAATAAAAGTTTCGATATTGCGCTTTATTTATTTACAACTAAAAGACGAGCTTTCGGATAATCTCCTTGATGTTCGCCATTCCAAGCTGTCTACTATGTATTTAATTATATGATGTGATAGTGTCGTAGAGATATAGATTGGTATAAAGTTTGCTGTATAAAAGTTAGAAATGTTATAAGTAAGGATAGGTGCACACAAGGGATATAGTTTCGTGTTGCTATAGAAGCGCTACGGTACATATATACATATAGGTGTGAGAGAACTACTAAGTCAGAGAGAGAAGTGTGGAGCTCCTCCTCACCCACCTGGGTCCGGCGATGGCGGGCGCGCCTATGGATCGGTGACGTCACGGCGGCCCTGAACTTGCCCTCCGTCTCGTGCTGTCTCACGTTCAAATCGACCGTTTTATAAACGCAAGAGGATTGATCTCTGGTTTGGTCATCGATTGCGGATACTTCTTCACTGCTATTATAAGTTGTCAAATTCTGGGTGTATTTAACTTCAATGTCGAACCTTGCAGAGTCGCTGTCCTATGGCATCATCCAGTTTGACAGAGTGGATCTGGTTGATGAGATGATAGATGTTCTTGGATTTCCTCCCCTTTAAATGTGACTTGTGGCAGGACTTTCGATGCAACAAACTCCTGGGACATCCTTCGGCACAAAAAAACGATGTTTTGAGATGTTGAATGACGATCTTGTCGTATAGGCGCTGGCTTGACATAACCACCATTTCTGTAATCCGGATTGAAGCGCGGAATCATCCAGGTCTTGAAACATTGGTTCAGTTAGCGGCCAGTATCGATGGTGTAACCCGATTTGTGGGTGGATGGGCGACTGCGTTCATTCGGACCTAACCCAATCCACGCCAGGACTTTGATGCCAGAAAGGTCCGAAGGGTAGGGGGGCCACGTTTATCCATTATAGTGGGAATTACGGCTCATCATCCAGATTGAAGCTATTATCTGGATTGTAAGAATTACGTATCAAGCGTCCACATTTCATTTTTACCAAATCGATCTGGTTCTCATTTCGAGCTGGAATTGCTTTCTATATTTCAATCCTAACACCTCTCGTGAACATGTCAAACTGAGGCGTTTGACGCAGCCTTCCTGACGAAAATTCCTTCTCTGTTTTTATAACTATCTCCTTACGCTTGATCTTTGCTTTCATTATAACTTTCGCCTTCCTCCCATCTTTCTATGGTATCCGATCCAAAATGCTGAATATGGAGATCTTTCCTTCCTTTAGAAGCTAGTGTATTTTGCGTGTGGGATTTCCCCAAGACACGTCTTTGTGAAATTTGTACACACGTTTTCTCCTCCAGTGATTGGAAAGATGGGCCGATCTCTGATTGTTTACAACTCGGCTTTTCATGTGACAGAGGTCTCTTGCAGATTTCGAATTACAAGACGGCAGGATTACCGCATAATTCCCAACTCTTGCTGAAATTGGAGATCAAACTGCTTTTGGTAGTAAAAAATGATAAAATATTTATCTTTTAACACACATAACATCACAGCAAAATCTTTCAATCAATTTTCAAAACAAATCTGAATAATGTTAGAAATGTTACAAAGATTTAAACAGAGCAATGGTTTAGCTCCCCACCAAGCTGCTATCGGTAAACCAAATAATCTGTTCTGACTAAACAAAATCTCACGAGAAAAGTTGAGGAATCCCAAATTGTAAATGCTCTCCAAACTGTATTGTTGATTTTTGCTTAATTCTATCAAGCAATTACTACCTTAAGACCATTAGTCTTTTAGATAGCAGATTATTCTGATAGATATAGCAATGAGTAGAAAAGAGAAATACAAAGTTATATGGGAAATATGTAGATATGGAGCTATAATTGTATTATAGGTATTCTCCAGAGACGGCGATAGTCCTCCTGTAGAGGGCGTTAAATCCCGAAATCTTGAGATATTAAAAGGTGTTTTATATAAATCTATATATATATAAAATTGAATGTCTGTCTGTTTGTACTCTATATATTCAAAAACCATACATCCAATTTGGGATATTATTAGGTATATCCCCAGGAAGGTTTTGAAAAATAATTTCTTGAATATCTTGATTATCCTTAGAGTTATTTGCAGATTTGTATATTTAATTCGAAAGCAGCGCCCCCCATTGCGACGATGATAAGTTTTTTATCTATAAGTTTTATTATCACTAATTTTAAAAGTTTTATTATCAAAAGTAAGATTTTCTACCTATTAATTGCGCACAAGTCAAAGTTAGTTTTATCATTTATCTACAAAATATATATTGGGAGAATATATAAAATGATGATTTTGTAATGTAGAAAATTAGGAAAGACAAAATTCAGGATGACACGGCAATTTATTTGAGACAATAATAATGATACAATTCCAAGGCAAAGATACTATTCCTTTAACTTCCAATTACCGAGGGAACCAATTAATATTTATTTTATTCAACTTATCGAGTATTTTTCAAGGGACCGGGAAAAAATGTTCACTTTATCGAGAGATTCAAATTTACGAGTTTCAAATTATCAAAATATATCTTTTATTTTTTTATAAGTTTATAGAGAATTGTTTTAACAAATGTTCGTTAGACAAACCTTTACTAGGGTAAAACCCGGGCGAAGCCGGGTACATCCGCAAGTAACCTATATATCTCTCTGGATAATTTTAGCCGAATAATTCTCTTGATTTCTTTTTTTTTTTTAATATGAGATATATCTTTATATATGCGCATTTTATGTTGTTCCGAGAGTGTATTGAACAACCGTATTAAGGTTTGCGCACCTGTATTTGTGAGTAACTTGAGGATTTCTCCTGAGGAATCCGATATACCGCGGTTTACCCCGGGCTGGGTGGTGGTGTATCCGTCGGTCGATCCTGAGAGACGTTCCAGTGGTTTGACAGCAATCCTTAGTTCCGTAACTGTGGCTGAATGCTGCACTGACCTCGCTAAAATTGCTTGTTGATCTCAAAAGTACCGAGTGGTGAAGTAGTGTTATAATGACAAAAGTTACTATTACGGGTTACCACACCAAAATGGAATATACTAGGGCCTAAAGTAAATTTAACTTAATACACAGTGTACACTCAAGAGTACAACACCAATAACAAGAAGGAAGTAAATAAAACTCTCGATTGGTAAAATAAAAACAAAACAGTACTTATCTTTATTGTTGGTAGGGATCGGACTCGGGTCACACCGGGATGCGAAGAGATCCCCAGACACGGAAAAGCCACGTAGAAAAACACTTTAAGCGTCTCCACGCTCAGGGCCTCCTCGCATTCCCTTAGTCCCCTCTTATATACAGACATGACCACATTCGTCCAATGAGAAGGCGTGAGAGATTGGTTCACTAACAAACGAAGACAACATTTTTCCCGCTAAAAACTGATCAGAAAAAACTATAAATGTTTGTCAATATAATTTGACATTATAAACCGTAGAGTTTCGACAGCCCCGCGACCCAGGATCGAATCCTTCATTAGGCACTTTTGCTTCAATGATCCCCGATTCCTAAAGAAGTCCAAACCAATCAGTTCAAGTAACCAAATGGGGCTCTGTCACATTTTAGAGTATAAAGGGCGAGATGCTTTCTACATGTGTAGACATGTGACGTATTTAAAGTAAAATCAGTCGCTAACTACCCACCATGATTATCACGGGGGATAAGTAAAATCAGTCGCTAACTACCCACCATGATTATCACGGGGGATAAGTAAAATCAGTCGCTAACTACCCACCATGATTATCACGGGGGATAAGTAAAATCAGTCGCTAACTACCCACCATGATTATCACGGGGGATAAGTAAAATCAGTCGCTAACTACCCACCATGATTATCACGTGGGATAAGTAAAATCAGTCGCTAACTACCCACCATGATTATCACGGGGGATAAGTAAAATCAGTCGCTAACTACCCACCATGATTATCACGGGGGATAAGTAAAATCAGTCGCTAACTACCCACCATGATTATCACGGGGGATAAGTAAAATAAAAGTATTGATGATTAGAACGGCTGTTTGTACACGTGTACAGTTGGAGCGTAGGAATTCGGTGAGTGACGTAGGCTTCAATAATTTTTTTGTAAATTCATTTTAGATTTTCTTTTCTGTTTGAGAAAACCAACCTTTCAGTTTTGTTTTTAGTCTTGTTTATTGAATTATATATAATTTGCTAAAATGTATTTAGACAAGTATCCCAAGCTGGGATATCGCGTCCGATATGTCAAATAAATAAAATAAATAGTATTTAAAGAAACCGCTCTAAATGGAGCTGAATTGTTGATATTTTGATCTTCGCGACCACTTGTTATTGTTGGGGTAGTTAGCCTCACACACAATCCTGGCGAAGATATCAGCACTCACCAATTTCCACGACCGTTTACACAAGATGGGTGTTACCATCGGGAAAA
>CP092873.1:83411181-83540842 GCA_030710605.1 Cordylochernes scorpioides | reverse complement strand
AACTTTGAATTATGTAGATTGTAATTTTTGACTCTTCCGACTCAAAAGTTTGCCTACCCCTGCGCTAACCTATGTACGGTGTGACCACTGGACATGCATCGGACCTGGAGGCTGTTGTTGGGTTATGTGCTGCCTGGAGTATAGGAGTTCCATCTATGCTTCCTTCCTGTGGAGAATCTGTATAAGACCGCTGTTCTTAATAAAGCTGTGTTGTTGTTGTTGGGTTCTGTGCTGCCTGGAGTATAGGAGTTCCATCTATTCTTCCTTCCTGTGGTGAATCTGTATAAGACCTGTGGTTTTAATAAAGCTGTGTTGTTGTTGTTGGGTGCTGAGATGCCTGGAGTATAGGAGTTCCATCTATTCTTCCTTCCTGTGGTGAATCTGTATAAGACCTGTGGTTTTAATAAAGCTGTATGTGTGAATTCAGGTTCCTTTGGATTTAAAAAGATCTCTCTGACCACTCGTGTTGCGAATCAGATTTAAGTTTTTTTTTTTTAATTTATTCACAACTAGCGGACGTACCCGGCTTCGCCCGGGTTTTACCCGAGTAAAAGTTTGTCTAACGAATCTTTCGATAAAGTGAACATTTTTTTCCCGGTCCCTTGAAAAATACTCGATAAGTTGAATAAAATCAATATTAATTGGTTCCCTCGGTAATTGGAAGTTAAAGGAATAGTATCTTGCCTTGGAATTGTATCATTATTCTTGTATGGATGTACCCGGCTTCGCCCGGGTTTTACCCGAGTAAAGGTTTGTTTAACGAATCTCTCGATAAAGTGAACATTTTTTCCCGGTCCCTTGAAAAATACTCGATAAGTTGAATAAAATCAATATTAATTGGTTCCCTCGGTAATTGGAAGTTAAAGGAATAGTATCTTGCCTTTGAATTGTATCATTATTCTTGTCTCAAATAAATTGCCGTGTCATCCTGAATTTTGTCTTTCCTAATTTTCTACATTACAAAATCATCGTATCATCATGATAATATTTAGAGCAGATTGTTGAATTATAACAGATAAATTAGAATATTTATCTTGATTATTTCTAGGCGAAAAGTTATTTCAAAAATTTTATTTGCTAGAAACCTTCCCAGTACTATACTAAATAACTTCCCAAAGTTTCATGGCGATCCAATGAGTGGTTTGGTCAGGCATAAAGGACAAACAAACAAACAAACAAACAGACACACATACATTCATTTTTATATATATAGATATGACTGTGGAATTATAAGATACTAATAGTGTAAAGCAGATTTATTTCTAAGATTATTTTTTATTTATGTCAGGTCGAAATTTATATTTCATAGGGGAGTTGCCGTTTGATTTCATTGTTATCAGAAAGCTGAGCAGATAAAGAAGAGATGTGTAAAAATTTCAGACTTCTACGTGCTCCGGATGTATATTGAAAATTGATTACAAATTTGTGAACAGACAGAAATGGAGAAAGTTAAATAAAATCTTTAAAAAAATCGTTATCACTAGGGATTAGGCCTTAAATAGAAGGAAGTCTGCTCGCGGCGGATTGGTCAATTTCTCGTAAGAGGTGGGAAGTGACGCTACACTAAGTAAAAATAAAATATTTATCTACTTTTCATTGAGCAATTAGATGTATATGAGTTAATTTTAAAGTGAAGGGGGGGGGGGGGGCGATCATATTGAGAGAAGAGGTAAAAATATTGCAAACACTTATAAAAAGCGCTAATCAGTTGCTACATATTAAATCACATTAGGTTCGAAATTCATGATGATCGTCCCCCGCCGCTTTTATTTTCACTCAGATACATCTAATTGCTCAGTAAAACACAGAAGCTGAGATGATTTATTTCTTAGTAAATTTATATTTAAACTTTAAAAAAATGTATTTTAATTTATTAATTATTTTTGATCGAAATGTGTATGAAAAGTGATATTGTATTGAGAATGTATATTGGTAACATTTTTCTTTATTTCAGTTGGCCAAATTTTTCAAATTCTAACTAGAAGGTACTTTTATATTGCGTTTTTTTTCTTTAAAAGTTTCTACAGAAGTTCGGTGTGTGGAAAGAATAAAGTGATATTATATATCACCGCGTCTATGTTGATATAGGTTTCTATTTTTAGATTCGACATAAGACATTTTTAGAATTATACGTTATTTGTAAAATTCCCGATCTTACTGCAAATATTAATGAACCTACGTTGTCCATCAGTTACAAGCTCTCTAAAAAAACTTGGGCTCAGCTGGCCTGGCTGATAGTATCCTGTAAGGGCTCCTGATCCAGGGATACAGGATGAGTCTGTACTCCATGTTTGGAGTGGCTGTACATAGCGTCTGTTCTACATGTCAGAGGCGGCTATTTCATATTGGAGTTAAGTCAGTGGCCTACTACTGAGGAAGGATCACAGTTTTGATTACAAAATCAGACATATTCTACTTCACTCAATCAGGATGGTTGTTTGAGATAAGAAATAAGATCTGATCCATCCACTAAGTAACAATGAGAGGAGAACGTGGAAAACCTTTGTAAAACTTAAATATTTGAATTTACAAATAATAGAAGTATTACTATGTGATATATAAAAAAACGAATTACAATTTTAAAAAATATTTGAAATATGAAATTGTACTGAAATCAGCTTGCATTTCACATTGCACAGGTTAAGCCATGAAAAAAAAAAGATTTATTGCAAAAGTCAGGGACCATTGAAAAAATCTATTTCTCAGAAAAAGTGGTCAATGCGGGATTTGATGTGGTATTTCCTTACATTTAAAGAACTGTACTGATTAGATTGGATATAGCTTCATTCACTTAGAATGACTCATACTGATTAGAGTGTTTAGTCTTAAACATCCCAGACTTAGCTGTGTTAGACTGTATATAGACATCTTGTAACTTGAGAGAGATGATTGTTGACAGCTGCAAACAGTGGATACAGCCTGGACGATTATTGTCCTGGACGATCCAAGAGCTGGACCTATAATGAACAATGATCCATTCTATTCCATTGAACCACATTACTCTGATGGCCTATCTAGGCTACACGAGGAATGGCTTTATCCATTCCCACTTCTGACATCAAGGACCTGCAGAATTGTGGGTAATACACACCACTAGATCTGGACTACCACAGTCCTGTTTATACGGAACAAGAGCTGATCCCTCTCGGACATCCCTCCGTATGGAACACCAAGACGTGACGTCATGTAGAACATCACACCAGACACGTGGCCTCAACCCCAACTCCGGGCATTCAATGTAACACAGTAAACACACTAGAAAGAAATATGTTGGCCAAACAGACATGTCTAACTTATTTAACGTGACTTCATCTATCTTGGAGGTAATTTGATAAGTTTAAAATATCACCACATATCCTTTATCTATTTTAAAACTCGGTATGTATATCTAGCAATGATATATAGCAGTCATTAGGACTTGGAATCCTACAATTCCCAGTAGGAGTCAACTTGAATCTTAACTACGTAACATTCTGTGTTCATATTGGAGACTAGCTGAATGACCCGGGCAACGCTCGGGTTTTACCCTATCAAATGTTTTTATTCAAATACTATTCGTTACAATTATAAATTGTCGCCGTGGATGTCACTCTTGTGAAACGTCCAGCTCCAAAATTTGTATGTTTTTAAAATATAAAAATAAAAATGTAAATTTTCACAACGATATTTGAAAATTGTATCAGAAGTGTCAAGAAAACACGTTTTACACGTACATTAGCTTAGCTGATATTACCTTCCCTCTTCACCGCTAGAGGCGCTGCTTGCGAGCGAAACGGCAAATTTGAAACGCAAATTAGCAAATAACTCGAAGAATATTCCAGATTAAGACCTGATATTTTCACTATATATACTGTTAAAATTTCAGTCAGATTAGTTACGTATTGTGGACGTGTATAGCAGATATACATACAATAACTTATATATATATAGGAATACTCTATCAGAGAGAACTTTACTTCTGTAAAAAAAAAATACATATATATTATATATATTTCAATATATATCAATTTTGATTCAAATATATGTCCTTGATACTAATCAAACAAATGCTACAAGTTTCTGTAGATGAGTTTCTTTATCTTTATTAAATGTGATCTAGAGATTTTGGGTATCTTTACCCTTCTACAGGAGTACATAGAAACATATAAACGCCGTTGATAATTTTTAATCAAAATATTATGATTCAATTTTCATCCAACACGATAACTTTTCGAAATAATATATTATAATTTGTCTATGTATAATTTATCTGATATTTCTATTTCAAATTTAGAAATATATATTATACAATTATTGGAACCCTCAATAAAAAAATCATTTCCAATAGTCCCTTAGAATGGGTCAGTCGGTTGGTAATTGGAGTTAGGCGGGTTTTCTCTGTGGATTCTGTCCAGGTCTCTTTTTAGTTTTCCTTCTCCCCTGACCCTTTGAGACGGAGTCCATCATCTCATCGGCAGACCATTTCTTACTCCTGGCCCAGCTTAGATAATCTACCTCGTCTGAGTTGTTTCAAACAAAAACATGTAGTTTGGATGTACCTTAGAGAGTTGGATGATTCAGTTCTGCCTGAAGAGAGGAATAGGACTTCAACGAAGGCAAAGCGCCACTATAAATAAAGGCTAACGCGTCTAGCAGGTACCTCCTGGGTGGCATTGAAACCTTTTGCAAAATATTTCTGACTTGGTCTGGTGATGAATAGACTTCTTGAATAAGAAAATATATTTTCAATAAAAAATGATCACTTTAACACCAGTGCTTTCCTTTCAGACTTCAATCGTCTTTTTAAACATTCTTTTAAACATGTTACACTCAGAAGGGTTTGTAATTTTATAACAGTTTACTGGTGTTGCACAATATCTTATGGGTATTCTAGCAGATAACGCTAGTCATAGGACATATTCCTACATCTACAGGGTAGGCCGAAAGGTGGGACACAATGTTGAATATTGAGTTCAATAAAAAAAACAACTTGAACATGGTTTTTATAGCCTAGCGCGTGATTTTAATGTTATTTTCATAGTATATCTAAAAAAATCTAAGATCAATATGAAATGGCTTGGTCACTCTACCAGATAAATGTAAAACACCACTTCTCGTGTATCAGGTGAAATATAAATTTTACAAGAGTTTAGAGAGAGAATTCAAGAATAAAATATTGTCGCAAAGTATGTTTTATTTTATTAGCAGAGTATCATTTTTGATGTTTATACTTTGATACTCTGTAAACTTTCCTCTTTGCTTATCTTTTGTTTATCATTCTTAGTTTGTTGTTGCCTGAAATAAATTACTGTGTCATCCCGAAGTTGGTCTTCCCTAATTTTCCACGTGGCAATATCATATATTTAAAATTAGCATATTTATGTTTCCAATATTCATTTTTGATCGAAATAAAGTGTCATCCTGATTTTTTTCTCTAATTTTCTATGTGACGATATTAAAATTTTTCTGTTTCTTATTAGTTATTAAAAAAATCATCATTAGCAATATATGTCATCTAATAGGATTCTTTTATAACAGTTTAAATGGATTATTCCTCATAGAGGTTGTCTTAATATTTCCGAGACCAAACTTTCATAATTCTCAATTCATTTCTAATCATTTAAATTTCATAAGCTACTTAAAAAGAATTAAAGCAGTGGAACACACATTTGAGTTGTTTTTATGGACATGAGAAACAATACAAATATCATTGAATAAACTGTTAATTTATATTATGCTGATTGTATATATTGACAGACACTTTTTTCTTTTGTACACAGTTCTTTTTTCTCTTTCTCATTGTTAATGACTATTCTATTCATGGCCTAAAATTATTTTATACTAGCCGAATGACCCGGGCAACGCCCGGGTTTTACCCGATTAAATGTTTTTATTCAAATACTATTCGTTACAATTATAAATTGGCGCCGTGGATGTCACTTTTGTGAAACGTCCCGCTCCAAACTTTGTGTGTTTTTAAAATATAAAAATAAATATGTACATTTTCACAACGATATTTGAAAATTTTATTATTTTGATTTTCAAATACTATTCGTTACAATTATAAATTGGCGCCGTGGATGTCACTCTTGTGAAACGTCCCGCTCCAAACTTTGTGTCTGAGAATTAATATTTTTATTTGAAAGATGATCTGACTTTTGTTTTCTGCTCGAATGAATGTTTTTCTGTTAGAATTTTGTTCCTGCGTACAAAATAATGAACTGGTTTCACCCGTGGTCTCTGCTTTTTGGAATTTTTCCCGATATAATTTTGTATCTGATAATCAAACATGATACAGCAATATCGTCATTATCATTTTCCGACTAAAATATATACAAGGAGAGATCAATAAATAAGGTGAATTATCTTATTTCTTAAAAATTAAAAAAGCAAAAATAATTTAAACCACAGAATATTAAAATATAACATCGAGAGACTATTTAAGGTGTTCTGTTCTTTTTTCCCACGCGCGGCGCGAGACTTATAAATAAACTAAAATGGAAGCTCCCTTGAAGGATTGCACCACGCTTGAACAACGTGCAGTTATTCGTTTCTTGAATGCAGAAGGTATTCAAACATCTCAAATATGCCAAAGAATTAAAAATATATATGGTGAGTCTTGTTTGTCTCAAAAAACATTTATAAATGGGTTAACGAGTTCAAAAATGGACGAATTACATGTACCGATATTGAGCGACCTGGACGACCAAGTGTTATAGCGACGCCAAGCACGATAAATGCGGTTGAAAACTTAATTTTGGAGGATAGAAAAATATCCATTTTTACCATAGCCGACAATTTGAATATAAGCTATGGAACTGTGCACGCCATTATTAAAGAACAATTGCAATTTAGAAAAATATGCTGCAGATGGATTCCACATTACCTTAATTTGGACCAAAAACTTAACATCATGTAAAACTGTATCTACAATCATTAAATTAGGTTTTGAAGTTTTAGAACATCCTGCATATAGTCCAGACCTAGCCCCCTCTGACTATTTCCTTTTTGGACTACTAAAGAAGGAGTTAAAGGGAAAGCGATTTGACTCGGATGAAGATGTCCAGAAAGTGGTGCAAGATTTTTTTCACACGCTTCCTAAGAGTGACTATAAAGAGGGTATTTACAAGTTGCCAGAACGATGGAGACGATGCATAGAAAGCCAAGGTGATTATTTTGAATAAATCAAGTCCTAATTTTTAATATAATTATTATTTTTTAAAATAAATTATAATTCACCTTATTTATTGATCCCACCTTGTAGTTTTAATAATTGATTTATATATTTTTTAAAATAGCCTATCGTCTTCCCCGTATTTATTTACCTACGTATGGAAATTTTGGTTTGAATTAGTGAACTACTGCGAATTTGTATACCGGACATATATACAAACAAACATACAAACATTCATTTATATATATATTATATTTAAATAAAAAAAAAAGATGGGATTTCTGTTGTTTTTGATCATGTTGATGATTATGTTATGGTGGTGCAGTCATGGCTAAAATCTTGTGAAAGTATAATAACAAAAATGGTTTTGATCAGATATTGTTTTAATTGAGCTATAGGATAAACATAACTTGGTAAAATTACTGCCTGGCTTAAGGCGTAAGAATAAAAAATATGAAAAATAAAAAAATATTTACATAATTACATATGGTTTGAGCCGACCAGCCGGGAAGAACAACAACAATGATTATTTATAAAGAAGGCGTGACCTCTGGCGGTCGATTTAACAGAATATTTTTATCTATGATATATATTTTTAAATAAAACAATATCGTAATATAACATTTTAAATAATATCTCAATATAACATTTTAAATAATATCTTAATATAACATTTTAAATAACATCTTAATATAACATATATATATAGATATATGTACAGACAAATGTAGAAATATACATGTATGACAGCGCAAATGTCTCTAGGGGGACATAGCGCTTTAAATTGAAATAAAATTTAAAAAAAAATGTTGTCTTGGGAGTTATATTGTTTTTAGCTATTTCGCAAATTTCATCTATTCATTTAATTAATCCAGTTTGTTCTTGGACATCGTTGTCTCAAATTTTTCCAATGTCTGGTGAAGAATAGATTAGAAAAAAACAGAATGTCCTAGCCAATGGTATTATATCTTTTAAATTCTGGTAGTGCTGTTTTGACTGTGTGTCTACCAATCAGATTTTTTTTCTTCAATAATTTCTTTATTGGTGTTGTGGTTCATATAGAATGTTAATAAATCGAAGCCACTCCTGTACTGATGATGGTCAAAGACAGAAACTATGGTATACAGGTTGTTGGCTTTTTGTCTGAATTTGACAAAACTGATTCTGTGATTCATTCTTCATAATCACTAGTAAAATTGTTTACTAGAATGATGGTCAAGTGCATCGTTCTGATGGGCAATTAAAAGGAGAGTTGCCTCTTTCGGTATACACACATATATATGTGAAACGATGATTACAAAAAAATAAATAAATAAAAAGTTCAGGTAGAAAAATTGCAGGGACTCTTACCAGTAAATTATAAAGATGGACAACACGTGAGGTAAGATAAGTTTCTTTTAATTAAGCGAAGTTCAGGTGTTGTTGAAATTAAAAACAAATAAGGCATATCCTGACCATTAACACATGCGTTTTCTATATGGCAGAGCGCCATCTAGTGGAACAGAAAGAAACTAAACGTTAATTTAGCCTGTTCCCTGATATTTGGCCAACCCATTTACTTGATAAATCATGAAAAGACAACCACGAACGTGTTTCGGTCTCTTGGCCCTCGTCAGAGTGGTGCCTTTGGTTCCAGAGGCCTTATAGAAATCAAGAAATGGGTATTTATGGTCAAACTTGCGTATAATGCATAAATATATGTATATAAGAGGTTGTTATTAATCTTTCGCCAATTAAAATTTATCATTCAACGTGTTTCCGGTGGCGCATTGATATTGGCTGCAAATAGGCCGACTTGGGCGATATCTTCTGCTCACTTTGGACTTACACTTCCAAGATGAAACTGGCTTTTCCCTTCCTCATCCTATGTCTTCTGGTAGTTGCTGATGGTAAGTATTCTCGTAGGGTATCACATACATGTAATGTCACTATATATAATTTATATATCAGACATCATATCGCCACGCTGTAATATTCAAAAGAAAAACAGGGTAACGTGGTAAGCTTCTTTTAATTCTATTAAAGAAGCTTACCACGTTACCCTGTTTTTCTTTTGAATAATTTATATATGTACTCTATATTATATGGATTTTTTTTATAGAACATCATAAATGGTATATTTACATAACTCAAATATGTACTATCTATTATATGGAATATATGCAAATAACTGACATGTGTGGGCGTTGTTTATCATATAGAATATTATTGTAGAGTATCATAAATGAAATATTCACATAGCTCAAATAAGTACTATCTATTATATGGAATACTAGCCGAGTGGCCCGGGCAACGCCCGGGTTTTACCCGACTGGACCCGGCTTCGCCTGTGTAGTGTTCGAGCGAGGTTTACTCATGAATGAATAGAGGCCCCAACTGTTTGTAAACTCAATGTAATGAATTTTCTTTCAGCAAAATGGAGATAAATTGCAAACAGCAATATCGAAAATGCTTGTGAAAAAATCTGAAATATAGGATCCATTTCACAAACACATCTAATGAATAGAGTGCTGTTTGGAGGAGTGGTCTAAACTGTTAATTTTTAAAAACCATGACCCGGGATCATTGAATGCAGATTTAGACACTTTGTTCTGAAAAAAAAAATTGCCCCAATGGCTCCTGATTCTTGAAAAAGTCCAACCCCTCCAGTGAGTGCAAGTAACCAAACAGGGCTTTTATTCTGAAAAATTAAAAAAAAAAATCTAATGATTAGTTTGAATAAAGGAAAATGGTCGGCACAACCTGAAAATTTCACTTTGTCCACTTCACTCTCGGCTGTCCAAGAACAAACAGCCAGAGCAAACATTTTAAAGGGCACCTAATCCGGCACTTACATTTCTAAATAGTTAATTTGCATAATTTTCTAATAGTCAAGAGCAATTTTAAAAATACCAAAAAAGCAAGACCAAATAAAAAAATATATATATATGTGTGATGTTTCAGTAACAGCATTGTTGCCATATAAAGACAAAATTACTGAATGTATTCAGTACCTTTGTCTGAAGATAGCCAAAATGTAACTGAAACCACACATAATGTAATTATTTGTATTCGGTCTTGCTTCCTTTTTTTTTGTAATTATCCCTAGTACGCGTGGTACAGGCCATGATAACCATGGTGGGTAGGTAGCGACTGCTTTTACTGTAAGCGCACCACATGTCTACAAATGTGATACATTGCTACCAGCTAAATGCATTTTCACTATGGTGTGATTTCCACATGATGGATCTGTAGACACATTATAATCTCTCCAGAGCTTAAGGTAGCAAACAGTACTTTCACATTATATAAATATCAATGCCAAAAGCCAGAGTTATGATAGCTGTTGCAGTGTAATGTAGACCTGCAGGATGGGAAAAAGCAATATTATTTCCGGCTTTAATTTTAAAAGTATTATGAAACGTTAAAGATAGAATCTTAACTTTTGAAGAATGAAAAAATGCTAACTTGATGTGTATTAATTTAGTCTAAAAACAAACAGCATGTAAAAGTAAGCACCAATCGAAAGCATTTATTAGCTCTAACAGTGCTGCCCCCAGTGGTAAAAGCTTGGAGCTAACGCTTCACGGGTTGGTAAAGTTTATGTTAATAATACATTAACTTAACAATATTCCATGTCTTGCTAACACAAATTTTAAAAATAACATGCATAAAAATAAAGCAATTCTTAAAATCATAAATGAAGCATCATTAAATTAAATGGGAGAGAAATGG
The DNA here is from genome assembly GCA_030710605.1 of Cordylochernes scorpioides. Lineage (NCBI taxonomy): Eukaryota > Metazoa > Arthropoda > Arachnida > Pseudoscorpiones > Chernetidae > Cordylochernes > Cordylochernes scorpioides. The sequence goes on along the minus strand of CP092873.1, from coordinate 83,529,975 downwards.
TGTTCCAAAATTTTTTTTTTGTTGTAAAACTTTGACCTTTATATTTTTACAAATTCTTAAAGTATATAACCCAAACCAAATTGTCTATAAAATTCTGCAAACAAATATAATATTATAGAGGCATGAAAATACCAATGGTGTAAAAATCAAAACAGCAAAGTTATCCTGATAAATGCAATGAGCTATGATAAGGTGTGTTGCAGGCTAACAAAAACCTTAATTGAACCAGAAATGTTGATACCATAAAAAAAATAAAAAACAATTTTCAAGAATAGAGTTATGTAAATGAATTAAATGTGAAAAAATTAAAATAAAATAAAGTAAAAAAAGCTTTATTGATGAAACTACAGTAGAGCAATAATGATAACAAATTATTCATAAATTATGTAGTTACAAAAGTCAAGCTTCCCAAAATCATTATTCGAAGAAATCTCTTTCAAAATTGACAAAATCTATATCAAAGCCCCCTGATAAACAATTTTGCGTGTCTTGCTAAAAGTAGAACTAAAGACAAATAAATTTTTAGGGCTGGAAACACGGGAGCATGCTACATAGAGTTGCCCATGCGAGAAACAGGGAGACTCAAGATGCACACCAACTACTTGCAATGTTTGACCCTGAAGCATGCTGAACCCTAGAGCTATTGGAACGCTGAGAAAGTTTGCTTCTCCTATGGCTTGGCATACCTACAAACACAAAGCATTAGTAAAAATAAAAATAAGGATAACTGAAAAATGTAAAACATAAAGGACTGAGATTGAAAAAAAAAATTCAAAAATAGTGTATTAAAATAAGCGCGACTCATGACGAAGGCCAAAATAAAAAAAAGCATAGAAATATTCTGAAAGGAGGGGAAAAATGCATAAAACTCAGCGAAAACGTAAAACAACTGATTAAAAAAAATCAAATGGAAGAAGACGTAAAAAAAAAATACAATTAGCTGAAAAAATATGCACAACAAATATGAGTAGAACATACATAGATATATATGAGCAGCTACATATTATGAAGCAGATAAATCTAAATCAGTGATTCTCAACCAATGTGCCGCGGTAATTTTGTGTGCCGCGAAATTCTAAAAATGTGTCGCTGAATTTTAGGCATATGATTATGTTCACGTTTGTAATGGTTTTTCTTTTTTTCTTTTGCATTTTTTTACTTTTTAAAATAACGAAATTAGCAAATTGAATGTTAGAGATGTATATTACTTAGATTTTGCATAGAAATATTGATACATAATTTGAATTATCTTGCATTCAAGTTAGCAAAAGTGTGCCGCGAAATTCTAAAATTGTGCCGCCAAATTTCCAAATCTTTAAAATAATGCCGCAACAAAAAAAAAGGTTGAGAATCACTGATCTAAATACTACCTAAACAAATGACAGCAAACAAAAAAAAAAAAAAAAGACAATGGAAGAAGGCCTAAAAAAAAGTCTAATTTGGTTGAAAAAACTGCCCAATAAATTGAGCCTATATAGATATATGGACCCGGCTTCGCCCGGGTATTGTTCGAGTGGGGTTTACTCTTGAATGAATAGAGCCCCCAACTGTTTTTAAAACTTTAAGTAAAGAATTTTCTTTCAGCACAATGGAGATAAACTGCAAATATCAAAATTAAAAATTCTGGTAAAAATAATCTGAAATATAAGATCAATTTCACAAACACATCTAATGTATAGAGTGCTTTTTTGGAGGAGTGGTCTAAACTGTTAATTTTTAAAAACCACGACCCGGGATCATCGAATCCAGTTTTGGGGAATTTGTTCTGAAAAAAAAAAATTGCCCCAATGGCCCCTGATTCTTGAAAAAGTCAAACCCCTCCAGTGAGTGCAAGTAACCAAACTTGGCTTTGGTATCTAAAAAATGAAAAAAAAAATCAAAGGATTAGTGTGAATTAAGGGAAATGGGCCTCGCAACCTGAAAATTTCACTTTCTCCACTTCACTCTCGGCAGTTCAAGAAGAAACAGCCAGATTAAACATTTTTAAGGGCACCTAATCCGGCATGTACATCTATAGTTAAACAACTTTTAAAAATGTAATATATCTGCAATACTGAAATACCCAGACTTGGATTTTTTTTTTATTAGTTTATTGTTGGCAGTTTTAGGAAAATGTGGGAAATTAGATATTATTACAAAAGAATGTACTTTTTAAAATGGCATAAAATAATTAGGAAATTTGCATCATTTTCAAATAGTCAAGGGCAATGTTAAAAATATCAAAAAAGCAAGACCAAATAAAAAATAAACGAAATATGTGTGATGTTTCAATAACAGCATTGTCACCTTATAAAGACAAAATTACTGAATGTATTCAGTACTTTTGTCTGAAGATGGTAACAATGCTGTTTCTGAAACCACACATAATTTATTTATTTGGATCTGGTCTTGCTTCCTTGCGATTTTTATCTATATTTCAAAATATAACTCAATTCTTTTTTACCTAAAAAGCTTTACATATATATTGCCAAGACCATAAATAAAGGTAAAATGTCAAATGAGTTATTAATTAACCCTATATGGGTCAGGATATATATCTAAATGCATTCATATAAAAATATGGTTGAACCATATAAATATATATAAATGCTATTAGAGCATAAACATATAACATGGAACAAACATATAGTAAAATATATGTAGCAAGTTATATTGTAAAACATACTTTTTTCAATAAATATACTTTTTACAACTTTAATAAAATTTATACGCACTCTAAATATAAGAAAGAAAAAAAATAGAATACTGTTCTAAAAATAATATACCTTATGAGATAAAATACTACACTTATCGTTAAAGATGTAGATCGTTATATTTACACTAATTAAAATTAAACGAAGCAAAATATATGAATAAGCTGCGAAATAAATAATAATTCCAATTAATTTAAATTGAAAAAATATTACTAAATGATTAAATAAAATCTACCTTCTAAAAAGGAAAAGAAAGTTTTTCGAAATGCAATTTTTGTACTTTTAGCCTAAATGTTAAACCAAAACCTCAACTCCCTACGTGCGAAATTTCACAATACAGTTTTAATTAACCCAGGTTCCGGGGGCGTATTTATTTGATAATGATCGATTAAAATTATTTTAAAAGAGTTTAAATATATAAAAATAATCTTACCTTTTAAAGACACACATTAATCGGGTAAAATTACAAAACAACAACGTGTAAAATTATTAACCAATCAGATTCATTTATCGTCGCGACCAGTGCGCCGCCAAGCGGTAAAAGGCTTGAACTAAGGAATTTTGGTTTAACATTTTTTAAAAATAGCACATTAAACCTTTTCGTTTTTTGAATAGCCTATATGTTAAACGAAATCTTCAGCTACCTACATGCGAAATTCCATAATGATTGAGTCAGTAGATTTTGCGTGATGCGATAACAAACATCGATTTCGCATTTCATTTTTATAGATATAAAGGATTTGTTTATAACTGACATGTGTGGGCGTTGTTTATCATATAGAATATTATTGTAGAGAAGATTACAAATGGAATATTTACATAACTCAATAAGTACTATCTATTATATGGAATATATGCAAATAACTCACATGTGTGGGCGTTGTTTATTATATGTAATATTATTGTAGATTGTCATAAATGGAATATTTAAATAATTCAATTAGGTACTATCTTTCATATGGAATATATGCAAATAACTCACATGTGTGGGCGTTGTTTATTATATGTAATATTATTGTAGATTGTCATAAATGGAATATTTAAATAATTCAATTAGGTACTATCTTTCATATGGAATATATGCAAATAACTCATAAGTGTGGTCGTTGTTTATTATATGTAATATTATTGTAGATTGTCATAAATGGAATATTTACATAATTCAATTAGGTACTATCTTTCATATGGAATATATGCAAATAACTCACATGTGTGGGCGTTGTTTATTATATGTAATATTATTGTAGATTGTCATAAATGGAATATTTAAATAATTCAATTAGGTACTATCTTTCATATGGAATATATGCAAATAACTCATAAGTGTGGGCGTTGTTTATTATATGGAATATTATTGTAGATTGTCATAAATGGAATATTTACATAACTTAAATAAGTACTATCTATTATATGGAATATATGCAAATAACTGACATGTGTGGGCGTTGTTTATTATATTGAATATTATTGTAGAGTATCACAAATGAAATATTTAAATGATTCAATTAGGTACTATCTTTCATATGGAATATATGCAAATAACTCATAAGTATGTGTGTATTTTATTATATGGAATAATATCGTAAGAATAGAGTTATATTTTATTTCCTTATATTCTGTTGAATTGTGGGGCAATATGGAAACTCCACACGTATTGAAGTCTGTATAGCTAATGAGACAATTTTTTCTTAGGTTCATCGTTAGATATTACTGAGAGTGCTTCAAAATATATCGCGCCTTGTACTCATATACTTTATTAACTAATTCTATTTAAATTAAGAGTTCATACTATAATGTTAATTTATAATATATACTGTTTACAAATAAGCTTTTTTTATAACGATTTTTACTCTGATCCTTCTCAAAACACATTATACTATGATGTTTGCTTAAATTATTATATTTAATATAGTGTGTGTGTGTAAATGATATTATATTATAATAATTTATTTACTGGGTTTCAAAATTAGGCAAAAACCTATTCTAAAAACAACTCTATTTTATGAAAAAAAATTGGGGACCTTTGAAAAAAATGTCAGATATATATACAGCTGTTCCAATAATTTGATCTATCAAATTGGGAAATATTCTGAAATGTTGAAGAGCGATCTTCTCGCTAAGATATCATATTCATTATTCTTATTAAATCTTGTAAATTTTGAAAATAATCTCAAATAATATATTTTCATAATCCGTTATCTGTTAGTTTATGATGGAGATTCATTGAGAGGGGATAAGAATAGCCTAATCCCAGACTGAAGTCTGCAAATGGCTCAATTTTATCAGAATTATAGTTTGTCAGCTCAGTATCAATTCGTTGAAACCTAAACTATCGCCAGATGACCAGGGCAGGACCAAAATTATCCCAAATAAGCCAAGAAGAGAGTTCTGACTGCTAAGTATTATCGAAGGATAACAGAATCTAAGATCGTCGAATTGTTCTCATATCTGTCTAAGCTCAACTTGAGTTCTTTCAAGAATATAAGATGCTTATATCCTAATATATATATATGTGATGAGGTATCCAGTCGACTTAAGCTATGGTGTGAGTCCCTGTCGACTCTCGCTATACTGTGTTGACCGAGAGGAACAGTCAGGATGTGGAGAGTTTTCCAGTACCTCTCTGCACATTAGAAGACCTTTAACAGTTCTCACAGAGTACAGGCAGTCGTGGTCGAGGCAGAGTGGAAAGCTTGGGAATGTCCATATACAAAAAACGAAGAGACACAGTTGCACTAGGAAAGTTCCGTGAACAGATAGGAGTCGAGCTAGGAGCGAAAGATGGAGAGATAAGAAGTTTTCTTACTGATCTACGGCATGGTCGAGCATCAGAAGATGAAGTGACGAGGGCTCCCGCTGATGGTGAAGTGACTATATTTTCGGCTAGGACGGAGGTCTTATATATCTTTTCCGAGAGAGGAAGTATTGAATTTCAGCAGATGCAACAAGAGCGTGGATCGGAAGCGAAATTGTACATTGGCGCCGCCCTGGCAGTTTCCATTTTTAGGCCTTGTTGTGGGACTGCTACATCTCGATTTTAGACGTTTTTGGACTTCTATCTCAATCTCTTGCTTTAGCTCAACTCTTAATCTATTAAAGAGTTTTATTTATTTATTCTCAGTTTGTACAAAGTACATTACATATGATGATGTAATGACACATGTCAATCATGCGTATAATTATTTATAGATGTGTTTCTAATATACAGCATGAAAATCTTGTTATAAGTATTATACAATATGGGGTTTTTGGTTTAAATTACCATATATATATGTTATGAATAATTTGTTTGTTGTTAGATAGAGGGTTGATAAGACAAAGGATCGATAAGTTAAAGGGTTTAAGGTGCCGTCGTGATAAAAAAAAATAATTATTTACCATCAAGTAGCTTTTAATTTTAATTACTTGAAGAAATATTACACATTAGTTATTTTCACAATATTGTAACGCAGTATTTATTAATTTTATTTATGTAACATAGTATTTCTTAATTTTATTATTTTTTATTTAACAGAGTGGTCATTTTTATGTTTTATATCTTGCGACTCTGTCAATTTCCCTCGTGGCTTATCTTTTGTTTACCTTGGATAGTTTGTCCTTCCCTGAAATAAATTTTGTTTCCTCCTGAAGTTTTTTGTCTTCCCTAATTTTCCACGTGGCAATATATATAATATAAAAAGTTAATCCTATATTAGTGATTAAAAAAGATAGATATGCTAACTACGCATATTTACAACAAACTGAAAGTCATTCTAAAAACGATAATAACAAAAAGTAGAAATATCAATTAATAAAAATAAAATTTGGTATTGGTATTATTGGCATTGGTATTTGAGTTTTTATATCATATAATATATATATATAAAATAATTTAAAAATTTCGATCGATTGTTATCTGTGCTTGTAGCGTTTATGAACGACATCCAACTTGTACTCTCACCTGAAGAATTACGAGATCGTCTGAAACCCTGCACCGACCTCTATGGAGAAGATGGAGAAAAAGAAGTTATACCTGATGTGATCAACCTTGAAAACTGCTGGTAAGTTATACTTGATGTGGTGAACCTAAAACCTACTGCTAAGTAGTTATACTTAATGTGGTTAACTTGAAAACTTCTGGTAGGTAGATGGTTATATTTGATTATTAAAATACTTGATTAGTAGGTGGTTATGCCTGATGAATTAAACAAAAACAATCCCTAAAATATATATTATATAAAAATATTATTTAATTTCAATTTATATCTCCAGGAACACACACACAACTACTCTGCAAAGTCGTCCTCCAGAGACGTCGCGGCTTTAGATTATATAAACCCATTGTTGTTTTTTGGCCAGCTTAAACCTTTTGTAGATAGGAAAATTTTCTTGAGTTTTTATTCTTCAAACTTCAAGTCAGTTATTATTATATCCTCAAATATTTCATTATATCAATTAAAGTAAATTGTGATTGAAAATGTTTTATTGTATTTTTTAAAATTACACAGATGCAAACAATACAATAAGACTATGATCAGACTGGTGAAACCGCTGGGAAGGTTCACCACTGATGAGCCAGGCTCTCCCATTAATTTTTCCATTGCAGTAAGGGCAGTAGAAATTGTTTATTTTTAAAAAGAATCGTACGCTTCTCTAATAGTTTCGAATTTTGATAAGATTAGTGTATTCCTAAATAAGCAAATAATTCCTCCTATATCAACAATGATTATTATGGCCTGTATCACTTTTAATTGAAATTTAGATTTATTCATTACATTTTCTAATTGTAATTTAATATGATACTTATAATTGTGTTTGTATCATATTATATTAACAAATGTTGTTAAATTGTAGTTCAGATTTCAAATATCAACGATATAAGTGTATTGTGGCAGTAATCTACAGAAAGCCCTGGAGTGTTTCGTCCAAGCGATACCCGAAGCCAATGTGACACCAGACGAAGTCTATACTGACAAAGAGCTTGGAAGTTGGGGAACGAACTGCCTCGAGATGCAATGCTGATATACTACTTCTTTCTTTGACCATATGTAATACCAGTTTATTATTGTATCAATAAAATATAATCAAACAAGATATTGTTTACAATAAGAGTAATCGCAGGGTATCATTGCCAAGAAGAGATACATATTTCCTTGACAATATGTAATATCAGTTTATTATTATAACAATAAAAATATAATTAAACCGATATATTGTTTACAATAAGAGTAGTTGGAGGATGTTATTGTTGATAAAAGATAAATGGTAAAAGTGAAAAGTTTATTTATTAAAGAGGGGCGAGATTTTGGACAATAACCTCCTTCAACAGGATGTAATGGAAATACAAGAAGCTAGAAGCAAAGGAAATGATATATATATATATATATATATAGTGTAGAAACTATATAACAAAATTATAACAGTGATTCTAATTTTAAAACTTAAGGAGCAAACTGATAATAATGATAACTTATATCATTAATACAAAACTGGACTATAAAATTAAATAACTATTTATTATTATTATATATATATATATATATATATATATATATATATTGAAAATAGAGCAATCCATAAATAAATTTTTATTTAAAAAGGGCATATATTGGATAAAAAAAATAAAGGTGGATAAATAAAGGTAGATTAAATGATTTTTTGATCCAAGGTAAAATAATTGATTTTTTGATCCAATATATGTTTTTTAAAAATTAAATATGTATATATGTTAAAAAAACAATATAAAAAAATAATAAAAAGGCGTTCTGCCATCTAAAAAGCACATGTACTCCTGGTCAGGATATGCCTTCTTTATTTTCAATATAAATATATATAATATTAAAATAATAACGAATATATTCAAAAAGGATAAGTTTCTTTATTTGAAAAATCAATTCGAGCTTTCGGGCGCAAGCTGCCCTTCTACAGGAATAATGGATACAATTTCAAATAGTCATGTATGCACAGTTATATATATTTTATTTAAATGATTTCTCGCTTTGGTCTTGTATAGCGTGAGTGGATCACATGCCCGCGTGATTTAGTTTAAATCAAAGAAAAGCCTTGATAAAGAGAGGCGTGTTGCCCCTAGAAATACTAGCTGATTAATAATTTATATCCAGTATATGCCATATATTTATTTATACCTATATATATATAAGCTATTTTTTGCATATTTAGGATTATTTATGAAGTTTTATATTTTATTATTTAAGAAAAACTATTGCTATGTAAATTAGTCAATTGGTTGATATTATTATATGCAAAATTGTTAAGTGGTGTGATGAAGAGAAATCGGATAATTCTATTTTAGTTTTTGGACCAGCCTATCATATGTCTCTGGGATATCTATGTGTCTATTTATGCTATTATATTTTGATGAAATCAGTGCTTCCAGTATTAATCTTTTGTATTTACTATTTATGTTTGTATAATGGATATTAGGGTTTGCTAGGTTGAAATCGTGATCTGTGTTTCTGATATGTTGTACTATTAGAAGTTTGGGTCTTTGTTTTTAATATTTCTTCTATGTTCGTCTATTCTGTCTTTTATATGTCTGCCTGTTTCACCTACATATACATTATTACATTGGTTGCATGATATGGAATATACGGCTTTGTTATTGTATAGTTTTGTTATAGGAATACTGTTTCTTGTAATGGGGTTTCTTATTATGGTTGCTATACTCGGGCTGCTTTCATAATATGTTCTTATACCGTGTTTGCTTAAAATTCTGGCTATATTGGTACTACTATGGGAATAGGGAAATATACATATTGATTTATAAACATGATTATTTCTTATAAGAGAGGGATTATGGAAATGTCTTAATATAAAGTTTTTCGGATAACCACTAGAAGTGAGTTTATTGATCAAAAATTGGGTTTCTGTATCTTTTGAGAGTTGGGTGGAACAATGTGTATATATTCGTTTTGAGAGGGTTTTTACAGTGTTGATCTTGTGACTGAGGGAGCAATAAGAGGAAAAGTGTATATAATCTGGAGTGGAGTTTGGTTTATGGTATATTTCTGTTGTATATTGGTTTTGTGTTTTTAGTATAAGTACATCTAGAAATGGTAAGGTCCTATTGTTTTCTGTTTCTATGGTAAAATCAATATCATTATGTATGGACTTTAGTTGGGTAAAAATGGTATCTATTTTGGTAGAGTTGGCTATACAAAAGATGTCGTCTATGTATCTCTGCCAGATGATGATATCTGTGGGAAAAAGGTTGGTTATAAATATATATGTGGTAACTTAGAAAAAATTCACTAAAATTAAAATAATAATCGATAATCTTGTAAAATATTTCTACTTCTAAAAATTAATACATGTATATATATAATTTCTTTCTCCTCTAGTTTCTGTATTCGTATTGCAGCCTGTTGAAATACGTTATTAATAAAATAAACCGTTTTATAGGTCCCGAGTGTCATACTAAACAGATATAAGCCTCACATCCCACACTTCAAACCAACCACCTTTGTCATCTCTGACTACTTGCTATCTTTGCTATGGAGTTCCTTTTTATTGGCATTGTGATCTTTAAAACTTTGATTAAAAATGGCTGACTATGATCACACATTCATAAATTTACGCATCATAAGCTCTCTCTACAAGGTTGAGGATCTGTTTGAGGTACTAGACGCTGACTCCTTCCTGACACCCCTATATAGAGATTATTACAGGTGCGAAATTGAATTTGCTGTTGAATCCCTAACTAAGAGGGAGGGCTCTGCTCTGAAGAAATTCCTTGACAAGGCAATCGCCCATGTTGGGGACTCCGACCTAGACAAGATGCTGTCCGACTTCAGGGCAGAATCTGACATTGAACGAGACGACACCCAGTGGTATTCGTCTGATACAAACAATTTGTGATTATTTTGTTTTATACTTTTTCCCTCTCTATATAATTAACCCTATTTAATCTTATATGTACATTGTAATAAATCAGTTTCAATCTCTCTACAAGAAAATAAGACCAAATCCAAATAAATCATTGGGAGACTGCCTGACCCACAAGCTTGAATCTTCGGGACAGGCCTGGAGGATGACGAACTGGTCATCCTCGAATCGGCGAAGTCAAGAATCTACCTTCGTCCAGGTTGGACTGGGTGAGGTCATCGAGGTCATCTCCTGGAGGCGGACATTATCGCGCTGACTACTTGGCTGACTGTAAATTTACCGATATAGTTTTTATTCTGTAAATATTGACAAAGAAATCAATAAAGAAAGTTTTAAATGTCAAATCTAAATAAATTAATAGTGTGTGATGTTTCGGTAGTAGGTTTTTTTTGCTTATCCCTAGTACACGTGGTACAGGCCATGATAATCATGGTGGGAAGAGGTAGGCGACTGCTTTTACTGTAAGTGCACCACATGTCTATACATGTGAAAAGAAGTTCGAATTTGCCCTTACAAATGTTCCAGAGCCCCGTTTGGTTACTTGCACTCGCTGGTAGGGTTGGACTTTTTCAATAATTGGGGACCATTGAAGAATTTTTTTTAAACATAAAAAGTGCCCAATGCGGGAATCGAACCCGGGTAGTAGCGATCGAAAACCAACGGTTTAGACCATCCTTCCACTGACCCCCTGGTAGTAGCGTTGTTACCATAAGACTATTCTTGACAAATTCCTCAACACTGTCATCGAGAATGTTGGGGACAAGAATTCCGTAACTGGCAGGGGCCTGTCTAAACTCAAGGCGGCTTTAAGCTCCTGATGGAATCCAGACGTCCCTTCAGAGAAGTCTTTGTCTGGTGTAGATATTTCTATTTGTTTTATACTCTGTTAACTCTCTCTTTACTGTTGACTAGATCTCAATAATCTATTTTTAATTGTCAATTGTCATCTCTCTCATCAGACAAAAGAATAAAATGATTGAATACTCGTATATGTGATTGATAAAATTGATTTTATTCTTTTGCTCGGATGATGATAACAATGCTGTTACCGAAACGTCATACACTATTTATTTGGATTTGTGGTCTTATTTTCTTGTAGTTATAATCTTAATACAAATTTTATGCCTTATCATATCATATGCTCTATATCGAATCGAAAATAAATTAGCTATTTTATTTTCAAACTGCCCTTTTTTATCGATAAATATTTATAATAAATACATTCACAGATAAAACTTAAGAAAGAGGAAAGCTTTGGATGTCACCTGTTATATGTTTTTTTTTTTCCAAGGAGACAGAGGCAATTTTGTTCACACTTGGTTATCACGTGTGTCTTCAATAAAAGTCACTGTAATATCTTTCAGAGTTATTGTCTGAATCTCGATATACATGTTAAAAGGTACAACTTCCTTAAGTTTTGTCCATGAGTGTCTTTCAGAGTTATTGTCTGAATCTCGATATACATGTTAAAAGGTACAACTTCCTTAAGTTTTGTCCATGAGTGTCTTTCAGAGTTATTGTCTGAATCCCGATATACATGCTAAAAGGTACAACTTCATTAAGTTTTGTCCATGAGTGTCTTTCAGAGTTATTGTCTGAATCCCGATATACATGCTAAAAGGTACAACTTCCTTAAGTTTTGTCCATGAGTGTCTTTCAGAGTTATTGTCTGAATTCCAAAATACATGCTAAAAGGTACAACTTTCTTAAGTTTTGCCCATGAGTGTATTTTGTGGGAAATATTTTTCTTATGAAGTATTTGTCAAATATGACCCGTACGGACCTTACTGCATTGCTAGAAATTATTAGATAAGCCAAGCCCTCTCACATATAATCATTTTCTATCATTGCAGTAAGGTCTGCAAAAATCATATTTGATAATTTCATATAATAATAAACATATTACCCAAAAATATTTATAAAATGAATAAAAAATTAATTTATTTAACGATTTTTTATTTTCAATTGGATGAGCGCTTTACGTTTGTCAAAGTACAATAATAATTTATTTTGTATAAAATGTTTCCTTGTGGTGAAAGAAAAATATCGCACTAAATAGTTTCATTTCTTGAGGATAAAGGGCGCGCTAGAAAATAAAACCTTTTTAAAATTTTGACGCCAAATTTTCATGAAAGTTATTAATGTTATAAACAGGGTTGTTATAAAAGTATTGTTATAAAAATTATTGTTATAAACAGTAATTTAGAATTATTTTTGTGTTAAAAATAATCAAACTCATGTGCCTTTCTCAACATGAATATTTCATATATGAAATATATAAAAAGACAAAGGTCACTTCTCCCGTCAAAATAGACGTTTTTGGCAGATTGTCAAGAGTCCATTAGATACCTTGTAGATCTCATGGAATAAAGTCCGCCCTAGGCTGACGAGGGCCATTAGCCCGAAACCATGGTCTCTAGGTGGACGTTTTTCTGTTTGCCAAAGACGGTGTTGTGGCTCGGTTACCGACCCGACTGGTCTGCGGCGACGGTCAATAGATGGCGTTTGGCTTTGACGTCTATTTTGACGGGAGAGGTGACCTTTGTCTTTTTAGATCAATATCCTCCCGGCAAAATTTCCATCTATGAAATATATAGTCATAGTCACGTTTGTTTTTCATAAATTCGTCTTGTTTTCTTCAATATTAAGATTGGTCTTTTGTAAATTTTAGACATCATTTTGTCTCTCTCTCTTACTGTAGCTTATATATTTAACTTAAGATTTATATTTCTAGGGTTGTTTGCGAAAGAGCATTGCTCGATGCAAATATTTAAATGCAATTCTACTGTCCTAAAAGCTTATGTTCATGGTTTACTTAAATACCATTTCTAAGATTCCACCTTTCAGTGTAGCATATAAAATCATAATGATCCAATACAGTATTAGAGCTCTAAAGAAGCGGTCTGGTAGATAAAATTGGCGAAACCGCTGGGAGGGTTGACCACTGATGAGCCAAGCCCTCCTAATATATTTTTTCATCGCATTAAGGACAGTAGAAGTTTGATTTATTTGTGAAAAGAAACATTCGCGTTTTGGTGTTTTCATTTGTATTATATAGATGGCGTGTTATTGCTATGTATTAATTTCTAGGGTTGTTAAAAATCTTGAAAGGGAGGTCTTTTCCTCAAATGTAGAGTCTCAAGTCATCAGCAACTTTCAGTTGCACGATAAGGAGATTGCCTTTTTCTTAATAAGATCAATAAGCTATCACTATTTCTTTTGGTGTATATTCAGAGAAAATTTTTTACAGAATAACAATATTGATAAACGTAGAACGACGTTTGACAATTATACAGCAAATGTTTCTTTTGAACGAAAAATCGTAATTTATTTTAAGGAGAAATAACGACTATTTCTATCCTTAGGTCTGAAATATGAAAGGATGAATTATGAAGAGTAATGATGAACGGAAAAATAAAGTGTCAAGGGATGGGATTTATTTTTCCGTTTATCATTACTCTTCACAATTCATCCTTTCATACTTCATCCCTAAGGATAGAAATAATCGTTATTCCTTCTTAAAATAAATTATGATATTTTGTTCTAAAGAAACATTTGCGGTAAAATTGTCAAACGTCGTTCTACAATCATAAGCCGCATTATATTGTATTATAAATTGATAAATGTGTAATTAAAAATGAACAAGGTTTCTGGTCAATTTTATATTTAATATAACATAGATTAAAATACATCTGAAGTCAAAAAGAAGTTTATTAGCATTTCATCCGTTTGCATCTGATTCCCCAAATTCCTTGCATCTGGAACATCAAGGCTCGAGGATATTGGATGTTCGGACCTGCACTTTCCATGCAGTTCATATAGCCCTGCAGATTGCTGGGAAACACAGAATACCGATTAGATGGATGAATTGGTATATATGATATATTATTAATCATGAAATTATGAAAAATTTAAAAATTACAAAATATTTACTCAAAATGAGTTTCTTTATATATGTATTTGTCTTCTTCTTCTTCTTCTTTCTTATCTCCACTCAATCATATCTAGGTGAAATAGAATGCGGCTGCCTTTGTCATCAAGACTGGGAGCACTACTCAGTGGCAGGCCGACTTAGCTCCAAAAGAAATGGCCGCCTCTGACATGAGGAACAGACACCATGTGCAGCTGCTCCTAACATGGAGTACAAACGCTGCTCATCCTGTATTCCTGGATTAGGAGTCCTTACAGGGTACTATCAGCCGGGCCAGCTGAACCCAGGTTTTTTAGTGAGCTTGTTACTGCTCCTTCTCCTCCTTTTTCATCCGGGCTTGGGACCGGCAAAGGCGGAATTATTTGTATTTGTAAATATTTCTTGTTAGATAAAGTCGATATTTTATTAAGCCCGTTGAAGAGCGATTATCTCTTGAAAGCTAGCAATTTAAAATAAAAAGAAATTCATTGTGAGGAAATATTTTGTGATTATAAATGATATATTAGTTAATAATCATTATTATTCAATTAAAATGCATATATTGGATCAAAATATAATGTATTTACCAATATTTGAGTTGGATATCATTCAAATAAGAATGATGTCTTAATAAAAACTTTATGTGTATTATGTGACAACAGATTCTTCCAGATCTTGGGTGTCAATTTACTCAATTTGGTCGTTTTTTGGTCGTTGAGGTACAGCTTGCACCACGTTGATGAGGGCCAACAGCCCGAAACGCGTACGTGGTTAGCTTTTCTTGATTAATCAAGAATGGGTAATTGGCCAATTCTGGAATAATTAGAAATTAACGAGAATAGTTGATATTTATTCCGATAGATGGCGCAAGCCATCAGCAACTTTCAGTTTCACGATAAGGAGATTCCTTTTTCATAATTTACTCAATGTTATCCAGAGGATGGCCTGGAACAGAGAAGTGTTTAGAGTAACGCATCATTTGACCAACTAATTCTTCACAAATTTGTAGAATTGCATAGATTCTTGACACTTTACATGCCATATAGATGTTTGGTTTTTTAAAGAGAGTACAAAACCATAAAAAGGTATTTATGAATAGAATTTAAGTTTATGTGAGAGAGTTTTTTTTTGCTCATCCCTAGTAAACGTGGTACAGGCCATGATAAACATGGTGGGTAGAAGAAGACGACTGCTTTTACTGTAAATGCACCACATGTCTACACATGTGAAAAGCAGTTCGATGTGAGAAAGTGAAACGGGAATGAAGTACAAAACCCTAAAAATTATGAATAGAATTTAGGTTTATGTGAAAGAGGTTTTTTTGCTCATCCATAGTAAACGTGGTACACGCTATCTTATTACTTAGCGAATAATATTGTCAAGTGGCTCTGCGGCTCCTGTCACGAGAGGCCCCATGGGACGCCTGTCAATCATCCCTGGACTTCGGGGGTGGGGGACCACGGGTGTGAGGGGTTCTCGGAATCTGATCAGCAAATAGGGAGTGGGAACGTCTCGGTGGCTGACGACGCTCATTAGCATTATCTTTACCTTGAGGTAAGTAAGTTGTATTATTATCTGACTCTCTCTCCCTATAAATATCTCTTGTATATAATTTTATTGGAGAACTAGAAGGTAAATACCCATCTTTATAATAAATTGTTTATTCCCAAATTTGCCCTTGCTTTATTTATCTCCGCGACAATATTATTACAGCGAATACATAATAATACCTAATACAATTACTTTATACATCATACAAAGACATTATACATAACGGCGAATAATATTGGTATTTCAATTTTTTGCAAGTGTTTACTAACTTTTGGGATAACTTTATCTGGGCGACGCATACCTGGACGCCCACCGACTCACTTCGTGGACCAATTAAAGGAACTCACTGGTTTAATGGTCACCGAGGTGGTACATCGAGTTCAAGACAGAGATGGCTGGTGTCGTGTTTGGGATGTAATACATACAATGTAACGTTGTCTCGATCGTGAATAAAATTATATTATTATTCATATATAACAACCTACCAACAATTTTCAGGAGTTTCCAACCCAGGAATAAATTGTTTTTCAGATCCAGGTGTCCAGTAGAGGGTACGGCACTGGATCAGATTTTTACCTACATCCTGGCCCCACGATCCACGTTTGTGCCGGTGTATGAAGGCTGCCATCACAAAGACACAATTCTATTGTCAGAAATATTTATAATACAATATAATGCGGCTTATAATTGCAGAAAGACATTTGAAAATTATCCCGCATGTGTTTCTTTTAAACGAAAAATCAAAATTTATTTTAAGGAGAAATAACGATTATTTCTAACCTTAGGGATGAAGTATAAAAAGATAAATTGTGAAGTGTAATGATAAACGGAAAAATAAAGTGTCCAGGGATGGGAATTTTCCGTTTATCATTACACTTCAAAATTCATCCTTTCACACTTCATCCCTAAGGTTAGAAATAATCGTTATTTCTCCTTAAAATAAATTTCGATTTTTCGTTCAAAAGAAACACATGCGGGATAATTTTCAAATGTCATTTTACAAAAATTTTATATTTTTACTTTCATTCATTAAAGAGTTTATAAAATATTTTATATTCTTCAAGCAGTTTAACCAGTTTTAAAATTTGAAGACTTACAAGATTGTCCCAAAAGTTCGTAAACACTTGCAAAAAATTGAAATACCAATATTATTCGCCGATATGTATAGTGTCTTTGTATTATGTATAAAGTAATTGTATTATTATATATTCGTCGTAATATAATATTATTCGCAAAGTGATAAGAAAAACAACATTTTAAGAAAAACACGAACTTTTGGGACGACCTTATATAAATTAATTTTGAAAAATCCTTTCGCAAAAAGTCTATTATAAAAAGAATATTATTGTTAATGG
The DNA here is from genome assembly GCA_030710605.1 of Cordylochernes scorpioides. Lineage (NCBI taxonomy): Eukaryota > Metazoa > Arthropoda > Arachnida > Pseudoscorpiones > Chernetidae > Cordylochernes > Cordylochernes scorpioides. The sequence continues at coordinate 83,512,582 of CP092873.1, read as the reverse complement.
ATTTAACTTTATTCATATTATATTTTGTTAATTTTTTAGTTGTAATTTGAAGACTACTAGAATTTATTTTGTCCATTTTACACCTATAAAAGATAGTGATAAAACATATTGGATAGAGTAACAACTAAATAATTATTTAGAAATAATCAAAATATTGAAAAAATTATAATCCTTTTAACTCATATACTGTTTAGAAAAATGAAAGACATTGAAGGATAAATATAAAAAAAATATCTCTATGTGTCTGAATGCTTATCCTTTACCGAAATATAAATATTCATTGCAAATGTTAACACATCAGAATATTATGAGTAATAGAAAGAATTCTTATTAGAGCTCCGAAAAATAAAATTTTAAAAAGAAGAATTAACATAGGAGAGAGGATGAGGCACAGTTTGTACCTTGTGTTTATAATATAGGAGAACTTATGGAAATCTGGAAGATCAAATTCTTAAATCGTTTGTGAAGTAAAACATTGCCATCAATAATCCAAGTCTCTCTCTCTTTCCAATATTTTTATCATTAAACAAATTTAATAATAATAATTAGTCTAAAAAAAGCATAGGGCTCCTCTCCCATCAAATTAAACGTCAGAACTAGTCGCCATCTATTGACCGTCGCCGCAAACTAGCGGCTTCAGGTCGGTGACAAAGCCACAACACCAGCTTTGGCAAATTGAGAAGCGTTCACCTAGAGACCATGGTTTCAGGCTAATGGCCCTCGTCAGTCTACGACGAACTTTATTCCATGAGATCCACGCGGGATCTAATGGAATCTTCACAATCTACCAAATAGATCTTTAGCTGGCAAAGTGGCTTGGCTAAATCTATCCCGAAACCATGGTCTCTAGGTGGATGCTTTTCAGTTTTCTAAAGCTGGTGCTGTGGCTTTTGCACCGACCCGAGGCCGCTAGTTTGCGGCGACGGTCAATAAATGGCGTCTAGTTTGACTTTTAATTTGACGGGAGAGGCGACCTATTTTTAAAAAAATCAATTTCTTCCAAGCAAATATTCCATCAATAATAATTAGTCATGAAATTTCAATAAATATTTCATATTTTAACATTTTTGAGACATAGGGGAGTCGGTGGAAGGATGGTCTAAACCGTTGGTTTTCGACCGCTACGACCCGGATTTGATTCCCGCATTGGGAATTTTTTTCTGATAAAAAATGCTCCAATGGCCCCCGATTCTTGCAAAAGTCCAACTCCATCAGCGAGAGCAAATAACCAAACGGGACTCTGGCACATTTGTAAGTGCAAAGTCCAACTGCTTTTCACATGTGTAGACATGTGGTGAGCTTACAGTAAAAGCAGTCACCTACTTCTAACCACCATGATTATCATGGCCTGTATCACGTGTACTAGGGATAAGCAAAAAAAAAAACATTTCTGAGAGAATGTTATACTTTTTTCAAGTATAAATATGTATATATATATATATATATATTATATTTAAAAAAAAGTTGAGTGTTTGTGCTTGATATTTTTTGGATCATATTGAGGATTATTGTAATGGTGGTGCAGTCGTGGTTAAAATCTTGAAAGAATAATAATAAAAATGGTTTTGATCAGATATTGATTTATTTGAGATAAAGTGATATATAAGAACATAATTTGGTTAAAGTACTGCCTGGCTTAAGGCGTAAGAATAAAAAAAATGAAAAGCGTATTTACATAATGTACAAATGTTTTGGGTCGACCAGCGGGGAAGAACAACAATGAGATTTTATATGGTAAGCGTGACCTCTGGCGGTCGATTTAAACAGAGTATTTATATCTATGAAATTATAATTTTGAATAAAATAACACTAACATAATTCTAAATAAAATATTTTAATTTAACATTTTAAATAAATTATTTTGATATAACATATATATATATATGAAATGTAAATAATAAAGTTTATCAAATAAAATTTTAAATCTTAAATATAATTTAAATTAAGTTGATATTATAGAGTGAGTTAAGATGGATTTATATATTGATATAACTATATTTAAAACTTTTAATAATAGTAATATTTATATATAAAAAGGAAAAATTCTATTAGATTAGCAAGCTAAATCTAAATTAATTATATAAGATAAAAGTTGATAATTATTTTTGTGTTTAAGTTAGATGAGATTAAAAAGTTGTTTATATGTATTATATTTATATCTTATTTAGGAGAGAAAAATGTAATAAAAGTAATTATATGTTAGAATAATATGTTTTTATTTTAGATAGAAAAAAAAAATTTGAAAAATAAAAAGAAAATTTAACAAGAAAAGAAGATTTAACAACGTAACGTCTTTTAGCATCGGCTTTTACCCGTCATTTAGACATACTCTTAAAATAAATAGGAATAAAGAAGAGATTTATAATGATTATATATTTAATTTTTAGTAAAAGAGAGGAAAGAGATAAAGAAAGAACCATACACTTTTATTTCAAACAGGTAGAGAATTGAAAGGGTGTTAGTATTTGTTTTAGTTAATTAATAGTTTTTGTAATTTTTTTATATAATATTTTTTCCTATATAATTTTAGATTTTTTTTTTCCTAAGAGTAAGAATAATATGATATAATGTTTTTGCCTAGTTAAGGATAGATAAACATATTTTAAATCTTTGCTTATTAGAAATTATTTTTTGGAACCCTAATGGTAGACCAGGACATTACACAAAAGTGTTGATATTTATAATTTAAAATGTTCATTTTTCATTCTATGATTTGATTAATCTGTGGACTGATTTATTCTGTGGTGTTGATTGTGTATGTATATATATAGGTATTTTCTTTGAGTGAGTGTGGTTGAGAATCTGTGTGGAGACGTATGAGTTTCTAAAACTCTTTTTATAGTAATTTGACTTCATTGTAATTAGTGTCTTCAATAAAGAAGCTTTTTTACTTATAATAGAAAATAACTATTAAGATTCTCCCAACAATTGGTAGCAGAGAGCGGTTGAATTTAAATTTATGCAAATCAAGATTAATTGAAAAATTTTTAGAAAAAAAGAAAAGATGCAAAATTTTAATTTATCTCCAATAGAAAAACTTTCAGACAAAAACTACTTGATCTGGGCAAATCGAATTGAAAGTGAATTACGGGGATTAAAATTATGGAGAAGAATTATAGAAGGAGAAGAAGTGGAAAAGCCAATAGAAACAGACAAGAAATTTGATGAAAAAATGAAAATCTGGGAATACTGGGATGACGACAATGCCATTGCAAGAAATTTGATGAATAGAACAATGAATGACACTCAAGTGCTGAAATACTCGAGCGAAAAAAGTGCCAAGAAATTATGGAATATAATTGGAGAAGAAATGGCATCTAAAAATGAAGACTTACAGATGAAAAATAAAATAGAATTGTCAAAATTGAAAATGAACGAAGATGAAACGGTGGATGATTACTTGAATAGAGCTATGATTATAAAGAGCAAAAGCCTTCAAGCAGGAGATGAGATTAAAGATAGAGAGTTAATTTGCTTCGTTTTGGAAGGGTTGAGAGTTGAATTTGATTTTGACATAAAAATTATAAAATCAGACAGGCAAAATAATATGAACTCTATAAGACAAATCCTGAAGGAAACAGAAAAAAAATTAAAACTTAGAAAAGAAGAAAAACGGCAAACAGAAATTGCATCTAAAGCTAGAGAGGGCCGAACGGGAAGACGAAATTTTGCTATCAAATGTTTCAACTGTGGAAAGATGGGACACATTTCTAGAGAGTGCAGAGGCAAGATCAAATGTTTTAAATGTGGAGGATTTGGTCATAAATCGGAAATATGTAGAAAGAATAGAAGTGAAGAGAATGCAGAGCACAATTATAATGGGCCTAGGAGAGGAGTAAACAGGAGAAATTATAGAGAGTCTACAAGTCATGTGATGGAGACAAGTGAAGTTGATTACGAAGAGAAAGATCAAGGGGATGAAAAAATACGATGGACAATGGATTCTGGAGCCTCTAGCCATATGGTCAGTGAGAAAGAATTATTTATAGAATATGAAGAGGAGGAGAGAATTATAGCAACAGCTGAGAAGGGTGCAGTGATGAAATCATCGGGAATTGGAGATATAAGAATGAAGTCGAATGTAGATGAGGGGTTCATTAAATTTGAAAATGTTTTGCATGTGCCTGATTTGAGAGAGGGTTTATTGTCGGTTGCAAAAATTGTGGATCATGATTTAAATGTATTATTTAGTAAATATAAAGCTGAGGTAATAGGTAAAGATGGTGAGATTTTATATGAGGCAAGGAGAAATGGTGATAAATTTGAAGTAGAAGGAATCCTAAATATGGAAATCGCTAGAAAAGCAGAAATAGATGATATGCTATGGCATCAAAGACTTGCTCATGTAAATTTTCAAAAATTGAAAGAGATGTATGATAATTCTACTGTATTAGGATTGAAAAATTTACATAATAACAAAGGAAATTGCGAATCTTGTACATTGGGAAAATTACATAGAAAATCTTACAAAAGTGTTCAATATAAACAATCTGAAAATATTTTGGATCTATGGCATACCGACATAGTTGGACCTTTAAATGATTCTTTTGGATATAAATATTTCATTACGATTGTTGATGACTATAGTAATTTCACGTTCGTTATACCAATTGCTAATAAATATCAAACAGCAGATTCCATAATAAATTTGATTATCCAAGAAGAAAGACTGACTGGCAGGAAAGTAAAGAGAATTCGAAATGATAATGGTGGAGAGTATATTTCAAATTATTTCAAGAGGTGGTTATCTAGTAAGGGCATCAAACAAGAATTTACTACAGCTTATACTCCTGAAAGCAATGGAAAAGCCGAAAGATTCAATAGAACCATAGTTGAGTCAGCTAGAACCATGCTAATTGATTCTAAATTACCTTTAAAATTTTGGAGCGAAAGTGTTAAGGTGGCTGTTCATTTAAATAATAGAATTAAAATCAAAGAAATGAATACAACTCCTTTCGAGATATACAAAGGATGGAAACCAAACATTGTTTACTTAAAAAGGTTCGGAAGCGAAGCTTATGTTCATATTAGAAAAGAAAAGAGAGAGAAGATGGAACCAAAAGCTCATAAAGGGATCATGATGGGATATAGTATGATAAGAAAAGGCTATAGAATATATTTACCGGAAATGGATGAAATTCATGAAGTATCAGACGTTAAATTTAATGAAGCTAAGTTAGGATATTATTCAATGAATAATAGAGGTCGAAATCTTGATGAAAATGAACTTTTCTTTTTTTGTAGAGAAGACCAAAATTTGATTTCTCACGGGAATGAAGACTCTGGTGGTAATAGAGAAGACCAAGTAGAAAATTTTAACATCGATGATGAGTATATTCCTCAAGATGAAAATGATATAGATTTGAGTGAAATAGAGGAAATACCTCCTGATGAAATAATTACTCCACGTAGAAGAGGACCAGAACCAGGAATGACGAGAGAAAAGAGAGAAGAACGAGATCTTCGTTTGAGAGAAACAGAGGAAGAAGAACTTATAAAAAAGGGTGTGAGGAGATCTGAAAGATTAAGACTAATAAAGAATAAGGAAAATGTTTCTGATAGGACTTATGAGATTAAATGTCCGAAGGATTACCAAGAAGCACTGAATTCTGATGATAGAAAACAATGGATTAAAGCCATGGAAGATGAGATGCAAAGGATTAATAAGTTAAAAGTTTGGAGATTGATAGATAGGCCTAAAGATAAAAAATTGATCAAAAGTAGGTGGATTTTTTCAATTAAGAAAAATAGTGATGGATCAATTAAAAACTTCAAAGCGAGGCTAGTAGCTACTGGATATGATCAAATATTGGGTAGTGATTACCACGAAATTTATTCTCCAACAATAAGACCTGAGACCATAAGAATTCTAATAAAAATAGCTGCAATGAAAAAAGTTATTCCTCAGCAAAAGGACGTTCAAACAGCCTTTTTATATGGTGATTTGGAGGAGGAAATATTTATGCTTCAACCTCCTGGATATGAAAAGGGAAACAATAAGATTTGTTATCTAATGAAAAGTATTTATGGCCTTAAACAAGCGAGTAGAATGTGGAATAAGAAATTAGATGAATTATTAACCAATGCAGGAATGAAACAATCTGCGAATGATCCATGTTTATATTATTGCAATTTTAGAGATCATTTCTTATATCTGGGAATTCATGTGGATGACATACTAAGTGTAGGATCTGGTGACGATTTTGAGGAAATTATTTGGAAAAAGATAAAAAGAGAGATAGATATCACGGATTTAGGAGCTGCAAAAAACTTTCTTGGAATGGAATTTGAATATAGGGATGATAGTATTTTTATAAATCAAAAGAAATATATTGAAGAAATATTGGAAACCTATAATTTGCGTGATTGCAATCCTTCGAAAACTCCGTTATGTATTTCTACAAATTATGATTTATTTGAAAATAGTAAATCGATTGATCAAAATCACTATCAAGAAATTGTTGGAAAGTTAATTTACATAGCAACTAGAACAAGACCGGACATATGTTATGCTATAAGCATTATGAGTAGATTTAATAAAGATCCTAGAGAGGTTCACATGAATGGATTGAAGAGGATATTAAGATATTTGAAGGGAACTATGAATTATGAATTGATTTATTCTAGGGGAGATTCAAGTATTGTGACTTATACTGATGCGAGTTGGGACAGAACAGCTGATGCGAGATCGTATTCTGGTTTTGTTGTAGAAATGGGAAACAACTTACTTAATTGGAAAAGTAATAAACAAAGAAATGTTGCCTTGTCAACTGCAGAGAGTGAATTAGAAGCCTTATCTGAAGGAATTAAAGAATTGATTTGGACACGTAACATCATTGGAGAAATAAAAATTGATTTGAAAGATCGAATTACTGTTTATTGTGACAGCCAGAATGCTATTTCAATGATTAAGTCAAAAAATATGAAAGCAAGTACGAAGTACTTGAATAGAAAGTGTCACTTCATAAGACAAATTGTGGAAGATGAAGAAATTGAAGTTTTGCATGTCCCATCCGAAGAAATGAAAGCGGACCATCTCACCAAGAGTGTGGATGCTGTCAAGATTAAGAACTGCCTAAGTGGTGGAGTTACTTTTTGAGGAATGAAAATTGAAAATTTGAAGGGGAGATTTGTTGATATTTATAATTTAAAATGTTCATTTTTCATTCTATGATTTGATTAATCTGTGGACTGATTTATTCTGTGGTGTTGATTGTGTATGTATATATATAGGTATTTTCTTTGAGTGAGTGTGGTTGAGAATCTGTGTGGAGCGGTATGTGAGTTTCTAAAACTCTTTTTATAGTAATTTGACTTCATTGTAATTAGTGTCTTCAATAAAGAAGCTTTTTTACTTATAATAGAAAATAATTATTAAGATTCTCCCAACAAAAAGGAGATTGGAAAATCTATTGGAGAGAGAAATCTGTGGTACCAGGGCTCTTCAGATGAAAATACCACATCCCATTTCACCCTTACTTCATTATGGATTGATTTCTCTTCGACCATTAAACTGTATAATTAAATTAATATTAGATAACATAGAAGGAGGTTCATGGTAAACGGTTTGCGGATTTCGACAAATTAGAAAGAAGGAATCATATATCGCCGCAACCCAATCACCAAAAGCACCGACCAGAAACAGAAAAAAGATTTAGTTTACCAAATTCCCTGCCTCAACTGCAATAGTGTCTACATCGGCGAGACATCAAGAGATCTTTCAATCAGAATCAAAGAACACCAAAGAAACATCTCTAAACTAAACCCAAACTCCTTAATTGTTGACCACGTCAGAGAAACCGGACACACTCCAGACTTCAATAATACCAGAATCCTCCATACAAATGCCAAAACTAAAACCCACAGACTCATTCTTGAAGCAATAGAAACCATGAAGCACCCTAAACCATTAAACAAAAGTATACAGTTGCCATCACAGTACGTTCCCCTTCTATCCTAAAAATCTCCACTAAATCCGTTGAACTGTTTATAGTTGATTCTTTATATTTATTCAATTACGTAACTTTCTTTTAAGATATTTTTGTACCATATTACATTTGAAGTTAGGATCAGACATGACGTGGCCACGCGGTGCTATTGAACGAGGGCGATAGGGGCGTGGAAATTTCTTTTCTTTTATTTTGTTTTCATATTAAAAACGATATATAATCTCTCTTTGTTTGTACAATATAATTAGCTGAAGAAGGGCTTGCCCGAAAGCTTCCTTAACCGCTATAATAATAAAAAGAGTTGCGGCGATATATGATTCCTTCTTTCTAATAGAAGGAGGTTGTTTACTTACTTATTCAAAGTGGCGTCTGCCGCTCCCTAGAGACAGCGCACATGTGTGGATGTAACATCTGTCTGCCAGGGACCCGCCGACATTGTTCTAAAAGTAACCTTCCCTCTTCTAGGAAATCTTATTTTTAAAATTGTTTGAAGTTAGAAAAGCTGTCAGAAAATAATCATTAGAAATTTTAAAGATTGTGAAAATATGTATTAAAATTTTGTTTCCATTGATATAAGTTACATTTTTATTAAAATTATAAATTAATCGAATAATAAAACATTTATTATGCTTCAAATTCATTTATATTTGTTTTCCAGTTCCCTCCCACAGTGACTGGAGATCAAATTGAATGAATTTAATGCTTTATAATCGTTATCATATAATTAATATATTTAAAGTCATAGGAAATATATTCAGTAATTCTATCATCTGTTTTAGTATAAGAGTAGAATATAAATTGTTGGTTAGATTAATTGGAGAAGTTTGAAGTTTCAAATTTATAATTATATTTATTATTGCTTAGGTATTTGTGTATTGACAGCCTATTGTAAAACTTTACTGTTTTGTATTTAAAACCATTGTTTAAATACTCTTTATTAAGATTTTTAATGTCTTTAATAAAGTTTGTTTTAATGTTGTTGATTCTATAAAATCTTAAAAATTGACCAAAATATATGCCTTTGCAGCAATTTGATGATATGTTGGAATTGACATTACAGAATTTAATAATTTTAAAATTATAACAATTTCTTTTGTCATATGTTCCAATTGACTTGTTTGCAAGGTTTATATTTGTCTAAAAAGTTAACCTCCTTGTTATTAGTTATCTTTTCATTATTTTTAAGTTTCAAATATTTAGGGTATATTTTGTAAATGACATTATTGAATTGTGGGTTATTCAAGATATAATGATGTCATCTACATAGCGGAACATATGCCAATTTACATCATTCTGTAGGAAGAAATATCTTTCATACCAAAAAAGTAATAAGTTGGCTAGTAGAGGACTGGATGAAGTTCCCATTGGAACACCTTTAGATTGAATGTATATTTTGTTTTTAAAATTAATATAATTAAAGTTTAAGAAGGTTTCAAGTAATGTTTTTGCTGTTTTGTTATCTAATTTAAATGTTTTGTATTTGTTGTGAATAATTTGAATATGGAATGTTTTATCATTAATGAATTCATTTATTAAGCTGTGTATTTTATTATTAAGGTCTTCTAAACGTATGTTAGAGTAAAGATCTTCAAAATCAAATGTATGAATTGTATTGATCTTTTGTAGGTTATTTTTTTAGGAAGTTAATGATTTTTTTTATTAGAATCTATGAATTTATAATTATGTTTGTTAGTTATTTTATTTATTATGAATTGAAGTGTTGAAGCTAGTCTTAAATCTATGTTTTTTATGACTGAGTTTATTCCTGATGTGATTGTTCTAAATGAGATTGGTGTTTTATGTAATTTAGGAATAATATAAAATTTCGGTATGTTTGTGTTTTTGTTGTAATTAATGATTTTTAGTGTGTTTTCTACATTTTTAATATCTTTTTTGATTTTAGTTTCAGTTGTTTTTATGAAAGTGTATTTACTGTTGTTATTAATTTCATTTTTTAGAAGGTCATGATATAAGTTTTTACATATAATAGATAAATTATTTGAACATTTATCTATTGGACATATGATAAAATCCTTTTGTAAGTTTTCAAAATTGTCTTTTAAGGAATTAATTTCCGATTCATTAGGGTTTGTGTATTTTAGTGTGTTGTTATAATAGTTTTTTATTTCTTTACTTAATTTATATTTCCATTCTAGGAAAGTAAATTCAGGAATTCTGTGTTTTATACTAGTTTTATTAATGAATATATCGATGTCTTTTAATATAGATTTAATTGTATTATTGAAATTGTGTTTGATCTGAGGTATATATTTATATCCTCTATTTAAAATGTTTTGGAGTTTTGGTTCCAAAAAAGAATAATCGCTAGTTAAAATATGTCCTGTGAATTTATATTTATCTAGAACATTGTGGCAATTACATTTAGATTTTTTAAAATTTGTTAGATTATTAATAAACGGGTTATAATTGCATAATATGCTGCCTATATTCTTGTTATATTTCCAGGTAGTTTTAAAATTTAAACCTTTTATAGGAAATAAACTGTTAATAGATTGGTCATTAAATATATCATTAAATTTGAAATGATCAAATAATTTGTTATTGAATTTAATAATAATGTTAATTTGGTTATTCTTTTGTTTAATTTTTCTGTATTTGAAGATGTCGTTTGTGATATCTGTTAATCTATTAGAAAGATTGTGAATTTTAATGTGTTCTACAAGTTTTATAAGTTTGCTATTATTTAATTTGAATAATGTTTTAATAAAATTTTCAATGAAATTTTTTGCGTACATTTTGTTTGTGTCTAATAAGTTATTAAAGTTTATGAAGCCTAATTTGTTGGTAGTTTTACCTCTGGTTTTGACTGAGTTATTATTAGAGTTATGTTTTTGTATTTATTACTAATTTCATAGATTGATATTTCAGATGGTTGTGGTGTGTATGTGTGGTTAAGTTCGTCGTTAAGTCCATAAGGGTATAAAGTGTTGTGTTGATAAATGTAATTGTTTTCTAATAATAATCGTTGTTTTTAGTCTTCACAAATGTCAAGTATTTCTATCATGTAATTGTTAAAGGTATGTATTTTATATTGTGTTGTTTCATGTATGTGTTACCAATTGATTTTTTGGAGTGGTTTCTATGTAAATTTATTCTTATGTTTAAAGGATTGCAAGTTTGTCCTATATATGAAAGTTGACAAGTTTGGCAAGTTAATTTATAAATAGTGTTTTCTATCTTACAACTAGATGTTTGAAATGTGTCATGGTTCTTGAAAGTTGGGCAAGTTTGACATTTCTTATTTAGACAATTTTTAGCGAGTTTAGAGAACATAGAAGGGGTGCTAACCCAAAAATGTTTGTAGTTTTTTTTAAAGTTTTTTAGTTTGTTATTCTTTAAAACGTTTTTTTTATTATTAAAAATTATTTGCTATAGATGTTAGTTGAAATAATTAATAATATGTTTGATAATAAATATAGATTGTTGTATGTATATCTATAGTAATTGTAAGAATAACTAATAAAAACATCTTTAAACTGACTAAAACACTGAGAAAAAAAATTCTGTGAGTATTATGTGATTATAATTACTTTTATATTTTAATCTTTCCTTTAAGTTATAAATTATACCTTTTGGATATGTAAATAACAGAGTTTGTCTATTAAAAATTGAAATCTTAAATATAACTTAAAATAAGTTATTATCATAGAGCAAGCTCGTATGAATTTATATGAAATGTAAATAATAAAGTTTATCAAATAAAATTTTAAATCTTAAATATAATTTAAATTAAGTTGATATTATAGAGTGAGTTAAGATGGATTTATATATTGATATAACTATATTTAAAACTTTTAATAATAGTAATATTTATATATAAAAAGGAAAAATTCTATTAGATTAGCAAGCTAAATCTAAATTAATTATATAAGATAAAAGTTGATAATTATTTTTGTGTTTAAGTTAGATGAGATTAAAAAGTTGTTTATATGTATTATATTTATATCTTATTTAGGAGAGAAAAATGTAATAAAAGTAATTATATGTTAGAATAATATGTTTTTATTTTAGATAGAAAAAAAAATTTTGAAAAATAAAAAGAAAATTTAACAAGAAAAGAAGATTTAACAACGTAACGTCTTTTAGCATCGGCTTTTACCCGTCATTTAGACATACTCTTAAAATAAATAGGAATAAAGAAGAGATTTATAATGATTATATATTTAATTTTTAGTAAAAGAGAGGAAAGAGATAAAGAAAGAACCATACACTTTTATTTCAAACAGGTAGAGAATTGAAAGGGTGTTAGTATTTTTTTTTAGTTAATTAATAGTTTTTGTAATATTTTTTATATAATTTTTTTTTCCTATATAATTTTAGACTTTTTTTTTTCCTAAGAGTAAGAATAATATGATATAATGTTTTTGCCTAGTTAAGGATAGATAAACATATTTTAAATCTTTGCTTATTAGAAATTATTTTTTGGAACCTGTTAAGAATTATGCTAAAAAGACTAGAGGCGACAACCACTCATTGTCCGGTTGAAAGAATTTATTTCACCATCAAATAGTTCTCTTTTATACAGCGAGGAGTTTTACATATTGAAAGATCGCCATGGATTTGCATAGCGTTGAAAGATAAAATGATATTTACATGAAAATAGTTACAACATATCAAATAGTCAAAATTCATAGTATATGAATATATATCACATATCACAACACGTTTCCCCTTCCTCAAAACCCAAGCCTTTGTGGTTTCTTCAGCTCTCTACCGAACCTAGAGAACCGGGGCATTACAGATGAGTTCTCAGAGGGCACAGCCATCCCATCACTTGGTTGTCGTTGTATTGGAGTTGTAGATGGTCCTGCGACTGGCTCCTCTTCAGTAGTTCTCTGCCAACTGCTGGAGTCTGCCGCTACTGGAGACGATTCACCTGAGAACGAGGTCCCCAAGGAGGGCGATTCCCCTTTTCCGGATGGTCCATTTTTTGGTCTTAGAAATTGTTGATTTCTGAGGAATTCCCTTCCAGATGGTGTTTCGACTTTGAAACTTTGAGGCGAATTCCCGTGAGCTGTAATCTTCACTGGTGTCCATGCCTGTTTTGGAGACAGTTGGCACCAGGCCTCCTCTTCCACGCTGACTTTAGGGTAGATTTTACTGCTTCTGTCGTAATACCTTTTCATCGAATTTTGTCTTCTTTTCTTTGCATTCTCTATATGTCTTTGATTGGTTTTGCACGGGCCATATAGCGGGGTGATTCTTGGGATGAGGCAGCGGAGATTTCTAGACAAACATAGTTGTGCCGGGGACGGTAGGTCATTCTTTGGAGTATTTCTGTAGGTCAGCAGGGCCAGATATGCGTCGGATCCTTGATCTTTACATTTGTTCAATAAAGTCTTTATTGTTTGGATATTCCTTTCTGCCAGTCCATTGGATCTATGAAGGTGTGGACTTGAGAAAATTTGCCTTATGCCCCATTTTGTACAAAAGTCAGTCATTATCTCTGAGTGGAACGGGGGTCCATTGTCGGACATAATAGTTTCCGGGATTCCAAATCGTGCAAATGTCTCTCTTAATTTGTTTCTGACATTGGTCGCAGTAGGCGGGTTTAATGCATAAACCTCCGGATAACCACTAAATCTGTCCACAATTAATAAATGAGGCTTTCTTTCAATATAAAATATGTCCATAGAGACTGTCTGCCAAGGATAATCCGTATTTGGAAATGATCTTAACGTCTCCCGCGTTTTAGATTTCTGGTATTTTTGACAAATGTCACAACTTTTAACTCTCTCAGCTATGTCCATGGACATTCCTGGCCAGAAAAGAGATTCACGTGCCAAACCCTGAATTGCTGATATCCCTTGATGAGATTTATGTAATAATTCGAGCATGTAGTTTATTTGTGTTCCAGGAACCACTATTGCCGATCCGACACATAATAACTCATTCCATAGGTAAATACGGTGTCTAAAATCATAATAGGGTTTTACATCTTCATCTACATCTTTTTTGCTTATTGGCCACCCTTCAATAACGTAGTGGATTATTTTTAACAGCGTTGTATCTTCTCGGGTATCCTTCTGTAGAGTAATCAGTTTTTCGTCCGAGATATTGGCAGATATTAATTTGACCATTCTTCTGTCCTCGAGAAAGGGAGTTGGGAGTTCGTCTATGGGATGAGTATCCCTGGATAGGGTATCTGCGAGAATTAAACATTTTCCAGGCCGATATTGCAATTTAAAATCAAAAACAAAGAGTTTCATAACTATTCTCTGCAGTCGAGGCGATATATCAGTTAACGGTTTTTGGATAAGTGGTAATAAAGGCTGATGATCCGTCTGGATTATGAATGTGTGTCCTAATAATAAATATTCGAACTTTTTGCATCCATAATAAATGCTCAATAATTCTTTTTCAATCTGTGAGTACTGTTTCTGAGAATCGTTGAAAGATGCGGATGCAAACGCCAGCGGTCGATTCTCTTGCAGCAGAGCAGCTCCCATAGCATCCTTGCTGGCATCACATTGTAGAACTAACGTCTTAGTTTTGTCGTAATGGCCCAACGAAGGAGCGTTTCGAACGCATTCCTTAATGTGATGGAATTCGATGTCTTGTCTAGGGCCCCAGTGCCAGACCACATTCTTTTTTAATATTCCTCTTATGTTGGACGTTGACGCGGCTAGATTCGGAATAAATTTTCCTAAATAGTTGTAAAGACCCATGACTCTCTGAAGCGACTTTTTATCTTCTGGCTTTTTGAGGTTGATCACTTTGTCGACCTTATTTGGCTCTGGATCAATTCCATTTTTCGAAATCATGTGGCCCAAAAAACTAACCTCCTTTTTGCATATTTGAGCCTTAGTCAAGTCGAATTTGATATTGTTTCTCCTTGCTATTTCTAGTATACCTTTCAATTTTTCATTATGTTCTTCAATGCTATCTGCGTATATCAGCAAGTCATCTACATATGTGACGTTCCGAAAACTGTTCTTAAAAATATTTGTCATCATTTCCACGAATATTTGCGCCGATATATTCAAACCAAATGGTAATCGGTTATATCTGAACTTTCCGAATGGTGTAGCCATCACCAACAGATCTCTGCATTCGTTGGCAACCGGAACATGCCAATAGGCCGATTTTACATCAACACGGTATAATAATCAGCCTTGGGAATCTGATGTAATAATTCAGATGGAGCCGGAGTCTGGAAGTGTCTTCTCACCAGGGCCTGATTCAATTTGCGTGGATCCAAACATATTCTAATTTGGCCCGATTTTTTCTTCACTACGACCATAGGGTGAGACCACTCTGTTTCATGATAAATCTTCGTAATTATTCCTTGTTTTACCATCTTTTCCAATTCAGACTGAACTTCATTTCCTAGGCTTGCCGAGATGCGTCTTGGAAGGGCACGTACAGGCGGATACTCAGGTTTTGTATACATTTTACATTCAGAGTTTATCACTCCAACTCCCTGAAACACCTCATGAAATTGTTCGAGTATTTTTTTCGTTTGATCATGTAAAATCATTTCATGCGAGTTTATCTGATTGATTCGTTTCAAAATCTCAAGCTTCTCGCAAGTGTCGCCTGTGATGATTGTCTGCGCATCGACATCAGCAATAATAAATTCACACAAGCTTTTCTTTTCACCATATTGGCATAACACTTCACATTTCCCCACGATAGGTAATTCCGAATGTCCATATGCATATGCCTTTAACGACGTGGGCTTGATTATTGGCTTTGCTGGCCACAAGCTTATCACTTTCTGAGGAAGCACATTAATCTGCGCACCAGTATCCAAATGTACAGACGTCTTGTTTCCATTTATACTTATCACAGCGGACCATTTGTCCGACCGAACGGTCTTAACAAGAACCTTATTTACATTGATACCTCCTTCGAAGGATTCTTCGCCTTCATTTTCCGCTATAAGGTTTCTTATGCGTCTGGTCCTACAAACTGCTGCGAAATGGTTTAATTTCCCGCATGCGTTACATGTCTTTCTGTATGCTGGGCAATTACCATATGTGTGTTGCTGTCCACACCACTTGCATTCATTTTTAGTATTTGCAATACTGGGTCCTGCTTTAGCTTTTTCTACTCGACTTCTATTTTTCTCCCAGGTATTTTTGTTAATCTTCTCAATCATGGCCTGTTTTTCTTCCCATGACGCTATTTGTACGCAGACAGACTCGGCAATCGTAGCTACAGAAATTGCTTTTGGTAGGGTCAACTGGGGATCTTCCAACAACTTCTTTTTTACCTTCTGATCTATCATTCCAATTATGAAACGATCCCTGATGAGAGATTCAGCCAATTCCTCGAATTCACATTCCTGGGCGAGTTGTTTTAATTCCGTAACGAATTCAGTTATACCTTGACCTTCCTTTTGTACGCTTGGGAAAAATTTGTTTCTAATTTGTATTATATTTTTAAAGGGTTTGAAATGTTTTGAGAACATGTCGAGCATCTCTTTAATACTTGGGTAAGCTTCATTCTCTGTTACTCTGAATGTTTTATATATCGACACCGTTTTTTCACCAAGAATATGTTTCAAAATGGCTCGTTGACGTACCAATGGCATGCTCTCCAAGTCTGCAGCTATAGAAAAAATTTCAAATGCTTCACGCCAAGTTTCCCATTTCTTCTCACCATTATATGGCACAAATTCGGCAGGTGGCTTTATATTTTCCATGTTTTGTAATTCTGCTCTTTTCTTTTAGAGACCTAGAAAAAGCTTAAAAACAACATATCGGCTGTCGGCTGCGCCATGTTAAGAATTATGCTAAAAAGACTAGAGGCGACAACCACTCATTGTCCGGTTGAAAGAATTTATTTCACCATCAAATAGTTCTCTTTTATACAGCGAGGAGTTTTACATATTGAAAGATCGCCATGGATTTGCATAGCGTTGAAAGATAAAATGATATTTACATGAAAATAGTTACAACACATCAAATAGACAAAATTCATAGTATATGATAATACATCACATATCACAACAGAACCCTAATGGTAGAACAGGACATTACACAAAAGGAGATTGGAAAATCTATTGGAGAGAGAAATCTGTGGTACCAGGGCTCTTCAGATGAAAATACCACATCCCATTTCACCCTTACTTCATTATGGATTGATTTTTCTTCGACCATTAAACTGTATAATTAAATTAATATTAGATAACATAGAAGGAGGTTGTTTACTTACTTATTCAAAGTGGCGTCTGCCGCTCCCTAGAGACAGCGCACATGTGTGGATGTAACATCTGTCTGCCAGGGACCCGCCGACATTGTTCTAAAAGTAACCTTCCCTCTTCTAGGAAATCTTATTTTTAAAATTGTTTGAAGTTAGAAAAGCTGTCAGAAAAGAATCATTAGAAATTTTAAAGATTGTGAAAATATGTATTAAAATTTTGTTTCCATTGATATAAGTTACATTTTTAATAAAATTATAAATTAATCGAATAATAAAACATTTATTATGCTTCAAATTCATTTATATTGTTTTCCAGTTCCCTCCCACAGTAACTGGAGATCAAATTGAATGAATTTAATGCTTTATAATCGTTATCATATAATTAATATATTTAAAGTCATAGGAAATATATTCAGTAATTCTATCATTTGTTTTAGTATAAGAGTAGAATATAAGTTGTTGGTTAGATTAATTGGAGAAGTTTGAAGTTTCAAATTTATAATTATATTTATTATTGCTTAGGTATTTGTGTATTGACAGCCTATTGTAAAACTTTACTGTTTTGTATTTAAAACCATTGTTTAAATACTCTTTATTACGATTTTTAATGTCTTTAATAAAGTTTGTTTTAATGTTGTTGATTCTATAAAATCTTAAAAATTGACCAAAATATATGCCTTTGCAGCAATTTGATGATATGTTGGAATTGACATTACAGAATTTAATAATTTTAAAATTATAACAATTTCTTTTGTCATATGTTCCAATTGACTTGTTTGCAAGGTTTATATTTAAGTCTAAAAGGTTAACCTCCTTGTTGAATTATAAGTCATTTCTACGAATATAATAATTAGCAATGAAAATTCAATTATTAAACTTGTGTATTTTTACTTAAAAATAATCAATATAAACTCTCTTAAATCGCATAAACTTCATTGTTTTATGGAATATCCTTATTGCAAATTGTGCGTGCTACATATGTAACATATGTAAATATTCCAATAACGATAAGTGGTAACTTACCATGGCAAGAGATCAGTAGACAGACGATAAAGAAACGACCAGTTTCATCTTTTTGCAGCTTTTCAACAGTGATACCAGTTTCCGAAAAGTTGGCTTTTATTCGAAAAGTTTATCAGTGCTTCCCGGAAAGACAGAAGTTGATAAATATTTAAACTGCGTAATTTTATTTTGAGAAAAATGAATTTTGTAACAAAGTATTTATTATTTTATTAACAGAGTATCATTTTTGAGGTTTATATTTTGCTACTCTGTAAAGTTCCCTCATTGCTTATCTTTTTTATCACTCATAGTTTGTTCTTGCCTTAAATAAATTGCTGTGTCAACCCGAAGTTGGTCTTTCCTAATTTTCCGCGTGGCATTTTGGTGGAGATCTGGGTAAATTAGGGAGCACAAACTGAAGATCGCCGAGACCTTGAGGCCATGGGTGTTGTGATCTACATTTTCCAAGACTGGCTCCAGGATTCCACCGACGTGTCAAAGTAAAGACTTCCCTCCAATATGACGATGTCCCTATAGACGCAATGATGACAAAGCCGCTCTTCACGCCGCAAGAAAAATGGCGCAAAGGTACTAGGGACAACGTTCCAAGACTTCGATGGAATCCTTGGCAGAAGCACGTCAGATCTATGTTAGTAACTACAATAATTGTAAGCTGTGGGTCACAGCTCCCAAAGGGAAGGAGTTATGTAACAAAGTATTTATTATTTTATTAACAGAATATCATTTTTGATGTTTATATTTTGCTACTCTGTAAACTTCCCTCATTGATTATCTTCTTTTATCATTCATAGTTTGTTCTTGCCTTAAATGAATTGCTGTGTCAAACTGATGTTTGTCTTTCCCAATTTTCCATGTGGCAATATTTCAAACATTTTATCTAGCTTTTGGGGTTTAGATAACAGCTCATCAAAATTTATATATTTTTCTTTCATTATATTGCTTATGGCGAAAATTTTGACAGCTACAGTCTTTGCTTTATACATATAGTTTCAAAATTTAAAAATATAAAATGTATTCAATAAATAAATGCGTATTTGTATATTCTCATAGAAAAACAACGTCAAAATTTCAACAAACCTATCTACAATATATAGCAAAGGTTTTAAATAGAATTAAGGAATTTCCATATTTACACAATAGCATATGTTCCTTTTCTGCTGATTCCCTTTCAGTCTGAAAACATATAGGCTTGATGTTGGTGAAAATAAGGTTTTTCAAATTAGTTTATGAAATTTATGGATGCTAAATTTTCATGATATTATTTTAATGGAAAATACATAAAAATCAGTGTATATATATATATATATATATATGTAATATTGTTGCAATGTGCCGACGTATGGATGAACTGGAAGTCGTGTACGTGAGGCGAGTGTTGGTGTTCTTCCCACACGCGGACAACAAGAAGCAGAGGCAGGGCTGGATGTTAGCACAAAGAGTGATCGGGGACAGCCCACGGGACAGAGGTAGAGGCCATGACACCAACTTTGATGTTTATCACCGAGACATGGAGGGAGAGTGTGTGTGAGAGAGAAAGGCTGAAGCGGACTGCTGAGAAATACCCTCTAGAACATCTGCCAACCCCCTGCCAAAACTTGTCCTGTTCACAGGGAGGTCGTCAATAAGAATCCCTGGGGGCCGGCCCCACATGGGCGTTGGTATTTTTCCTCCTCTCTCCCGAGCTGTCCCCAGCTGACCGCTCTTTGGAATTTTATTATGACGTCAACATTTTTGGTGTTACATACAATAAGGGGTTTAAAATACAAATAGTTTATATACAAAACATCGGGTGGTAGTAAATAGAATGTGTCATTATTATACAGTTTAAAATATACGATATATATATATTAAAATCAAAAAGGCATATTCTGACCACGTTCACATGAACCTTTAGATGGCAGAGCGCCATCTAGTGGATCTAAGAGTCCATGTAAACGTGGTGGTCAGGATATGTCTTTTTTGATTTTAATAACAAACACCTGACCTTTTTTATTATTTTATGTTTGTCGGCTATACACGTCCACAATACGTATCTAATTTTGCTGATATTTAAACAGTATATAGAGGTGAAGTTGGAAAAGGTTATAGTCATATTTTCATTTCTCTTTCTTGAATATTCTCAGAGTTATCTGGCAAATTTGTCAACAAATTTGTCGATTTTCCTCTCAACCAGCGCCTCACTGCGGTAGAGATAGGTTTTGTCAGGAAGTCTGCTACATGCCTGATGACCTTGTGTCTTTCAGAACTAAAATATTAAGTAAAATTAATTAAAATATTAGTGATATATAATGGCTATCTTCTTTTGTATGCAAAAGTGTATCCATAGATGTACGCTTTTACGACAAAAAAAAAAAAAACACCAATATTTTTGTGCATTAAAAATATATTCTTTATGTTTTTTTATAAATATTTTGATACTGGTACAAAATAATAAGACTTATGTTCATGATAAATTTGTGAAAAACGTTTAAAATTACAAAATATTTTCTCACAATGAGTTTCTTTTTATTTCAAAACGCTAGCTTTCAAGTGATAATCTCTCTTCAACTGGCTTAAAAATATAGTCGATATTTTTCATTAAGCCCGTTGAAGAGCGATTATCACTTGAAAGCCAGTGTGGTGAAATAAAAAGAAACTCATTGTGAGAAAATATTTGGTAATTATAAAAAATAAGACTTAATACGAATAAATTAATAGTGTGTAACCTTTCGGCAAAAACGCTGTTACTGAAACGTGTCACACACTATTACTTTATCTGTATTAGGTTTTATTTTTTTGTAGCTATAATCTATAATCCGAATTGTGATTCATCAATTTTGATACTGGGTTATGTTTAGGAAAGTGTCTCTGTATAACAGTTGTTGGGAATAAGAGAAAATAGAGAGAGGAAAAAAAAAGAATTAAGAATCTATTAAATAAGCAAATGATTAATTTAAATAAATAAATTTTGTTTATAACTATATTGTTCTTACAGTAGCGATAGGTAAGTGATATTCTGGAGGTAAGGATAAACCGGATCTGATGAATTTAAATATAATGGGCTTTATTTTCTATGATGAAATGATACATAAAATGAACATAACTATTGGAGCAATTATTTCAAACTATTTATGCAGATCTATCTTTTTTTCTAGCTTTAGCCTCCTCACTTTCCTCAATTTCTTCCAGAGCAGACTTTTTCTCAACTTCAGCCTTTTCACTTGAGCTCGAGTTCTTTATCTCCTAGGCTCAGGCACCTGCGACCAATCCTCTTCTGAGCTAGGGTTACTTATATCCTAGGCTCAGGCACCTATGATCAATCCTCTTCTGGGCTTGAGTTCCTTGACTCCTAGGCTCAGGCACTAATGAACAATCCTCTTCTGAGCTAGGGTTACTTATATCCTAGGCTCAGGCACCTGTGATTAATCCTCTTCTGAGCTTGAGTTCCTTGAATCCTAGGCTCAGGCACTAATGATCAATCCTCTTCTGAGCTAAGGCTACTTATATCCTAGGCTCAGGCACCTGTGATCAATCCTCTTCTGAGCTTGAGTTCCTTGACTCCTAGGCTCAGGCACTAATGATCAATCCTCTTCTGAGCTAGGGTTACTTATATCCTAGGCTCAGGCACCTGTGATCAATGCTCTTCTGAGCTTGAGTTCCTTGACTCCCAGGCTCAGGCACTAATGATCAATACTCTTCTGAGCTAGGGTTACTTATATCCTAGGCTCAGGCACCTGTGATCAATCCTCTTCTGAGCTTGAGTTCCTTGACTCCTAGGCTCAGGCACTAATGATCAATCCTCTTTTGAGCTTGACTTCCTTGACTCTACTAATCCCCTACTAACTCTACTAATCCCGGCACCGGCCATCCCGCCGTGCCTCTTATACCTTTCTTTGCTTTCGCAAAGTCTCACCCGATTGGTTCTCTTTGTCACGTGATCTGCGGATGATTTTATGCCCATTAATTAGTTTTAACAACAGTACTGATGACTTTGTTGCAAATACAATGTGTGTTTCGAAACTATTATAGACCCTTATGATTCTTTTAAACCACTGATGAGTCAGGCCCTCCCATTAATTTTTCCATTGCATTAAGGGCAGTAGAAATTGTTTTATTTTTAAAGAATCATACGCATCTATAATAGTTTCGAATTTTCATAACAGATGGCGCGCTAGTGCATCATAATACAATGTGTGTTTAAGCATTTTTATTTCTGATATAGCTAAGAGTTGTAATTTTTCACGAAGAGTTAGCATTCCATCTGCTTGCAGCTCCTTCCCCAATCTCCAAAACTGCGGTAGAAGGATTCTGTCAATGCTGATTCGTCATCACTGGATCTTGGTCTGCTATGGACCACGCAGTGTATGAAGCTCTGTAGATTGCTGCACACACAATATGACTTTTATATCACACACACAACTTCATTAAGACCACCGGTCTTATACAGAATAACAGTAGGAAGAAAGCATAGATAGGGCTCCTATACTCCAGGCATCACCAGATGGCTACACTAGGCATGTCCACCGTGCATACTTCAAGGTTAGCGTATCACTGAAATTATGATTCCTATACTCCAGGCATCATCACATGGCTACACTAGGCATATCCACCGTGCATACTTCAAAGTTAGCGTATCACTGAAATTATGATTCCTATACTCCAGGCATCACAGAACCCAACAACATCCTACAGGTCCGACATATGTCCAGTGTCCACACCGTGCATACGTCAAGGTTAGCGTATCACTGAAATGACGAGTGTGGAATCAACCGCATTCTAATCTTCACTTTCCTCATCCAAATAGACCACGACATTTAGTGAATCCATTAATCTCTTCCGAACGTTGACTGTGGTCTTGTATAATTTATATAAACCAAAAAGAAGACCTTGATAAAGCATCATTGCATTCATCCAGTTAAATATTTGTTGACTATCGGATTGAGACAAGGATAAGTCACAGCGTTACTAAATTTGAAATGTTTATAATCATTAGAATATTTGATCATACTAATTTTTATTTCATCATTTCGCAAATTTATTGAACATGATTTGGTTTATATCAAAGTAAATTACATCGTTGTTTTTTTGCTTATCCCTAGTACACGTAGTACAGGCCATGATAATCATAGTGGGTAGAAGAATTCGACTGATTTTACTATAAGTGTACCACATGTCTACACATGTGAAAAGCAGTTCGACTTTGCACTTACAAATGTGCCAGAGCTCTCCGTTTGTTTACTTACACTCGCTGGTGGGGTTGGAATTTAGTAAGAATCGGGGGCCATAAACATCGTGGTGAATCAATTAATTTTTAGAGTCAACATTAGAAAATAAATGAGATTTAATAATTAATGAATAATGTTAAACCTTAAGTAAAGATAAAATGATAACTACAGCTTAATACTACTCTGATCAAAAAAAGTTAAAGGGTCGGAAATTTGAGAGCATAGAAGAGATCAAAGTGGAATCGAAGAAGGCCATGAAGGCGATCCCGAAAACAGAATACCAGAGGTGTTTTGCCGACTGGAAAAAAGGTGGCTGAAGTGCATAGCGGCCAACGGGGACTACCTTGAAGGGGACAATTTGAATTTGAATTTGTTAGAAAAATAAAGTTTTTTTAAACTTTTATGAGCAAAGTGTCGAAACCTTTTGATCAGAGTAGTATGTATTCCTTGCTTCCTCAGTTATGGCCTAGAAGCCTATAATTATTTATTTTGTTCTTTTATTAAATATATATTTTATATTTTTTATTCTCCATTTGTATAATAGTTAAATATGGAAAAAATTAAATCTACAGTATTTTTATAAAATTCAGTAGTAAAGTATCCGATTATATTTTAACTCGTGTTCTATTGGCGTATCATTATACCAGGTTTTCTCCTGTAGAAGGACGTTCGTGCCAGAAAACTAGAGAATAAAAAGGTTTTTGAAAATATATTTTTACCTGGAGGCCTGTATTTTCACTCAATATTGATTCAAGGTATTATTTTATTGAAATGTTATACCTTATTTTCATATTTGAATCAATCTTTTAAGAAACTGATAATAACTCCACCTTTGCCGGTCACAAGCCCGGAAAAAAAGGAGGAGGGGAAGCAGTAACAAGCTCACTAAAAAAAACCTGGCTCAGCTGGCCCTGCTGATAGTACCCTGTAAGGACTTCTAATCCAGGGATACGGGATGAGCAGCGTTTGTACTCCATGTTAGGAGCGGCTGCACATGGCGTCTGTTCCTCATGTCAGAGACGGCCATTTCTTTTGGAGCTAAGTCGGCCTGCCTCTGAGTAGTGCTCCCAGTCTTAATGACAAAGACAGACTCATTCTACTTCACCCAGTCATGATGGTTGTCAAGAAGAGAAACTGATAATTCATATTATAATTCTTTCTTTTGTACACAGTTCTTTTTTACTCGTTTTTTCCCTCTCTTTCTTCTTGTTAATATCATATGGCTATTCTATTTACGGCCTAAAGTTATTGTAAATATATATGTATAGACAAATGTAGAAATATACATGTATGACAGCGCAAGTGTCCCTAGGGGGACATTGCGCTTTAAATTGAAATAAATAAATAAATATTTTAATCATAATTATATATTTTATTTCTGATCTTAAAACCCCTCGACAACTCACCAGCAGTTTTCAAGGTTTAGCACCCCAATGGTAATTCTCTCCGTGAAGAAATCAGCACATGGTTCCAGTCGTTGCCACTCCTCTCCATATCTGTTGAGCATAAATGCTACCACCACATACACAAATTAATTAATACATTTCAGAAATAACGAATTAAAACGCGAATGTTTCTTTTCACATATAAATCAAACTTCTACTGTTTTTACTGCGAGGAAAAAATATTGGGAAGGCTTGGCTCATTAGTGATAAAACCTCCCAGCAGTTTCGCCAATTTAATCTACCAGACCGCTTCTTTAGAGCTCTAATACTGTATTGAATCATTCTGTTTATATATGCTACACTGAAGGGTGGAATCTTAGAAATGGTATTTGAGCAAACTATGGATATAAGCGTTTACGACAGTAGAATTGCAATTAAATATTTGCATCGAGCAATGCTCGTTCGCAATTATTTTTTAATCGCAGTAAGGACAGTAAAAGTTTGATTTACATGTGAAAAGAAACATTTGCGTCTTAATGTCTTCATTCGTTATATATAGATGGCGTGTTATTACTTTGTATAAACATTTCAGAAATATTTAACAAACAAATAATAATAATTTTATTTATTGAGTATAAATATCAGGCTTCCAATTCAGTATTTTTTAAAAAACCTTTTTTTTTATTCTCTAGTGTTCGGGCATGATGGCCCTTATACAGAAAAAAAAAACATGGTATAATACCATGGTATAATTTCTCCTGTTGAAGGGCGTTCATACCCGAAAGCTAGAGAATAAAAAGGTTTTTTAAAATATACTTTACCCTTGAGGTCTGATATTTTACTCAATATTGATACAAGAAATTAATTTATTGACTAATTCTATTATAATGATGTGGTTCCTAATAAATGATGAACCATCCAAGCAGTTTCTTAAGTTTTAAGACTACTAGCATTTCATTGATTCATTTTAATTCTAGAGAATACATTGACAAAATTATAAGGTAAAAATCTCTAATGAAATTTTTTCAACTGACAAATGTGAATTTAAAAATTCATTAACAATTGTTATTTACAAGATTCAATAATAGGAAAGATCTTGTGGTAATCTGATAGATCAAATTATCAATAAAATCTGTAGTTGTAAGGTCTGTGTATTGTCAAAATACAGATCCGTATTACAGATGTCTTGTTGAATTATGTTACAGATTTTTATCGATTGATGGTAATTAAATTTATAAATGTAATTCAATACTATTACATTCAATATTATTAGTACTGTAATTGTATGAAAATTGTAAAAATATTATCAAAGATGATGAAAAATCAATTGTGATAAATATTTAAACTCAGAAATTGAAAAATATATATAATAACAAAATCTACCCCACTTGCCTTGCACCTGCAGCTTCAGAACACATTCTGGCTTACATTAGATGTACTAAGCAGGACCTTTGGGCCGCTGCTTATTATTAAACAACTCGAGGAGTATGAACTCATGGAATTTGTTTAATCTTTAAACAAGGGGATAAGAAACATCAACAACATTTAAGATCTCAACACTTGTTGAATTCGATAAAACAATCCCTTGAATCAATATCAAAATAAGAACATTAAGCCTCCAGGGAAAAGTTTCTTTTCAAAATATTTTTATTTACAAAATTCTCAAGCTTTCGGGCAAGAACCAAAGACCCAGTACTCCAACATCCCCAATAGACTACAGAAGCTTATCATAGAATCCATCATATCCAGAAAGCACAATAGTATTAACAGAAGAATAGACATTCCGTGAATTTATAATACACTATTCCTTGAACCCACCCCATAACCCCTAAAAAGGATATCGCCTCTGAATAGCAAACTCGATAAGCATACGCAATAGAAGCCCACGTTGATTATGCATTAAAACAAATGTAAACACCCAAAGCACTTTATTTAATTTTAAATCTTATTTTATTGGCGTTTTAATGGAAAATATTTTCTCCCGTAGAAGGGCTTTCTTTCCCGAGAGCTTGAAAATTTTGTAAATAAAGATTTATTTATTATTTTTTAAAATTGTTTTTTTCACACGAAAGCGTATTTACGCAAATTTGGCCTTAAATACCCATTTCTTGATTTCTCAAGAAACCTCTGGGACCAAATTTTGGTCGTAGAGGTACAGCTGCACCACGCTGACGAGGGTCAACAGCCCGAAACGCGTTCGTGGTTGACTATTCTTGATTTATTAAGAAATTTGGTTAGCCAAATATCCCGGAACAAGTTAAATAAACGTTTAGTTTATTTTTGTTCCATTAGATGGCGCTCTTTGTTTTTGAATATATTAAAAAAATAAACTTTCCCTGGAGGCTTAAGGTTCTTATTTTAACTTGTTGAATTTCTTTACTGGTAGTTATTACAGGAATGGGGATATCGGAAATTCTTATAAAATATCAAATTCACTGAATGATACTCCTGTGTGATTAATGTAAATATTTCATCGATAAGATACAATATTGCTATTATTGTGAATCATCTGTATCAATCCATTTATAATGCTAATTATACAATTCACACTATTTTTCCAAACGGAATACCTATACAGTTTCATCCAAATATTATAGTGACTCAATTTGTCACATTACAAATAAAATTACAGAAATACTTACATAAAAGAGGTCTATCAGAAACACCAAATTGTTCCTTCAGAGAAACTGAACAAACTGCTCTTCACCTTATCTATAACTGTCCGAACTTTACAGAAGTGAGACATCGATTGTTCCTTGATCTAAATCATTTAACTCTCTTACATCAGCCACTTTGTCTATATAAATTTTATGAACTCTATCGAATAATAGATATAAATTTGTAAATATTTAATTCTAAGTTCTAATTTGTTTGTTGTTTTTGTTTGTTTCCTCTGTAATAGGCGCAAATAATTTAAAATCGCTCCTGGTTTATAAATAAAATAAAAAAAAAAAGAAAAATGAAAAGATATAATACGAGGGTACTTACCGACATCTAAAAGAAGAAAGCAGACGAAGGAGAACAGCACTAGTTTCATCTTGTAGCAGGGTTTGAACAATGTGACCAGTATTTCCCGGAAAACCGTTAAACGATAAAATGGCTATATTTATCCATACAGGATGTTCTACTAGATTGTTCTGCCAGAAAATAAGTAAAAATCAAGTCTATTCAGGTCAGGGTTAAATATCTTGTCAGACAAAATACGCACATCTCAAATTCCTCTTACTGCTAAGAAAAAATATCTCATATCTATAATTGCACATATAATGATGCCTTAGCGCGCCATTTGAATTTTTCTACCGGTCCCTTGAAAAATACACGATAAGTTAAATATAATCAATATTGATTGGTCCACTCGGTAATTTGAAGTTGAAGGAAAAGTATCTTGCCACAAACGAACATTTGTAAATAACTGTATTTAGCGAATGTACCCGGCTTCACCCGGTTTTTACCCGAGGAAAAGTTGGCATAAAGAACATTTGTTAAAACGATTCTAGCAAACATCCAATCCTCCTATATATAGATTTATAAACGTATATAAATGTTGTTTTATGCGTTTAAATATATTTTGAAACACATAATTTTTTTGAAAACATTTATTAAATTTTAATCGGAAAAAAAAGTGCCCCAGTGGCCCCTGATTCTTGAAAAAGTCCAACCCCTCCAGTGAGTGCAAGTAACCAAACTGGGCTTTGGTATCTGAAAAATGAAAAAAAAAAAATAATGATTAGTGTAATTTAGGAAAATGGTCCTCGCAACCTGAAAATTTCACTTTCTTCACTTCACTCTCGGCTGTTCAAGAAGAAACAGCCAGATTAAACATTTTTAAGGGCACCTAAACCGGCACTTATATCTCTAAAAAGTTGAGCAAATTTTATAAATGTAATATATCTGCAAAACTGAAATACCCGGACTTGGATGAATTTTTATTAGGATATTGTTGGCAGTTTTAGAAAAGTGTGGGAAATTGGATAATTTCACAAAGGAATGTTCTTTTTATAATGTTATATAAAATAAATAGGGGAAATTTGCATCATTTTCTAATAGTCAAGGCTCATTTTAAAAATACAAAAGAAGCAAGACCAAATAAAAATAAACAAATTATGTGTGATGTTTCAGTAACAGCATTGTTACCATATTAAGACAAAATTACTGAATGTATTCAGTACTTTTGTCTGAAGATGGTAACAATGCTGTTACTGGAAAACTATACATAATTTATTTATTTGTATTTGGTCTTGCTTCCTTGTCATTCCTATCTATATTTCAAAATATACCTCAATTATTTTACCTAAAAAGGTATATATATATATTGCCAAGACCTTAAATAAAAGTAAAATGTCAAATGAGTTATTAATTAACCCTATATGGATCAGATGTATGGGTCAGTAACATGTGAAAATAAGGCCAACAATTGAAATATCTTTTTAAAAAAATAAATTTTGAACGCTAGCTTCACACAGGGCACAAAATTTGCTACCAGCTACATGCGTTTTCTTTTACTATGGTGTGATTTCCACATGATGGATCTGTAGATACATTATAATCTCTCCAGAGCTTAAGGTAGCAAACAGTACTTTCACAATACATAAATATCAATGCCAAAAGCCAGAGTTATGATAGCATGTTGCAGTGTAATGTTGACCTGCAGGATGGGAAATAAACAATATTATTTCCAAAGACTTTAATTTGAAAAGTATTATGAAACGTTAAAAATATAATCTTAACTTTTAAAAGCATGAAAAAAAGCTATCGTGATTTGAATAAATTTAGTGTAAAAATAAACAGCATGTAAAAGTATGCACCAATCGAAATCATTTATTAGCTCTAACAGTGCTGCCCCCAGCGGTAAAAGACTGTAGCTAACGCTTCATGGGTTGGCAATTTTTTTTTTAAATAGTACATTAACTTAACAATATTCCATGTCTTGCTAACATAAATAAAAAAAAAAAATGCAATTCTAAAAATCATACATCAAGCGTTTATTAAATCAAATGAGAGAGAAATGGTGTTCCAATTTTTTTTTGTAAAACTTTGACCTTTTTTTTATTTTACAAATTTTTAATGTACAAACTCAAACTAATTTTTTATAAGTTCTGCAAAATAATATAATAAAAAAATTACGGAATGAATAATTCTATAGAAACAACTATAATACAATTGTTTATATATTATGAGCATGCAGAATTAACTTTCTGTTCAATATTGCAGTCATAAAAATACTAATGGTGTAAAATTCAAAACAGCAAAGTTATCCTGATAAATGCAATGAGCTATCATAAGGTGTGTTGCAGGCTAACAAATACCTTAATTGAACCAGAAATGTTGACACCATAAAAATAACAATTCTTTTGAATAGAGTTATGCAAATGAATTAAATGAAAAAAAAAAGGTAAAGAAGCTTTATTGATGAAACTACAGTAGAGCAATAATGATAAACAAAATATTGACAAAATATATTTACAAAAGTCAAGCTCCCCAAAATCATATTCTATCTTATATTTCAGATTCTTTTTACCAGCATTTTCAATATTGCTATTTGCAGTTTATCTCTATTGTGCTGAAAGAAAGTTCATTACCATAAATTTTAAAACAGTTGGGGGCTCCATTCATTCATGAGTTAACCCCACTTGAGCAATACCCGAGCGAAGCCGGTTCCAGTCGGCTAGTATATATATATCGTATATTTTAAAACTGTATAATAATGACACTTTTAGTATATGCCACATATCTCCCAATTAGTTAGAGCCGATGCCTTAAAATATCCTACCTTCTATTAAAATGTATAGTTTCTATTTGCTACCACCCCCATATTTTGTATATATGCTATATCTTTATTAATATAACCTGTACATCCTTATTTGTATTTAAACTAAAAATGGTGATGTCTAAATAAAAATCCAAAGAGCGGTCAGCTGGGGACAGCTGGGGAGAGAGGAGGAAAATGGCAACGCCCAGCCCATGTGGGGCCCCCAGGGACTCTTTATAGACAACCCCTGTAAACGGGACAGTTTTGGCAGGGGGTCGGCAGATGTTCTAGAGGGTGGCCATCGACAGACGGCTGCTGTCTTTCACACACAGTCTCTCTCTCCATGTCTCGGTGATAAGCATCCAAGTTTGTGTCATGGCCTCTACCTCTGTCCCGTGGGCTGTCCCCGATCCCTCTATGTGCTAACATCTAGCCCTGCCTCTGCTTCTTGTTGTCCGCGTGTGGGAAAAACATCAACACTCGCCTCACGTACACGACTGCCAGTTTATCCATACCTCGGCACATTGCAGCAATATTTCATATATATATGAGCAGTTATATATATATATATATACGAGGGCCATCCAATAAATAAGTTTCCCTATTTTTTAACAAATAAACGACATTATTCACAATTATGCAGTTATCTTATTTTCATTATACAACTCATAGACTACTTCTCTAAATAATCACCATTTCTGTACAAACATTTTTGGTACCGTTGTAGCAATTTTTAGATACCACTGTTGTACCAAGCTGTGTCCTGTCTTCGTAGCCAGTGGTTCGCCTCCGCCTGCACTTCGTCATCATTCACAAAGTGCTTGCCTCCAAGGTGCCACTTGAGTGCTGGATAAAGATGGAAGTCGCTTGGGGCAAGTTCCGGAGAATAAGGTGGATGTGTGAAAATTTCTCATTTGAAGTTTTCCATAGCCATAACTTTGCCTGCAGAGATTGCGACCTTCGCCTTTTTTGGTGCACTTTCCTCAGGCTTCTTCCACACCATGCTTTGTCGTTCTGTTTCTGGAGTTGAATGATGCACCCAGCTTTCATCTCCAGTGACAATACAGGAAAACAGTTGATCTCCATCTCTTTGATGCATTTCCAGGAAAGCTCGGGCTGCCTCCATCCGTTGTTGCTTGTGATTTTCCAAGAGCAAACGCGGGACCCATCTTGTGCAGACTTTGAGAAAATTCAAAACATCTGACATGATTGTTCCAATCGAAGAGCGTCTAATTTCGATTCCAGGAGGCAGTCGAATAATTATTTCGTCAATGGTGACTCGGCGATCTGCTTCCACCACATTCCGAACAGCAGCAACAGCTGCATTGTCCGTAGCAGTAACGGGGCTGCCGCTTCGCTCGTCATCATGCACGTTTTGCCGTCCTTCTAAGAACCATGAACGCCATCGGCGAACCATTTGGATGCTCATACATTCTTCACCATACACTGACACTGAATTGCGATTAATATTGACCGCAGTTTAATTTTTCGCCGTGAAAAAACGAATTACAGAACGGAGTTCGCAAGTGGACACGTTCACCAGTGATAGCTCCATGGAAACTGAAGCCTACGGACTTGCGCGTACGAGTAGCGTGATTTTGAAGGTCACCAGCTTCCAACGCATCCTAGTGACCATTTCTTCTATACTAACTAATTTTTACAATGTTTCGTTCGCAGAAAAAAAAAATAGGGAAACTTATTTATTGGATGGCCCTCGTATTATGAAGCAGATGAATATAAGCCATACCTAAACAACTGTCCCTATCCTTAAAAAAAGCATTTACTGAAAATGCACAGCTGCTGCTTACAATATAAATGTTATTAGAGCATAAGCATATTACATGGAACAAACATATAGTAAAATACATGTAGCAAGTTTTATAAAAAAACATACCTTTTTTCAATAAATATTATTTTTGCAACTTCAATAAAATTTATACTTACTCTAAAAAAAATATAAGAAAGAAAAATATATAATACTGTTCTAAATCTCAATTTGTCTTAAAATATGAATATTCCTTATGAGAATCAAATAGTAAACCTTAGCTTAAAAATGTAGATCGTTATATTTACACTAATTAAAATTGAACGCTGCAATTTTTGCTTAGTCACAAAAAGATTAGAATAAGACTATTTTCAATTAATTTAATTTGAAAAATATCACTAAATAACTAAATAAAATCTTACCTTCTAAAAAGGAAAAAGTATGATTCGAAATGTAATTATTGCACTTTTAGCCTAAGTGCTAAACCAAAACCTAAGCTGCCTACGTGTGTGAAATTTCACAATACAGTTTTAATTAACCCAGGTTCCGGAGGCGTATAAATTTGTTAACGATCGATTAATATTATTTCCAAATAGTTTTTAAAAACATATATATAATATTACCTTATTAAAATATTCATCGTGTAAACAAAATACATATAAAATTAATTATAAAAAACACTTAAAAAAACTTTTATTTAAAATGCACTAAAAATAACAAAATAAATATTTCTGAAGTATTGCTTTTTTTTCTGAAGGTACCATTTAACAAATAAAATAATAGACTTAGAAATAAAAGCGGTGGGGGGTGATAATCATTTATGCAGAAAATAGGTATAAATTTAATGAAAGGCATAATCTTGCTAATCATTTGGCTTCATATAAAATCACATTGATCTCAAATTTATTATTATTGTACCCCACCGCTTTTATTTCTAAGTCTATTATTTTATTTGTTAAATGGTACATTCAGAAAAAAAAACAATAGTTCAGAAATATTTATTTTGTTATTTTTAGTGCATTTTAAATAAAAGCTTTTTTTTTTAAGTGTTTTTATAATTAATTATTCACGCTATTTTTAGTCGTATATATGCCAGTCCAAAAAAAAAGCCTTATCACTGAGACGACGTTGGCCTTAAATAGCTGCAAGCCTGCTCGTAGCAGATTGGTCAATTCCTCGTGGGAGGTCGGAAGTGACGTAAGCAAAATCCGTTACTTACAGAACTGCGTCTCTTTGCTTTTGGGAACCCTAAATTTATTGAATTATATTACAAAGTTAGAGACACCCAGTGGATTATTGTTAGGGGATAATTGGTACATATAAAATTTGAATTATAATTAAACAATTGATTAAATAGTTAAAAATAACAACATACTAATTGAAAAAGGGGAACTATTTAAAAAGGTGTCGTGAAGTGTATGGTGGTATATTGTTACACACACCTATATATATATATAATGAATATAAATATATGCGTGATGATATTGGAATAAGATGACTAAATTATAACAGATAAAATTAATATATTTGTTGGCTTTTCTCATTTATTTGCTTGTAATTCCAAGGACGTTTTAGATAGGAATCTGAATATTTGGATTTCTAATTCCTTCCATGTCTTGAACATTTATTGAAAAAATCCTTTCGCAACCTCCAGCATTTTCCGAGTAGATATAATGCAACACATAATATTACGGCCATCCCGCCGTGCCTCTTATACCTTTCTTTGCTTTCGCAAAGTCTCACCCGATTGGTTCTCTTTGTCACGTGATCTGCGGATGATTTTATGCCCATTAATTAGTTTTAACAACAGTACTGATGACTTTGTTGCAAATACAATGTGTGTTTCGAAACTATTATAGACCCTTATGATTCTTTTAAACCACTGATGAGCCAGGCCCTCCCATTAATTTTTCCATTGCATTAAGGGCAGTTGAAATTGTTTCATTTTTTGAAGAATCATACGTGTCTATAATCGTTTCTAATTTTCATAACAGATGGCGCGCTGATGCATCATAATACAATGTGTGTTTAAACATTTTTATTTTTGATATAGCTAAGAGCTGTAATTTTTCAAGAAGAGTTAGCATTCAATCTGCTTGCAGCTCCTTCCCCAATCTCCAAAACTCTGGTAGAAGGATTCTGTCAATGCTTCGTCATCACTGGATCTTGGTCTGCTATGGACCAAGCAGTGAATGAAGCTCTGTAGATTGCTGCACACACAATATGAGTTTTATATCACACACATGCAGCTTTATTAAGACCATCGGTCTTATACAGAATCACAGCTGGAAGGAAGCATAGATAGGGCTCCTATACTCCAGGCATCACCACATGGCTACACTAGGCATGTCCACCGTGCATACGTTAAGGTTAGCGTATCACTGAAATTATGATTCCTATACTCCAGGCATCACAGAATCCAACAACATCCTCCAGGTCCAACACATGTCAAGTGACCACACCGTGCATACGTCAATATTAGCGTATCACTGAAATTATGATTCCTATACTCCAGGCATCACAGAACCCAACAATATCCTCCAGGTCCAACACATGTCAAGTGACCACACCGTGCATAGGTCAAGGTTAGCGTATCACTGAAATTATGATTCCTATACTCCAGGCATCACAGAACCCAACAACATCCTCCAGGTCCAACACATGTCAAGTGACCACACCCTGCATACGTTAAGGTTAGCGTATCACTGAAATTATGATTCCTATACTCCAGGCATCACAGAACCCAACAACATCCTCCAGGTTCAACACATGTCAAGTGGCCACACCGTGCATACGTTAAGGTTAGCGTATCACTAAAATTATGATTCCTATACTCCAGGCATCACAGAATCCAACAACATACTCCAGTTCCAATACATGTCAAGTGACCACACCGTGCATACGTCAAGGTTAGCGTATCACTGAAATTATAATTCCTATACTCCAAGCATCACAGAACCCAACAACATCCTCCAGGTCCAACACATGTCAAGTGGCCACACCGTGCATACGTCAAGGTTAGCGTATCACTGAAATTATGATTCCTATACTCCAGGCATCACAGAACCCAACAACATCCTCCAGGTCCAACACATGTCAAGTGACCACACCGTGCATACGTCAAGGCTAGCCAATCACTGAAATTATGATTCCTATACTCCAGGCAGCACAGAACCCAACAACAGCCTCCAGGTCCAACACATGTCAAGTGGCCACACCGTGCATACGTCAAGGTTAGCGTATCACTGAAATTATGATTCCTATACTCCAGGCATCACAGAACCCAACAACATCCTCCAGGTCCAACACATGTCAAGTGGCCACACCGTGCATACGTCAAGGCTAGCCAATCACTGAAATTATGATTCCTATACTCCAGGCATCACAGAACCCAACAACAGCCTCCAGGTCCAACACATGTCAAGTGACCACACCGTGCATACGTCAAGGCTAGCCAATCACTGAAATTATGATTCCTATACTCCAGGCAGCACAGAACCCAACAACAGCCTCCAGGTCCAACACATGTCAAGTGGCCACACCGTGCATACGTCAAGGTTAGAGTATCACTGAAATGACGAGTGTGGAATCAACCGCATTCTAATCTTCACTTTCCTCATCCAAATGGACCACGACATTCGGTGAATCCAATAATCTCCTCCGAACGGCGACTGCGGCCTTGTAGAATTTATATAAACCAAAAATAAGACCTTGACACATTTGTTGACTATCGGGTTGAGACAAAGATAAGTCAGAGTATTGCTCAAATTTGAAATGTTTATACTCATTAGAATATTTGATCATGCCAATTTTTATTTCATCATTTCGCAAATTTATTGAACATGATTTGGTTTATATCAAAGTAAATCACCTCGTTGTTTTTTTTCTTATCCCTAGTGCACGTGGTACAGGCCATGATAATCATGGTGGGTAGAAGAATGCGACTGCTTTTACTGTAAGTGCACCACATGTCTACACATGTGAAAAGCAGTTCGACCTTGCACTTACAAATGTACCAGAGCTCCGTTTTTTACTTACACTCGCTGGTGGGGTTGGACTTTTGAAAGAATCGGGGGCCATAAACATCGTTGTGAATCAATATATTTTTAGAGTAAACGTTAGAAAATAAATGAGATTTAATAATTAATTGATAATGATATACCTTAAGTAAAGATAAATTGATAACTACAGCTTAATATGTATTCCTTGCTTAATTAGTTATGCCCTAGAAGCCTATAGTTATTTATTTTGTTCTTTTATTAAATATATATTTATATTATTTTGTCTCCATTTGTATAATAGTTAAAAATCATGGTGACTTCAACACATATTTGTTTAGAATTGGCAAAATTGGTTCACCTGCATGCACTTATGGAAACGAAAAACAAACCCCTGAACACCTTCTGATAAACTGTCCATTAACTTCTGATCTAAGGGAAGAAATCCAACTTTACCTGACTAATAAAAAACAAGTTGCTTACAATAAAGACAAATACATCAAGTTTAATAGATTCTGCAGGCTGTATATTTTAAGGCGAAAGTGTTGACTATACATATTTCAAGCTACTATTTCTAATGACTATATGCAAAATATGACATCGAAAGTGTAATTTTCATGCTTCCCAATGTTCAATTGTGTTAATTGTATATAATTTCAGATATATATGCAATTATCCTAATTGTGGATATGGCGTGTCTCTCCCAACTGTTAACTAAATAAATAAATAGTAGTTAAAAATCAAAAATATTTTATATCTACAGCTCTTTTATAAAATTCAGTAGTATAGTATCCGATTATATTTAACTCGTGTTTTCTATTAATGAATTATTATACCAAGTTTTCTCCTGTAGAAGGAAGTCCGTGCCAGAAAGTTAGAGATTAAAAATATTTTTGAAAAGACACTTTTCCCTGGAGGAATGATTAATTTTTACTCAATATTGATACAAGATATTATTTTATTGAAATGTTATACCTTATTTTCATATTTGAATCATTCAATCTTTTAAGAAACCGATAATTTATATTATACTTCTTTCTTTTGCACACAGTTCTTATTTTTCTTTTTTTGTTGGTCTTTTTCTAATTTTTAATATCATATGGCTATTCTATTTATGGCCTAAAGTTATTGTATATATATGTATTTTTGAAAATAGAGCAATCCATAAATAAATCTTTAAATAAAAAGGCATATATTGGATCAAAATATCATTTATTTTACCAATATTTCAGTTGGCAGAACGCCAACCTTTATCAAGGTATTATAACATTTTAATGTGTGTCAACAACAAACTCAGCGCCACATAACCTTAATAGAATTAAGTTTAAACATATTTATTTTTGCTTATATTTTTTTTTCAATGGGGAGAAAAAAATTATATATAAATTTATATTATGGACAAAATACATTTTAAAAAATAAGGGTGTGAATATTTTGAATATTAACATATATATATATATATATATATATATATATATATATATATGATAGACAAAATACATTTTAAAAAATAAGGGTGTGAATATTTTGAATATTAACATATATATATATATATATGATAGACAAATGTAAAGGCATACATGTATTGACAGCGCAAGTGTCCCTAGGGGGATATAGCGCTTTAAATTGAAATAAATAAATACATATTTTAATAATAACACAGGTCTACAAAAAAAAACTTTTTTTTTGCACAAGAGAACCTGATGGTGTTTCTAGTGTAACTTTTCATGCTCAACTCAAAATTCTAATCAGAAATTTCCCATCACGTATGGTTTTTGCGTGACGGTCTTTTTTTAGTATTGGGATAAATACATGCATCCAACATGAAAGAGACTTACGAAAACATGAAACTGCTTTTGAAAAAGATAGAATACGAAAGATACAGTTGGAAAATATGCAGCGATTTGAAAGTCGTTGCTCTCTTGCGTGGATTACAGCTTGGATATACAAAATTTTGTTGTTTTCTATGTGAGTGGGATAGCAGAGATAGGGAAAGGCATTACATTAAAAAAATCTGGCAAAACCGTAAAATCTTTACTCTAGGATATAAAAATGTTGCAAATCTACCCCTGATCGATTCAGAAAATATTTACTTACCACCATTACATATTAAACTGGGATTAATGAAGAACTTTGTCAAGGCAATGGATCGAAATGCCAGTGGATTTGCCTACCTAAAACAAAAAAATTCTAGTATAAGTGAAGCGAAGATTAAAGAAGGCATTTTCGTTGGACCTCAGATTCGAGAATTGCAGCAGGATAGAAATTTTCAAAATAGTTTGAATGAAGTTGAAGCAGCAGCATGGAATTCCTTTAGAAACGTTTGCAAAAACTTCTTAGGAAGTGTCAAGGTTGAAAATTACCGAGACATAGTTAATGATCTGTTGCTTTCCTACAAGGCACTGGGATGTAACATGTCCCTCAAGATCCATTTCCTGCATTCACATCTAGATTTCTTTCCAGACAATCTTGGCGCAGTTAGCGATGAGCATGGTGAGAGGTTTCATCAAGATATATCAAGCATGGAGAAGCGGTACCAAGGTAAATGGAGTCCTGTTATGCTTGCCGACTACTGCTGGACACTCAAGAGGGATCTACCACAAGCAAAGTATAGAAGAAAATCCACTGTCACTGCTTTTCAATAAATAAATGTTTCGTTCATATATGCCTATATATTAACAAGATTTCCAAATTTCAAGTAGGTGTATCTCAGAAATATTGCGTAATAGAAAAAAACTAATGGTATATTTGGATTCAGGACATGTAGATAAGATGCTATTTCTTTGTGGACAAAGAAAAATATTTTTTGATAAACCAGTTACGTGACATTGTTTGCATTTTTTACTGTATTTTTCCCAATACTAAAAAAAGACCGTCACGCAAAAACCATACGTGATGGGAAATTTCTGATTAGATTTTTGAGTTCAGCATGAAAAGTTACACTAGAAACATAATCAGGTTCTCTTGTGCAAAAATCTTGTTGACCAGTGTAATTATATATTTTTTTGATCTTAAAACCTCGACAACTCACCAGCAGTTTTCAGGGTTTAACACCCCAATGGTAATATTTCTTTCCGTGAAGAAATCACCACATGCTTTCAGTCGTTGCCTCTCCTCTTCATATCTGTTGAGCATAAATGCTACCACCACATACACAAATTAATTAATACATTTCCGAAATAAAGAATTAAAACATCCTTTCACATATAAATCATACTTCTACTGTTTTTACTGCGAGGAAAAAATATTGGGAGGGCTTGGCTCATTAGTGGTGAAACCTCTCGGCAGTTTCGCCAATTTAATCTACCAGACTGCTTCCTTAGAGCTCTAATACTACGAGTATATTGGATCATTCTGCTTATATATGCTACACTGAAGACTGGAATCCCAGAAATAGTATTTCAATCATACTATGGACATAAGCTTTAAGGACAGTATAATTGAATTTAAATATTTGCATCGAGCAATGTTCTTTCGCAATTATTTTTTAATCGCAGGAAGGACAGTAAAAGTTTGATTTACACGTGAAAAGAAACATTCGTGTCTTAATTCGTTATATATAGATGGCGGGTTATTGCTTTGTATTAAGAATCAGAAATATATAAACAAACAAATAATAATGATTCTATTTATTGAGTAAAAATGCCAGGCCTCCAGGGGGGCCTTTTTAAAAACTGTTTTATTCTCTAGATTTCGAGCACGAACGCCCTTCTACAGGGGAAAAAATGGTATAATTTATCTTGTAGAAGGGCGTTTGTGCCTGAAAGCTAGAGAATAAAAAGTTTTTTTTAAATATACTTTTCCCTGAACATCAGATATTTTTCTCAATATTGATACAAAGGAATTATTCTATTAAGTAATTCTAATATAATGAGGCGGTTCCAAATAGATGATGAACCATCCAAACAGTTTCTTCAGTTTTAAGAATACTAGAATTTCATTGATTTATTTCAATTTCTAGTTAATACATTGGCAACAACATCGGGTAAAATTCTCAAAAGAAATTTTCTTAACTGAACAACATGAACTTAAAACTACATTAAAAATTGGTATTTTACAAGAATCAATGATAGAAAAGATCTTGTAGAAGTCTTGGTAGATCAAATTATCAATAAAATCTGTAGTTGTAAGGTCTGTAGAGATAAAAAGAAACATATTGTCAAAAAATTACAGATGTCCTGTTAAAAATACTATTACATTCAATATTATTAGTATTGTAATTGTATAAAAAAATTGTAAAAGATTCATCCTATAAGATGAAAAAATTAATTGTGATAAATATTTAAACTCGGACATTGAAGAGAGAGAAAATATATATATTAACAAAATCTACCCCACTTGCCTTGAACCTGCAGCTTCAGAACACATTTTGGCTTGCATTAGATGCACTAAACAGGACCATTGGACCGCTGCTTATCATAAGACAACTCGAGGAGTATGAACTTATGGAATTCGTGTCCCCTTTACAAAAGGGAAAAAGAAAAACAACAATATTTAAACTCTCTCAACACTTGTTGCATTTCCTTACACACTGTTATTACAGGAATGGGGATATAAGAAATTCTTATAGAATATCAAATTCACTGAGTGATACTCCTGTGAAATTAATGTAAATATTTCATTGTTAAGATACAATATTGCTATTATTGTGAATTATTTGTATCAATCCATTCATAATGTTAATTACACAATTCGCACTATTTTTCCAACCGGAATTCCTACACAGTTCCATCCAAATTTTATAGTCACTCAATTTATCACATCACAAGGAAAATTCCAGAAATACTTACATAAAAGAGTTCTATCAGAAACACCAAATTGTTCCTGCGGAGAAACTGAACAAACTGCTCTTCACCTTATCTATGACTCTCATAACTTTACAGAAGTGAGACATCGATTGTTCTCTGATCTAAATGATTTAACTCTCTTACATCAGCCACTTTGTATATATAAATTTTATGAACTCTATCGAATAATATATGTAAATTTGTAAATATTTAATTCTAAGATTTATTTATTTTTTACTCTGTAATAGGCGCAAATATTTTAATATCTCTACTGATTGATAAATAAAAAGAAAAAAATGGAAAAAAAAGATACAATATGAGGGTACTTACCGACATCTAAAAGAAGAAAGCAGACGACGGAGAACAGTACCAGTTTCATCTTGTAGCAGGGTTTGAACAATGTGATCAGATCGTATCTACTGAGGCGGTATATATTCACTGAGAATATCAGTATTTCCCGGAAAACCCTTAGACGATAAAATGGCTATATTTATCCAGACAGGATGTTCTACTAGATTGCTCTACCAAGAAATAAGTAAAAACCAAGTCTATTCAGGTCAGGGTTAAATAACTCAACAGACAAAATACGCACATCTCAAATTCCTCTTACTGCTGAGAAATCCACATCTTTAATTGCATATTTTTCCTTTAATATTTTAATATATTTAACTTATTCTGATTGTAATTTTTGAATATTTTTTCATGCACAAATTTCCTCCACCTACTTTGTATTTTAAATTATTTCAACTGTGATATTATAACACTATGTGGCGCTGAGTTTGTGTATACAAAAATGTAATGCCTTGATAAAGGTTGGCGTTCAGCCAGCCGAAATATTGGAAAAATAAATATTTTATTCAATCCAATATATGTCTTTTTATTATTTAATAATTGCATATATAATTTTTTGATGCATTAGCGCGCCACCTGTAATGAGTACTCGAAACTATTATAGACGCGTATGATTCTTTTAGAAATTAAACAATTTTCTACTACCCCTTTCTGCAATTAAAAATTAATAAGAGGGACTGACTAATCAGTGGTGAACCCTCCCAACGGTTTCGTCAGTTTAATCTACCATTATTTATTTGCAAAAATGTTTAATTT
This sequence comes from Cordylochernes scorpioides, assembly GCA_030710605.1. Lineage (NCBI taxonomy): Eukaryota > Metazoa > Arthropoda > Arachnida > Pseudoscorpiones > Chernetidae > Cordylochernes > Cordylochernes scorpioides. Next base: position 83,470,444 of record CP092873.1, on the reverse strand, counting down.
TTAAAAGAATCATACGCGCCTATAATATGTATTTTTGATTTCTCATATGATTATTTGAAAATATTAATGCAAACATAAGTTTTTTAGTAGGTAAAAATCATTATGACAGTAGAGATTATTTTAAATTTCACAATTTTTATTTCCATTAAAGGTATCTGAAATACGTTTAGACAAAGAAACTAGGAAATTCTTCAATATTTTTATTTCCATTAAAGGTAGCTGAAATACATTTGGACAAAGAAACTAGGAAATTATTCACTATTTTTATTTCCATTGAAGATAGCTGAAATACATTCAGTCAAAGAAACCAGGAATTTCTTCATCATTTTTATTTCCATTAAAGATATCTGAAATACATTCAGTCAAAGAAACCAGGAATTCCTTCAACATTTTTATTTCCATTAAAGATATCTGAAATACATTCAGTCAAAGAAACCAGGAATTCCTTCAACATTTTTATTTCCATTAAAGATATCTGAAATACATTCAGTCAAAGAGAAACCAGGAATTCTTTACCAATTTTATTTCCATTAAAGGTATCTGAAATACATTCAAAGAAACCAGGAGTTCCTCAGCATTCAATCTTCCAGCAGTCATTTCCCCAGCTTCCAAGCTGTTGGATAAGTTCTTCCCTTAATCCTGGAGAATGCATCACATCGGGAATGGCATTGACCACGCAGTTTATCAGGCCCTGTAGATTACTGCCACAAAACATTTCTATTAAAAAATCGTTATTTGGTATTTTATTAGCATATAATTGACATCAGTTAATTATTATAATTCTGGAATAATTGAAAATCAACGAGAATAGTTTATATTTATTCCAATAGATGGCGCAAGCCATCAGCAAATTTCAGTTGCAAAATAAGGAGAGGCCTTTTTCATAATTTATGCACCTTATCCCAGTACAATATTACATTTGTACTATTTTTTTTTCACATTGTGTCGCGGTCTCACGCAATTCTGGCCTTAACTACCCGTTTCATGATTTTTCAGGATGCCTGAATAACCAGTTTTTTTGGTCGTTGAGGTACAGCTTGCACCACGCTGATGAGGGCCAACAGCCCGAAACGCGTCTGTGGTTAGCTTTTCTTGATAAATCAAGAATGGGTATTTGGCCAATTCTGGAATAATTAAAAATCAACAAGAATAGTTGGTATTTATTCCGATAGATGGCGCAAGCCATCAGCAAATTTCAGTTGCAAGATAAGGAGATGCCTTTTTAATAAAATATTATAATTTAATTGTCTATCGTTTTTAATAGAGAAACTTTTTAATGTTAAGAATATATTAATATAAAGCAATAACGCTCCATCTATATATTTATTTGCTTTTCTCGAATACACACAATACTTTACAATTTGATTTCATTTAACTAAATTTGCATACCAACCCTTTGTACATATATCCATTGTGTTGATTTTTTTATCTTTTCTCTCTCTCTCTCTCATCTAACTAACTTGCATACTACTTCTTGTACATATTTAAAATAAATTTCTTTCAAAATTTTTGTTTATCTCAAAGCAAAAATGTCCCTAGGGGAAAATAGCGGTCTAAGTCGATATAAAGAATATATTATATATAGATGGCCTGTTGCTGCTATATACAGGGTGATCCAAAAGTCCCGCACAACTTTAAAAATTAATAACTCCGCGAATATTTGCGTTAGAGCAATGCGGTAAACACCATTGTGTTCAGGATGCAATGGGAATTTTTATGGCAAATAATGAAAAATTCGAAATTGATTTTAGTTACAATTTTATTCACCAGATGGCGCTCTACCAGATTCAGATATTCAGCGGCCAAATTGTTTGATAAATTGAAAAATATAATTGAACGACACGTATTTTTCCTTTTTGAATATCAGGAAAGAACCCTAATAATATCAAATAACAAATTAATAAAACACCACTTCGCCAAAAGTATGAAGAATTGGTTAACGATTTTCAAATACAATCAGAGATATGTAAAATAGGCAAATGCAAATTAAAACATGTAGCAAAAATATTTATATTTTATATGGGGTTTTGTGAAATAGATTGAATGTTTGAAAAATACTGCTGAAATCAATACACGAATTTTTGATATGTTAATATAGTACCAAAATTTTTGATGGCACTACTAATAGGATTTCTTGCTATAAGAAATGTGTAGTTTCTTGACTAATTGGAGACCCTTGACTATTTAACTGGATATTTGTCATGATCCAACAAATGAAATATAGAGGGGAGTGACAAAATATATTTGTCGTACTTTATTCCAAATATCCTATGGGCTTGTCAAATGTTATCATTGTTTATTATACTGTACACAATTTTAAAAAATGTTTCCCCTCAAATAAAAATAATTTTTAAATGGACCTTTTGCGTTGAAAGACGTGGTAGTAAAATCATTTAGTATTTTTTTTTCACAAAATTTCTAAAGTTATTGGTATACAGAAAATATTCCTTATGCTATTTCTTCTAATGAGCGAAAAGCGAAAACTAAACATAAGGGGAAAAATTGTGTGTACCAGTGTTATTCGAGAAGTTATAACATTCTGGTTTGCACGACATAATATGTGAGCAAATGACAAACAAAAAAATACTGTTTACAAATAAAAAAAGATAGTCAAGATGTGAGGACAGCATTTATTATCCCCATATCCCAACACAAAGAGCTGCAAAATATTGGTAGATAATATAATACATGGCGGCTTATATAACACATGAGGTAACTGCCTTCTCTCTTGTATTAGGTCACAATCCTTGCTCAATGTGGCACCCTTCATTCTCAATCACCGCCTGCAGACGATAAATGACAGAATGGACAGCATTAAATAACATATCTGTTGAAATTGATAAAACGTGCCATCTGATAGAAGCCTTCAACTTGGCCAATGTGGTAGGCCAGCATCGATAAACACACGATTTAATGTACCCCCATAAACAAAAATCGCAAGGCGTCAAGTCTGGTGATCTTGGAGGCCACTGGTATATAAAGTGGCGACTTATCACACGATTTTCACAGAACGTATCCTTCAGCAATTGTTTGGCACCTCGGGAGATATGAGGAGGTCCTCCATCTTTCATGAATGTTATTTCGCTTAGTGCTTTTGCCCTGCAATATGGGAATACCCTTTTCTCTCAAAAGTTGGACATAACGTTCATCAGTTACAAAAACGGTTTTAAAAGTTCTTCCATTGATATTTCAAAGAAAATGGCCCAATAATAAAAGAAGTGAACCCACACAAAACTGTAACTCTAGGCTGGTAAAGTGGCATTTCTGTAAAATTCCTAGGGTTGTCTGTTGCCCAAATGCGGCTGTTTTGAATGTTAAATTTTCCGTTTAGAGAAAAGTGAGCATCATCTGTCCACAGAACATTCGACAGCCAGTTTTCATCAATATCAATTCGTCGGAAAACCCATGCAGCGAATTCTTGACGCATCTCAAAATCGCCAACTTTCAGCTCGTGAAATCTTTGAATTTTGTATGGGTACACACAATAGAGACATTAAGTGAAGCGTCTTCGGATATCACAATCATACTCGGCGAATTTAACGCCAAAAGTTCAATTTGGGGATCACCTGTCCTGGATAACAAAAGTCAGCAGGTTGAGGACATGCTAACCGACCTCGACCTTACACCGTTAAATAACGGAGAGAACACCTATCTAAGTACAGGCACAGAATCCGCAATAGACATCACAGAGATAAATTACAACATCGCACCCACAACACAATGGAAAATCATGAGAGGTGCAATCAGTGACCACAGACCAATTTTAACAACCCTAAACTTCAAAATTGAGAACGTCCATTAGAATAAAAGAACATGGAACTTTAGGAAAGCCGACTTGAAAAAAATTCACAGAAAAGCTTGAAGAACTGTGCAACGAAAAATTGAATTACAGAACGCTTGACAAAAACTTGTAAAAATTCTCTTCGAACATTTCAAAATCTGCAAAAGCATCGATACCTAGAGGTAGACGTAAAGACCTGTGGATACCTTACTGGAAGGACCACAACATCGAGGCAATGATTTCAGAGATAGAGACAATATCAATGAACTTCTTAAAAAAAAATAAAACAGAAGAAAACAGAAAGAACTCATTGAAATTAGTCACAAAATAGAACAAGAAATTTGGATATGCAAACAAGAAAAATGGCAGAATTCTGCGAAAAAATGGATCCAAGAAAGGACAGCTAACACTGGAATATGATTAGAGTGTTAGAGAACAATCAACACCAACACCAATCCTCCAATACTCTAACCGATATGAATAGAACTGCGCGAACGAGAACAAACAGATGGCTGACATAATTGCTGAATATCTTTCAAGCACTTCCATACTCAACTATACGAATGAAGACAGGACTCTAAAAATAATATAAACCAGTTAGTTAAACAAGCAAGAAACTTCCATCAACAAGATATTTTCTCGAGAGACTTCACACTGAATGAGCTAAACTTATCAATAAAAAAATCCAAGAGGTCACCAAGAGATAATCTAATCTTTGGTTAAATGATCAAACACTTTGAAGACAAAGCTAATAATCAACTCCTACGAATACTGAACATTTCATGGCAAACTGGTAAACTACCAAAGAATTGGAAGATATCAATTATAGTGCCAATACTGAAGCCAAACAAAGATGCCAAGGAATACAAGAACTATCGGCCAATTGCTCTCACCAGCAAACTTTGTAAAATACCAGAACGAATTATCCACTCTAGGCTCATAGTCTGGCTCACTAACAATAATAAAATAAACCTCTACCAAACTGCCTATAGATCTCTGTACGACTGATCAACTGTTTTACTTCTGTCTGTTAAGGTATCTTTTTCCTTAACAGAAAAAGGCCGTTATCCAGAGGACTGTATAACTTTTAAACTTCCCAAGACGACACCCCAATGGTGATTCCAAACTCCTCAGCCAAAGAGAGAATAAAGGCACGACCAAAATACTATTCACACTCACGCTTTATTTTTCAATTACACTATATATATACAATAAATACACACACGTGACCAGGCACTCCTGGTCAAACATAATATAAACATTCACACAGAGTAATAATAAAATTAAACTCTAACACTGTTAATCAATAATATATTCTTTCCAGGAAAAACCGCCAAAGAAGACCACGGCTATATTCCTTGATATGACCTCAGCTTTTGAGCGAGTGTGGAGGGAGAAATTACGTGAAAAGCTGCACAACATCGTAGTAAGAGAAAAACCTTAATCTGGATTGCAGACTTCTTAAGGGGAAGTAGGTTAAAGGTTCGGGTCAATGGAGAATTTTCCGAGGAAGGAAGAACATGGGCTGGTGTAACTCAGAGATCTGTGCCCAGTCCTCTACTCTATCTGCTATATATTAACGACATCTATCCTTACCTCACTGAAGACACAAAGGTTGTCTGTTATGCAGATGATATAGTCATATGGCACACAAGTAGCAGCATAGAAAAATCGTAAAAAATACTGAACACATCAATGAGAGGACTGGAGAAGTGGGCAATGGAACTCCAAATGACCATAAACCCAATAAAACCAAACCTATGCGTCTTCTCCACTCACAGGGAAAAAGGCATAAATATAACAAAAAAAAATAAGCATAAACAAACAAATGATTGATAAAATTAGAAATCCATAATACCTAGGTGTGATACTGCAGTCCTGTATCTTTCAAGTTGGTCTCGAGGACCACGCCATCACCATCTCCTAAGCGGCAAAGTACGCGATCTACGTATTCATCGTAGATCGCAAAATGCGTGATGTCGCTGGAGACCCACTGGCGATTCTCCACAAACTCTGCAGCGCTGGAAGAGGCGCCATATTCATTGTACATAGTGTATATAATGCATATTATCTTTTTTTAATAGTGCAGACTGTGCATGTATTGACACAAGATGTCAACAAAATTATTTTAATTATTATTGATGAGGAATTGGAATTTTCAGAACACATAATTAGCACCTCAAATAGAACTATCAGAAAACTAAACATTCTGAGAAGGCTATGTGGAACAAATTGGGGAGCAAAACCCAGAATTCTCAGAACAACATATACCACCTTAATAAGGCCGATAATGGAATATGCAACACCGGTCTGGGCTCCCTCAAGCTCATCACTAAACGTAAGACTAGACAGTGTTCAAGCAAAAGCGGCCAAAATAATCACTGGTGCTGTTTCATCCACCAACAATGAGAAAATTCAGAGAGAATGTGTTCTAGACCTACTCGCTTGAAAGCAGAAGACAAAATAAAAACAATTTGGATCGGCACTTCGGAAACAAGGAACCAAAGGACGAGATCTCTCTGACCACTTGTGGTTTGGTAGATCCGCCCTTTTCTGAGAATGAGGTGAAACTGACGGCTTTCAAGTTCGGGAAAAGGAAATCTCCTGGTCCCGAAGGGATCGATAACACGGTCGTGAAAGCCCTGGTAAGGATGCACCCATCGCCTCTTTCCAGGTTATTCAATAGGTACCTGGACACTGGTACATTTCCTGAGGCATGGATGGTTGCCCGAGTAGTGCTTCTCGAAAAGTCTGGTAGAAAGGGTAATTCTCCTAATGATTATCGTCCGCTTTCTTTACTAGTGTGTCTAGGTTTGGTCCTGGATAGCCTACTAGCTCAGCGACTGAAGCATTGGCTAGAGAGTAATGAACTCCTTTCCTCTTTCCAACATGGTTTTAGGGAAGGGAAGTCCACAACCACAGCTCTGAACGAGGTGTTAGAGGGGGTTGAGATGGTCTTAAATAAGGGTGCTTGGGTTCTTTTCGTGGCCCTGGACATTGATGGTGCGTTCAACTCCATGAGCTGGAACAAGCTGATGAGAAATTTGATGGACATGGGTTGTCCTGATAATTTGTGCAGCTTGGTTCGTGACTTCCTGAGGGATAGACGGATTAGCCTCAGTTTTGGTGGGCGGAAGTTGGAAAGAAACTGTGTTAGGGGTTGCCCCCAGGGCTCTTGCTGCGGACCTATTCTGTGGAATATCCTGGTAAACACCGTTTTCCAGGAGGAGCTCCCTGAGGGAGCCAGGCTGGTTCTCTATGCTGACGACCAGTTCCTCATTGTTGAGGCTGCTTCGAGAGCGAAGGCTGAGAAGTATGTTGAAACTTCTCTCCAAATTCTCTCGAACTGGGCCCATGACTCTGGCCTTAAGTTCAATGTCTCCAAAACTAAAGCCCTCAGCTTTAAGCCTAGGGACATAAGAAATAAAAGGAAAGGGATCAAATGGGAACACAAGCCGGCTATCGGGATCGAAGGACGGAGGGTAGCGTTGGTCAATAAGATGACCATCCTGGGGGTGGTCATTGATGACAATATGGGTTGGCAATACCAGGCGGAGGAGATGGTGGCGAGAGGCAGGGAGGCGTTGTGCAGGCCTGTCCTGGTTGGCTCTCAACAGGGGGGGGGGGGGGGGGGGGAAGGAGGGTACTATTTTTAGGAACCTCTGCCTCTCCTGTGTCGAGCCAATCCTGCTATATGCTTCCAGGGCTTGGTGTCGCCGAAACAGGGATCAGAAGGTGGCGACTACTCTAGAGAGAGTGCAGAGGACTGCGGAACTCAGAATCACAGGGGGATATCGCACTACCAGCAGAGAGGCCTTATTGGTCCTCGCTGGTCTTATTCCCCTGGGGTTGAAACTAGAGGAGGAGACCATCAGACAGAAGATCTAAGAGAACTGGGAAGATGCCCTAGGACTTGAAGCGGGTGCCCTGGAATGGAAGAGGGACCCAAGAAAACCTCCGCAGTGGTTGCCAAAGTGGAATTGGAGTCCTGGAGGGCCGACAGGGAATGGCACGGAGGTTTTCACTGATGGGAGTAGGTCTGGAACCAATAATGGAGCTGGGGTAGTTATCTTCACTAATAGAAAGCTGATCTTCCAAGAAAGTCTTACATTCAGAGTGGACGAATTGGTCTTTTCAGCCGAGCTGGTTGCGATCAGGGTAGCACGCAGAGTGTGTGCCGAGAAGAACTTCAGCCCGGACCGCCTCTATTCCGATTGTATGTCGGCCCTCGTCGCCATCAATCTGGAGAAAGGGCAACTCGCGCATCAAATAATCCAGGAGCTGGAGATGATGACGCGGGCTCCGTAGCTCCCTTGGTTTAGGAGACACAGCCTCATCGAAGGTAATGAGTTCGCAGACAGGATCTCTAAGGCAGGATGCTTAAAAGGTAGATCACTGAGGACCACAGTGACCAAGAAAGAAGTTTATAGGAGGATCAGGGGTCACGTCCAGGACTTATGTTTGGACAGATGGAGGAACATTGTGAAGGGGAGAGAGTTATTCAATGGGGTAACAACACCCAAGTACCTCTGTAAGGTAATGTCCCACAAACTCATTAGGGTAGTTCGGGACATGGGCTCTTCCCCAAGTCTCCACAGATTTGAAATTAAGAGCAATCCTGATTGCGTCTGTGGAGAAAGGGATGTGAATGCACGCCACTACGTCTTGGATTGTCCAAGGGTAGTGGATGTGCAGGAAGAGAGAAGGAGGGCGAGGGGCGCGATCGAGAGTGAGCTGCTGAGAAATCACAGCAAGCTTCTTGAGAAAGCCCACGACGTGGCAGCTGAGCTTTTCCTCAGCTGTGAGTGAACAGAGTCGACCGGGGTCTGCCTCCCCGCGGTCCCTGCTGGACACAGTAGATAGTTTCCTATTTTGCTGTGATTAAAGGCCACCGGTATAGAAATCCTTCCAGACACGTTGTCTGGGAGGTGGTGTTTCAAGGTACAATGTCCAATCACTAGCTTGGATACCGTTACTTGGCTTATGAGTTGAACAGAATAGCAGCGAAGGCATGCTTCGCATGCCGGCTTGTGGACCGAAAGGTCTGGGTGGCCATCTGCTTCTAGGGTATACCAACTGTGCTTAGGTGGGATCCTCCAGTTCTTGTTTATTTTGGCTACTGTTTCTATTTCTTTAAAAGTAAGTTTATTTTTCTGTATCAAGGGTTCTTTTGTGACTTTTTTCGCTAGCGCATCAGCAGCTTCATTGCCTTCAATGCTAACATGTAAGAGTATCCATTTAAGGTGAATTTTTCAGGTATTGAGAGGTTTTGGAGATAACCAATTATGTTCCTGCTTACTTTGTCTCTAAGTTCCCCTGTGTGACTCAAGTGTTGTATGGCACTTCTACTATCAGTAAGAATCCATATATCGTGATGTTTAATGTTTCTGATGGATTTTAAGACTTCATAGATGGCTATAAGTTCTGATCTGAAGACTGAGCAAAGTTCTGGGTTTCTTCTGTTTATTTTCTCAATGCCATTTGTGGTTTTAATGAGAGAGCCACTGCCAGTGTGTCCCAACTCATCTCTGCTACCATCGGTATAGATAGTTATTGCATTTTTAGGAATTTTATATATATTAATTATTTCTAATGATAATTGTTTTAAGTATTCTGGATTTTGGTATTGTCTGTTGGTGGTTTCATTTAAAGTGGCATTAAAAATAACATTTTGTTAGTGGTTCGCATGGAGATATTTTTTCAGCTAAATAATATTTTTCCACTTTATATTTTAAAAATCCATTTCTTTTGGCCAGGTGGAGAGGGCCTTCTTTTTTGAGTCTTAGATTGGATTCCCAATTAAGTATGTAATTGAAAGTTCTGTGTTTGTTTTCATAACTCTTGATTTTGTTTATATATTTTGGCAGATTGTAGCTTATTATATTTTTTAAGGGCATAATGTCTGCCTCGTAAAGTACAATATCATTAGGGCAGGGTTTTCGAAGACCTGTAATAATTCTAGCTGCACTTAGTTGTATCCTTTCCAGTGATTTTAGATTTGTTTCAGATGCTGTACCATAGATTTGATATCCATATTCCAGGATAGGTCTCATTAGAGATGTGTAAGTTAATTTTATTGTTGTTGCTTCAGCTTCCCACTCTTCCTGAAATATATTTCAAGATTTTTAGTCGGTCTCTTCCTTTTCTAGCAACTCCTTCAATATGCTTACTGGAGTTGATTTCTGGATCCAGGGTGTAGCCGAGATATTTAGGATGTTTATTATATTGCAATTGTTGTTCTTTCAGAATAATATTTGGTCTTATTTTGTATAGTTTCTTATCGGTAGTAAAAAGACAGGTTTCAGATTTTTGGGGTTAAATTCTAATTTATGTTTATTAGCAAATTTTTCTAGGTGGAGAAGAATCTTGTTAAATCTCTTTCAACTTTTTTCCAGTTAGTGCTGCTGCTCCATAGAATAATGTCATCAGCGAAAAGTCCAATATTGGTTTCATGTGAAATTTATTTTTCTATGCCTGCAATAAATAGGGTGAAGAGAGTTGGGCTAAGGACTGATCCTTGTGGTAATCCTTGGTACAATTTGAAGGTTTTAGATAGAGTGCCATTATATTTGATCCTGATTTATATATTTTTAAGAGAATCATTTATCCAAGTGATAGCTTTTCCATCAATTTTGAAATGTTTGTATAATTTTGTAATTAACTTGTTTTTCCATACCTTATCAAAAGCTTGTGTAAGGTCTAAAAAGCAGCTATGGTGTGGTTAGTTGGTTTTTCGTTTTGTGCATCTTTTACCTTTTGTGTGAAAAATAAGAGTTGGTCTATTTTCCCATGTCCTTTCATAAATCCATATTGTTCTTCTGGTAAGAGATTTCTTGTGTCGGGGTGGTAGGTGAGTCGTCTGAGTATAATTATTTTCATTAATTTGCAGCAAATATCTGTGAGGGAGATAGGTCGGTAATTTTTGGGGTCATCAGCAGATTTGTCAAGTTTTTTAATGAGAAATATTGTTGCATTTTACAGTCTTGAGGCAATTTTCCAGTTTTCCAGGAGTTATTGAAAATATTAAGAAGTCTTTCTTTGCCAATTTTGCCCAAGTTTGATATCATTCGGCCATGGATTCCATCTGGCCCAGGAGTCTTGTTTAGGTCAGTGTTTTCTAATGCATAAGCTAGCTCTTTCATATTGATTTTTTTCATGGAAAATATTATGAGTGCTGGTGACATTTTTTACAGTCATGAATAATCTTTCGGGCCTTTTTTCAACCTTGATTTTACTACTTATTTGATATGAATTACCTAAAAGGTTGGCAGCAATTTTGTCATTAGTTGCTGGTGTACCATCTGTATTCTTAATCATATTTGTGTTTTCAGTTTGTGGCTGGACTCTGTCAATTTGTTTTGCCTAATTTCAAAGTTTTGTATTTGGGTTTCTTGGGTTCAGGTTTTCACAAGTTTGTTTCCATTCTTCCCTTTTCACATTTACGTAAAATCTTTTTTATTTTTGCAAATACAATGTTCAGTACAGTTCTACAATTATTTTTGGTTTTGGGTGCACTTTTTGGTAGTTCATTTCTTTTAGTTATAAGTGTTTGAATTTTTTTTGCCTGGTGTGTATAATTTGGAACCCATTTCTTAATATTACCTCTTGGTATTGAAACTTTGGCTGCTTTAATAATGGTGTTTTCGAAAGATATCATATTAGACTTTTTGAAGTTCCAGAATATTTCTTAATTGAGCTAGTTTTGGTCTTGGTGCTAATTTCTATCAAATTAGGCAAATGATCACTTCCAAAACTTTTTAATATTTTCTATTTGCATTTGTGGAAAATGTCAGGATAGTAAAAACTTATATCAAGGGCTTGTGCAGTATTATAGCTGTATGAATGATGGGTAGGATTCCCATCATTTAAGCACATGAAGACATTGTCGTCAAATATGTTTGATAGTATTTTGCCTCTTGGGTTTGGCGTAGAACATCCCCATAGTTGATGTTTGGCATTAAGGTCACCTGCAATAATAGTGTTGTCTGTAAGAAATTGAGCCATTGTTCCATCGTCAATAAATGTATTGTTTGGAGGGTGATACATATTGTATATGTGGATAGCTTTGTTTTGATTGAGGTAGACTTTGATACCTTGGGCTTCGAGGTCTAATGTGTTTGTAATATTAACGGCTATGTCCTCATAGTACAAATTCTTGATTAAAATTGCTAGGCCACGCCCTTCAACAGCATATACAGATGGATCTTCAGACCTTACCCTGAGTAATGGAGGGGCCGGAATTAACATAATACTGCAAGATGGAACAAACATCAAAATCAAAGAAGGAGCAGGACAGATTTCGACAAACTTCACTTGTGAACTGACAGCTATCTGGAAAGCCCTTGATGTATGCCTTATCCAACCATCCCTGCATCAAGCAGAAGGAATTTTAATATACAGCGACTCCATATCCGCTCTAGAAGAAATTCAGAAGGGCAATACTAAAATCACACAGAAAATACACTCGTTACTTACCCAACTGGAACCATTGGAGAATAACTGCATTCTACAATGAATCCCTGCCCGTGCTGGGATCAGGGGTAATGAAATGGCATTCGAATTGGCAAAGGAAGCCAGAAAGTTGAGCCAAAGGAAAGAACAAATGTCATTATTTGACGCTGATTCTTCGTCAAAATACAAGATAATTAAACGAAAAAATAAGAAAAGATCAAAATGCGAAATAAACTCTGAGAGAAAAATGACAAAAACTACAACAAGACTTAGAACAAAACACTATAAAGGAATGACAATACATCCAGATGACACAAGAACCTATAGGACATGTAACAACTGTCCTGGTGTGGTACTTACACCTACCCACATATTCTTATAGCTAGCATTGGCCGCAGCCTTGCAAAAATTAGACATAGACCCAGAGCAGTAGCTTCACACACCCAAGATAGTGGACATTGCTGCTGCTGTGATGGAGATACATGGATACATCTGAAGCTCTTTATTGGACACGACAACAACAACGGCATTCCAGAGTAAAATAAATTATCAGAGATAGATACATATTTTTCAAATGAATTAAAATAAATATAATCGATACTGAGTGAGAGTTGAATTAAAAATATTAGAAATTTATTATCTTCGGAAACAAACCGTATCTAAAATATCAATTTTCTTTTTGCTACATGTTTTAATTTGCATTTACCTATTTTACATATCTCTGATTGTATTTGAAAATCATTAACCAATTCTTCATACTTTTGGCGAAGTGGTGTTTTATTAATTTGTTATTTTATATTATTAGGGTTCTTTCCTGGTATTCAAAAAGGAAAAATACATGCCGATCAGTTATATTTTTCAATTTATCAAACAATTTGGCCGCTGAATCTCTGATTCTGGTAGAGCGCCATCTGGCGAATAAAATTGTAACTAAAATCAATTTCGAATTTTTCATTATTTGCCATAAAAAATCCCATTGCATACTGAACACAATGGTGTTTACCGCATTGCTCTAGCACAAATATTCGCGGAGTTATTAATTTTTAAAATAGTGCGGGACTTTTGGATCACCCTGTATTATATAATCTATATGTATATGATTATATTGTTTTGATGTTGGTATTGTTGACATATATATATATAAGGTTTTGCTTTTGTATAAGTGGGTTATTTGATCATTATGATACTGTTTTGAAGTCGTGGGAGAAATATTAATAAAATAGTTTAGATCATTATTGCTTTAATTTAGATTATGGAAAAAAAAATAAATTGAGAAAAGTAATGCCTGACTTAAGGCGTAAAAATAAAAAAAATGAAAGGCCTTTTACATAATTACAAAAGGTTTGAGCCGGCCAACGGGAAACAACAACAATAGGTCTATATAAAGGGAAGTAGCGGCTACCTCTGGTGGTTGATTTAACAGAGTATTTGAATCTATGAAATATAATTTTTTTAAATAAAATAATATTTTTATATATATGTATGTTATGAATATTTTGTTTTGTTGTTGAAAAAGATAGAAAATTTAAAGTGCAGTCGAGAAAAAAGGAAAGATAATTATTTACCTTTCAAGTAGTTTTTATTTTGAATTACTTGAAGCAAATTACACATAAAATTATTTTTCACAGTAATATATAATTTATAAAAATGAATTCTATACTCGTGATTTAAAAAATAGGTAAGTTAACTATTCATATTTACAACAATAATCAAAAAGTATTCTAAATATATGGTCAAAAATGAAAGAATAGGCAATGTTGAAATAAAATACATGTTTTTAAAAATAAATTATTTGAATTTTAGGTTATATAATATGTATACAAGTCAAATATTTTGAATATTATTATGGCCTCATCAGAGAGAGTTGTAAGTAGCAACTCACCAGCAGTTCACAGGATTAACTTCTCCTGGAAGAATTTCTTTATCCGAACCTTTCCTTGTGTAGGCCTCGATGCAGGGTGATATTCTTTCCCATATCTGATCATTTGAGATTGGTGGAGATATCTCCATAGACACTATCACAACACACAACCCAATTTATCTATACATTCTTAATTTAAATATTTAATAAACAAATTTTTTTGAAGATCATTTGCTGATTTGAAATTGGTTTGAAAAATATTATTACGTAGAAATAAAAGCACATTCCAAAATACAGAGAGAATATTCTAGAACGTTTAAGAATAATGTAGAAAAATCAGAGAACAACTGATTGGCCAATCTAAAGCGATTGCGCAAGGCTTAACGATGGTGGCTTTCTGATTGGTTGACCAACCATGACCGTTCTGGAAAGATCGACTCCGGGATTTGGTAATATTGATATATTGGTAAAATAAATGATATTTTGATCCAATATATGCCCTTTTATTTAAAAATATTCATGAGTATATATATATGTATATTATGATGGATATAATTGATAGGAGTTATTATTGCTTGAATTTTGGATACATGAATAGTTTGTCAATATTATGCCAATGGTTTGCAGTATGAGTATTTTATTATTTTGCAGTCGTGTGATAAAAATAATAAAAACAGATTGCTTTAATTGTGCTTATAAAGTATAAAATACACAATTTGAGTAAGTACTATCTAACTTAAGGCGTGTAGAATAAAGAAAAATATATTAACAACATACAATATATACTACATACTTGTATATGAAAAAAAAAGCACATGTGCTCCTGGGCAGGATATACTTTCATTATTTTAATATCAAAACCTGACCCTTTTATTTTTCTTCTGTTGTTTTCTCATGTATTAAGCTTATTTACGCAAATATGGCCTTAAATACCCATTTATTGGTCTCTCAAGAAGCATCTGGGATCAAATATATTTTTGGTCTCAATGGTACAGCCTAATCCACACTGACGAGCGCCAACAGCGCGAAACGCGTTCGTGGATGGCTTTTCTTGATTTATCAAGAAATTGGGTTGGCCAAATATCAGGGAACAGGTTGAATCAATTTTTAGTTGATTTCTTTTCCACTAGATGGGGCGTTCTGCCATCTAAAAAGCACATGTGCTCCTGGTCAGGATATGCTTTCATTATTTTAATACTTGTATAAGTTCTCCTGTAGAAGGACAGAGATGCCCGAAAACTTGAGACGGTTTTAAAATAAAAAGAAACTCATCTCCGGAAATCTTTTTATTTGTTTAATTAATTAATAATAAAAGACAATTCACTGAGGGAAAAGTTTCTTTTGTGTATATATCGGCAATACAAGTTTTCAAGTTCAACAGCCCTTCGACAGGTATAACTATGTTACTGAAGTTTTTCAAATCTAATCCATATATATCTATTAAGAAAAAGGCATCTCCTTATCGTGCAACTGAAAGTTGCTGATGGCTGGGGCTATCTATCGGAATAAATATCAACTATTCTCGTTGATTTTTAATTATTCCAGAATTGGCCAAATACCCATTCTTGATTAATCAAGAAAAGCTAACCACGGACGCGTTTCGGGCTGTTGGCCCTCATCAGCGTGGTGCAAGCTGTACCTCAACGACCAAAAAATTGGTCATTAAGGCATCCTGAAAAATCATGAAACGGGTAGTTAAGGCCAGAATTGCGTGAGGACGCTACACAATGTGAAAAAATAGTACAAATGTAATATTGTACTGGGATAAGGTGCATAAATTAAGAAAAAGGCATCTCCTTATCGTGCAACTGAAAGTTGCTGATGGCTGGCGCCATCTATCGGAATAAATATCAACTATTCTCGTTGATTTTTAATTATTCCAGAATTGGCCAAATACCCATTCTTGATTAATCAAGAAAAGCTAACCACGGACGCGTTTCGGGCTGTTGGCCCTCATCAGCGTGGTGCAAGCTGTACCTCAACGACCAAAAAATTGGTCATTAAGGCATCCTGAAAAATCATGAAACGGGTAGTTAAGGCCAGAATTGCGTGAGGACGCTACACAATGTGAAAAAATAGTACAAATGTAATATTGTACTGGGATAAGGTGCTTAAATTAAGAAAAAGGCATCTCCTTATCGTGCAACTGAAAGTTGCTGATGGCTGGCGCCATCTATCGGAATAAATATCAACTATTCTCGTTGATTTTTAATTATTCCAGAATTGGCCAAATACCCATTCTTGATTAATCAAGAAAAGCTAACCACGGACGCGTTTCGGGCTGTTGGCCCTCATCAGCGTGGTGCAAGCTGTACCTCAACGACCAAGAAATTGGTCATTAAGGCATCCTGAAAAATCATGAAACGGGTAGTTAAGGCCAGAATTGCGTGAGGACGCTACACAATGTGAAAAAATAGTACAAATGTAATATTGTACTGGGATAAGGTGCATAAATTAAGAAAAAGGCATCTCCTTATCGTGCAACTGAAAGTTGCTGATGGCTGGCGCCATCTATCGGAATAAATATCAACTATTCTCGTTGATTTTTAATTATTCCAGAATTGGCCAAATACCCATTCTTGATTAATCAAGAAAAGCTAACCACGGACGCGTTTCGGGCTGTTGGCCCTCATCAGCGTGGTGCAAGCTGTACCTCAACGACCAAAAAATTGGTCATTAAGGCATCCTGAAAAATCATGAAACGGGTAGTTAAGGCCAGAATTGCGTGAGGACGCTACACAATGTGAAAAAATAGTACAAATGTAATATTGTACTGGGATAAGGTGCTTAAATTAAGAAAAAGGCATCTCCTTATCGTGCAACTGAAAGTTGCTGATGGCTGGCGCCATCTATCGGAATAAATATCAACTATTCTCGTTGATTTTTAATTATTCCAGAATTGGCCAAATACCCATTCTTGATTAATCAAGAAAAGCTAACCACGGACGCGTTTCGGGCTGTTGGCCCTCATCAGCGTGGTGCAAGCTGTACCTCAACGACCAAGAAATTGGTCATTAAGGCATCCTGAAAAATCATGAAACGGGTAGTTAAGGCCAGAATTGCGTGAGGACGCTACACAATGTGAAAAAATAGTACAAATGTAATATTGTACTGGGATAAGGTGCATAAATTAAGAAAAAGGCATCTCCTTATCGTGCAACTGAAAGTTGCTGATGGCTGGCGCCATCTATCGGAATAAATATCAACTATTCTCGTTGATTTTTAATTATTCCAGAATTGGCCAAATACCCATTCTTGATTAATCAAGAAAAGCTAACCACGGACGCGTTTCGGGCTGTTGGCCCTCATCAGCGTGGTGCAAGCTGTACCTCAACGACCAAAAAATTGGTCATTAAGGCATCCTGAAAAATCATGAAACGGGTAGTTAAGGCCAGAATTGCGTGAGGACGCTACACAATGTGAACAAATAGTACAAATGTAATATTGTACTGGGATAAGGTGCATAAATTAAGAAAAAGGCTTCTCCTTTTTTTTTTTTTTCACATTGTGTAGCATCCTCACGCAATTCTGGCCTTAACTACCCGTTTCATGATTTTTCAGGATGCCTTAATGACCAATTTTTTGGTCGTTGAGGTACAGCTTGCACCACGCTGATGAGGGCCAACAGCCCGAAACGCGTCCGTGGTTAGCTTTTCTTGATTAATCAAGAATGGGTATTTGGCCAATTCTGGAATAATTAAAAATCAACGAGAATAGTTGATATTTATTCCGATAGATGGCGCCAGCCATCAGCAACTTTCAGTTGCACGATAAGGAGATGCCTTTTTCTTAATTTATGCACCTTATCCCAGTACAATATTACATTTGTACTATTTTTTCATATATATCTATATACAATGAAGTAGGAAATATGAGATAGATATGCAAAAAAACTGATTTATATAATACAGTTGAATCATAAAATGAATTTTTGTAAAGGCTATGGATTATTGGTTAGTGATAATTCTCTATTGAGGTTATGTGTTTGTAGGAAATAACAAATTGGGAAGCCGGAGATTTAGGTAGGAGGAATT
This sequence comes from Cordylochernes scorpioides, assembly GCA_030710605.1. Classification (NCBI taxonomy): domain Eukaryota; kingdom Metazoa; phylum Arthropoda; class Arachnida; order Pseudoscorpiones; family Chernetidae; genus Cordylochernes; species Cordylochernes scorpioides. The sequence goes on along the minus strand of CP092873.1, from coordinate 83,452,317 downwards.
ATACTATGGTATATGTCGGTCTATGGATCTATTGATTCCTTTGAGTTTCTTAGTGAGTAAAGCTTCCAATACCAGGCGCTGTGTTTGTTCTTTATTTCCTGATATTGGGTTTAGGGCTCACTAATATTAAATGAATGGCCTGTGTTGTGCTGGTATACAAGAGAACGGGGATCCTTTCTTTTAACTGATCTTTCATGCTCGGCCATTCTGATTCTCACAGTTCTCACCGTCTCTCCCACATACGTAGCTTCACACTGCAGACATGATATTAAATATATGACATTATTCTTGCTCTTTAATTAATGTCCAGGAGATTCAAATCATTTGATGTGACATATGCAAATATTCTAACAATGTCAAGACAATAAATAGGAACTTACCTTTACCCACAGCAAGAATGCAGAATACGAAGAAGAACAAAGCCAGTTTCATCTTGTAGCAGAAGAGAATCGGCAGTTGTGCCAGTTTCTATCGCCTAAGTCGACAAATACTCACAGAGTATATCACAGTGATTTCCGGGAAATATATTTGATGATAAATTTTAATTAGCTTCATTAGGAAATAAGGGTTTGCTACAAGATTGTTAGTAAGAAATAATTAGAACAGCTATGTTTTAAATCTATAAAACACTTGAAATACTCTTTTCCCTCAATTCTTCACAATAACTTTTCAGCTACTACGAGACACCCTACATCCATACCCGATTCCAATATTACAGTCATTTATAATACAATATAATGCGGCTTATGATTGTAGAACGAATTTCGAAAATTATACCGCAAATGTTTCTTTTGAACGAAAAATCAAATTTATTTTTAAGGAGAAATAACGATTATTTCTAATCTTAGGGATGAAGTATGAAAGGATGAATTGTGAAGAGTAATGATGGACGGAAAAATAAAAGTGTCCAGGGATGGGAATTACCACATTTTATTTTTCCGTTTATCATTACACTTCATACTTCATCCTTTCATACTTCATTCCTAAGGTTAGAAATAATCGTTATTTCTCCTTAAAATAAATTTCCATTTTTCGTTCAAAAGAAACATTTGCGGTAATTTTTTCAACTTCGTTCTACAATTACAGCCATTACATTACGCTCCTATGAACGTAACTTAAAAACACCTGAAATTGAATGTCTAGCCATTGTAAAGAGCTTTGTCAAATTTCGAGTGTACCTCCTAGGTAAAAATTTGTTATCTACACACAGCATCACACACTACAATGGCTAAAGGTCATTGAAAACTCTACTGGACGGATACCCGTTTAACGAAATGGTCTAGAACAGGGGTCGTCAACCTTTTGAATTGTTTTTGTGGACATGAGGAACAAACCTCAATACATCTTTTACTGGCTTGTCCTGTTTTTCAAGACTATAGAATCGACAATAATTTAATTGTACCAGATCCAAGTATTTTTATTCACAGTAAAGAAATGCACAGTTAAACCTGTCTATAGTGCCCCCTCTAAATAGTGCCTTCTTCTCTATAGCGCCCGATTTTAAATACGTAGTACGATGCGATTTACATTAAAAGTGACCTGTCTATAACCTTAGGGATGAAGTATGAAAGGATGAATTGTGAAGAGTAATGATAAACGGAAAAATAAAGTGTCTAGGAATGGGAATCGAACCCACAGTGTTCCGCTTACCGGGCAGATGCCATGTCCACTAGGCTACTCTGGACATAGTGACCTGTCTACAGCATCCCCCTTTCTATAGCACCCTATTTTGGCGAGTCCCAAGAGGGGACGCTATAGACAGGTTTAACTGTATATTGAATTTAGCACCTTTTGTAGATATATTTTGAATTATACAGCAACAAATATCTTTTAAGAAACTGATAATTTATATTATGTTGATTGTACATATTTCCAGACATATCTTTCTTTTGTTCACAGTTCTCTGTTCTCATTATTTCTTTCTTTATCCTTGTTAATATCATATCACTATTCTCTTTACGGCCTAAAATTATTGTAAATATACATGTTATAATGCATTAGCACGCCATCTATTATGAAAATTCGAAACTATTATAGACGCGTATGATTCCTTTAATATTTTTAAAAGAATCATACGCGTCTATAATAGTTTCGAAATATATATGTATAGACCAATGTCAAGGCATACATGTATGACAGCGGAAGTGTCCCTAGGGGGACATAGCGCTTTAAATTGAAATAAATAAATCAATTTTGAGTAGGAATAGTCAAAAATGACAATTTATAATTTTTTCAAGGTTTTAAAGAACCACACTATTTTTTCTTGCCAACAATAAATAGTACTCGTATAAATATAAACATTATTCATGTAAATACTACACACAGCTTCACATCCAAAGAGCCGCATGTGGCTCGCGAGCTGCAGGTTACCAACCCCTGCTCTAGAAAGATAGAAAGCTCTACAAAACTTATTTAAAAAATTTACATTGATAAAGTTGCACATTAAAGATATGTAAATATATGTATAGTAATATAAAATAAATAAAGCTTCCAGGGTTAAGTTTTTTGTTCAAATTTCTATTTTCAAGCTTTCGGATTTGTCAGTCCTTCAACAGGAGTATCACGATAATAACTTAATGATATATACTATTTTTATATATAAATTAATTTTTACATATTTAAATATTAATGATATTGAAAGGGGGAGAAAATATATATTACATTCTTTGTGTGTTATAAACAATTTTGAAAATATACGTGCATGGTGAAGGATACGCGATGGTCGAATTAGAGTATTTATAATATATGAAAAAATAATAGAAAGAAAAAATAAATAAAAAGATCAGGCGTTGATATTATAAATAAAAAAGGCATATCCTGACCAGGAACACATGTGCTTTACAGATGGAACAGGCTAAATCAATGTTTGGTTGATTTCTGTTTCACCAGATGGCGGTCAGTCATCTGTAAAGCACATGTGCTCCTGATCAGGATATGCCTTTTTATTTTTATTGATATTAATGGAAATAAATATTGGAACAATAAGATAATTATAAATTCAATATATGCATCTTTGTTGAATATAATTTATTATATGAAGTTTTTCCAAATAAGACTAAATACAACAACAACAACTGATTTATTAGGACATTTCCGTCCTGTAAGGACTCGCCATACATCATTTTCATGGAGAAAGGGGAAAAAACATAAACAAAGGAAAGAAGGGAAAATGAAAGAAAATCAAAGTATTCAACATAACTATACAAATTAACTATGAAATGAAATTGTTTTGTAATTTTTTGGTTCTTAGAGATTACCTTATTTTCTAACGCTTTATGAAAGTTAAACAATTATATCGCTATATATTTTTTCTCGGACATCATTCTGATTAGCTGAACTGGGTTCACGTAGACTTGGATAATGTTCTTTAAGATCTTATTCTGTTCCTCGTTAACAATAGTGCATTCAGAGATGTAGTGGGTCATTTCTTCTATGCTTTCAGTTTTGAAAAATTTACAAATTACATCTTCCCTTTTAATTATAAGGCTAAATACTTGAATATATTTTTTATTATCATATTCCATTTATGAAGATAAATTGATTGGACGAAACATATGTCGTCCGAAAGTAAAGATTTATTAATTTATCAAAATTTCAAAATAAATGATTATAGAATTAGAATCTTTTTTTATAAACTTAATTGCCATCTATCGATAAAATTTGAAACAAATTACTTTACAAACAATGAGTTTCTTTTTTCAATAATTAATCATCAGATATTTGATGCTATTATTGAAAAAAAAAAAAACACATTGTCAGTAAATTTATTTGTTACAATTTTCAATTAGAATCTTATTTTTCTATTACAAAATAAAGAATGTACAAACAAATATAAATAGAAAGAAAATTTTGTTTAAACAAGAACATTAAGCCTCCAGGGAAAAGTTTCTTTTATAAATATTTTTTATTTAAAAATCTCTCAAGCTTTCGGGTAAGAAAGCCCTTCTACGGGAGAAAATATCTTACATCATTAAAACACCAATAAAATAAGATTTAAAATAAAGTGTTTTTGTTGTTTACATTTGTTTCAATGCAGAATTACTTTTTATTTCAACACACAAAATGCGATATCCCGCCTAGGGATAATTGCGTTGATTTACATTTTTAAAACAAAAACAGTTATAAACATTTTTTAAAATAAAACTACAACCTTTCGCAATGAGTTTCTTTTTTTTTTTACATATTATACAAGAAAAGGAAATAAAAAAAGGAGAAACAATAATATATATTAGAAACCTGAACCTTTCAGGTTTGAAAGATAATCATAAATATATCTACAAAAAAAGTTAAACCTATGATAATTCTCTCTGCTATTTACAAATTGATATAGATCTACAACATTGTCTGTTGTCTAGCGGTAAAGAAGAGTGGGCATTCCAGCAGTAGGTGTCTTGAGTTCTGGAATTCGTTGCCACAATGACAGCTAGAATCTTCAACCGCGCCAATTTTTGATAAAAATCCCTTAAATAAAATGCAAAATCAACACGGGCTTCTGTTGCGCGTGCTTTCGAGTTTGCTATACCGAGGCATTAAAACAAATGTAAGCAACAAAATCACTTTATTTTAATTTTAAATCTTATTTTATTGACGTATTAATGATGTAAAATATTTTTTCCCGTAGAAGGGTTTTCTTGCCCGAAAGCTTGAGAGATTTTGAATAAAAATATTTTAAAAAGAAACCTTTCCCTGGAGGCTTAATGTTCTTATTTTAATATTGATTCAAGGGATTATTGTTTCGATTTGTGAACTCGAGAATATTTTGTATAATAAATGCTTCTTCAGCATTCTTCATTAATGCAAATATTCGCCCACATTCCCATTTCTTTGATTGCTCTTTGAGCAGCTTTAGCACCGATTTCTTTTTCGGGTACAGCATCCGTGATGCACTTCATGAATTCTTGCAAGTTACTGGAACACAGGCAAATATATTAATATGTTATCAGAATCAAACAATTCAAATATGACTGAAACATCAACAAACATCCATCACCAAAATATCTACCAATCATTGAATACCTTCGTTCAGGATTTCATAAACATTTTTGATCAAGTTTTTCAATGACTTATTGTTTGGGCTTTTATTATTATTTAATTAATATACGTGTATATAGTTTTATAATGCATTAGCGCGCCATCTGTTATGAAAATTCAAAACTATTATAGACGCGTATGATTCTTTTAAAATAATTTTAAAAAAAAGCTACCGCCCTTACTGCAATGGAAAAAAGGGAGGGTTCACCACTGATTAGCCAGGCCCTCCCTTTAATTTTTCCATTGCAGTAAGGGCAGTAGAAATTGTTTAAATTTTAAAAGGTAAATTCCTTCGAAGAAACAATCTGTCAGATGAACGACGAACTAAGGAATATGAAAAGTAAAATTAAGGTTTTATTCAGCACTAAATCTAACACCCCTACTCACAATATAGTTTTACGGGTTTCTCCTAGGGTATATCAAACCATTAGGAAATTAAATAATAAAATCTACACTGATTGCGAACGCTGCGTTGTTGTAGATAAGATTTTTGTGAAACAATGCCAGAAATGTCTTAAATTTAATCCCTCTCACAAAATGGCAGAATGCCCTAACACCCCAATGTGCAGAATATGTGGAGTTCAGGGAGTTCATGATTGCTCAGGAATTCCCAAGCGTTTTAATTGCTCTCAACATCCTAAGTATAGAAGCAAGCCCTTATCACACAGAGCAAATTCGGAGGAATGTCCATTGTATAAGGCACAAATAGACAGAATAATCGAAAAAACAAGTTATTTCCCAACTGAACAATCAGATAACTAACTCATACGAGTCAGGAAAGTATAAAATGCAAGCCCCATTAATTAAGTGTGTGCAACAAAATTTAAGAAAAAGCATAAACGCAACAAATGAGCTCCTGGCTCAGATAGCTAACGACCCACCAGACATATTATTTATTCAGGAGCCCTACACAGTGAACAATGTTGTTATTTTTGGCGGAGACGAGCATTCAGTTTTAACAGCAAAAGGAAACAAGATAAACTCGGCAACAATAATTTTAAATAAAGGATTAAAATACAATAAGATAGATCAATTCACCAACTCATTTTGTACTACAAGCTCAATACTTTTATCAAAGTCAAATATTATTGCAGCGAATTTTTACATTCTCCCCAATTCTTTTTCGGAAACCCATCAAAAGTTTATTGAGGAAATTTTGGAAACCTTCAAATTTCAACCGATTCTGCTTTGTGTGGATTTTAACTCTAGGCACCCCGTCTGGTATGATCGAAAGACAAATTCAAATGGTCACAAACTTCATTCAATAGTGAAACAACACAATCTCTTCGTCCATAATATTAAAACTACAACGTGTCGTAATTCTAGCGTGATCGACCTCACTATTTCCAACAGAAATTCAATCAGTCTATTAAAAAACTGGAATACATCCATAATGACGGACACCTCCGATCACGTGACAATAACCTACGAGATCGTTTGTAAAGACAACAGTCATATAAACGGTTATAAATCAACGTGGAAATTCAGCGAAACTGACGCAAACTGGAATGCATTTTATGATAAATTTTCCTTCCCCGAATTGCTAAGCCTCGTGGATGAAACTAACCAAATAAAAAATTCCGAAAGTGTAGATAGAGCTGTTTTAAAACTCACAGATATTATCAGTGAAGCAGCTTACGCATCCCTTAAGTTAAAACCAACCATAAACAAAAAAAAGTCAAATTTAAGTGGTGGACGAATAACCTTGAAAAAATAAAAAATGATTTTAATTATATAAGAAATTTATTCTATCGCGCGCGCGCGAGGCAAAATAATTAATGAAAAATTCTTTAAAGCTGCTCGTAATAAATATAATAAAGCCATTAACAAGGCAAAACTTAAAAGCTGGAGATTCTTTCTCGAAGAAAACGAATCAACTAATCCATTTGGGAACACTTATAAAACTTTCAAAACCTTAAAAGCATCATTTAACACAACAGGGATTCCATTGATAAACAACGCACCGGATTTTGCTAGGACTTCAAAAATGGAAAGTTTATTGAACGATCTTTTCCCGGACGATGATATTTCTTCCGAGGAGGAACTTCACAAAGCAACTAGATATTACTCGCCAATCTACAATAATAGAAACAAAGTGATCATAAGCCTAAAAGATATCGAATCAATTATTGTATTATTGAAAAATAAGAAAGCACCTGGATCAGATAATATTAGCAATAATATGATAAAATACGCCTACCCTAGGATTTACATAATCCTCCATCAAATATTTGAAAAATGTATAAGTTTGGGATATTTCCCAGATTATTGGAAAAACTCTTTTGTGAAAATCATTCCTAAAGGAGATAAAACTAGTTATGATGTTAGTAAAAGCTACAGACCAATTTCCTTGCTATCTAACATTTCAAAAATTTTCGAACACGTAATTAAAAATAAACTTACTACCTTTTATGACGAAAACAATTTGATGAGTCATAGACAACATGGCTTCTCCAGGCATAAATCAACAATTACTGCTATGAAAGAGCTGACTGAAACTATTCTGGAACACAAGCAAAGAGAACTGACGGCGTTGATCGCAGTGGACTTATCAGGGGCTTTTGATAATGCATGGTGGCCAGCTATAATAAAAAGAATGGATTTAGACAACGTTCCCAGCTCTCTGATTCAAATCATCCAATCCTATTTGAATAATAAAAGGACAGTTTGTCTGTCATACGGTGGCAAAACGGTCTCCAAAAACCTTACTAAGGGATGTCCTCAGGGTAGTCCACTGTCACCGTTATTTTGGAACATCTTGCTAAACGATATTTTAATGAATTTTAAATCTACAAACGCTGAAATTATTTGCTACGCGGACGACATCTCTATTGTATGTTGGCATTATAATTTAGAGGGTCTAAAAACTGAGTTAGTGAAAACCCTAAACTACAGGGTCCATTATGAAAGAAATGAGCATTTACTGGCAAAATACTTTTATTGATCGTAATTTGTGCAAATGTTCAATATTCTTCAAAATACATTCCTCCTGCATCAATACACTTGCGGAGACCCGTTTTCCACGGCTGAAAGGCACCCCGAAACTCCTCGACAGGAATGCTTCTCAGGAACGTTGTAACATGGTGTTGGATGTTTTCCACGGTTTCCCAATGTTTTCCTTTCATCTCTCTCTTGAGTGGCGAAAACAAAAAGAAGTCACATGGAGCTAAGTCGGGACTGTAAGGGGGGTGAGGGATCACCGGGGTGTTGCTCCGGGCCAGGAAGTTGGTAATGATGAAGGCTGTGTGGCTGGTGACATTGTCATGGTGGAGCTTGACCGTGTCTTTAATGTCAGTCCTCACGCGTGCGATCCGGCGTTTCAATCTCCTGAGCACCTCCAGGTAAAAGGCTGAGTTTACAGTTTCTCCCTGCGGTACAAACTCACAATGGACTATTCCTCGGATGTCAAAGAAGACAATGATCATCGTTTTGATGCGCGACTTTCTCATTCGCGCTTTCTTGGGGCGTGGGGATGATTTTGTGTGCCATGCACAGCTCTGCCTTTTCGACTCTGGGTCGTATTCAAACATCCAGGATTCTTCTCCGGTTACTACAGAGTTCAGAAAGTCCGGTTCATTTTGAATCAAATCCAACAATTCTTGACAACGCAAAACTCTAAGTTCTTTCTGGTCTTGCGTCAACACTTTCGGCACAAGCTTCGTACAGACCTTACGCATTTGCAGATCCTCGGTCACTATCCCATGTACCACAAATGTGGACATGTGTAATGTGTCAGCAATTTGCTGGATGCTTAATCGACGTAAAACTTCGAGCACACGATTAACGTTCTTGTCAGTTCTGGCCGTTGTTGGGCGTCCTGAACGGGGTTCGTCGGCGACCTCCCCCCGGCCCTCCTTGAACGCCTTGTGCCACTTCCCAGACTGTGATCTTGAAATGCAATCGTCCTTGAAGGCTTTTTGCAGCATCTGGAATGTTTCGGTTGCATTTTTTCCAAGCCTCACGCAAAATTTTATGGCGTATCGTTGTTCAAGCGAACGCTCCATCGCGCTGTGTTACAAAAGTTGAAAACACACTTCAAGCGGAGGCATGTATCTCCCCTCACACTGCTCGAACTCAACTGACGACCGGATGGATTGAAAGGGCATATCCCTCCACCACATTTCTTACGGTTTTACCGTGCTGCCATCTATCGTCGCGTCACAATAACATTATGCTCATTACTTTCATAATGGACCCTGTATGTCACTCAATGGTGTCGCTCAAAAAAGTTAAAAATAAATCCAGAAAAAACAAACTTGATTCACTTTCACAATTTCCATAGGTTCCAGCTGGAATTTCAAAAAACCGTCATAAAGCCTTCAAATGAAATCAAAATTTTGGGAATGAAATTATCTAATCATAGGTTCAAAACAAAAATAAATTTCACCCCGCACATCAATGATATTTTGCATAAGGCGCATCGCATGAAAAATCTACTTTTTTCCCTCAGCGGCAAAATATGGGGTATAAACTCTAATAAAAGGTTAATTTTGTATAAGACGCTAATTAGACCTATTCTAACATATGGAGCTGAAATTTGGTTTTACCAAATAAATAACCGCTGTAAACAGAAATTAAATTCGATGCAATACCAAATTGTTCTTTGGGCTACTAGATCGTTTAAAACATCTTCCTCAAATTGTGTCCACTGTCTGGCAGAGATCCCATTCCTGACTGATTTTATCGAATCAAGATTGATTAAATATGAATTGGACCAACTAAGCGAGGAAGACCAACGAACGTTCAGTCCACATTCTCCTTCAATTATAAAAGGATTTTTGAGAACAAGAATGGAAGATATGTTTTCTAATACAAGTGATCACTTTCGTCTCTTTTTCCCTTTGGGCATTCCAAAATATTTCCGCCCTGACTTTTACAATGTGCAATTCGTTACTGGTCATGGAAATTTCGGAGATTTTCTGTTTCGAATAGGAGCTATAGACGATCCGGGATGTTTATGTGGAAAGAGAAAGCAGGATTCCAGTCATCTGCTTCTTGAGTGCCCAATCTTCCAGAACTACAGAAACCGGGAAAACATCGAATACAAGGATCTTTTTATGTTTGTAAATAGTAAGGACTCGTATTTTAAATTTAGAAAATTCTGTAAATATATCTATGATTTTCTCTCTTGGTTAAAAAAACCTTAATTATTACATATTTGTATATATGTATTTTTTGGTTTGTTTATTTTGTTGGTTGTGATGTAAAATCAAGAATGATTTTAATGTCCTCTTTCTTATCTTTTCAAATCTTGTAATTATTTATTTTTTTTATGTAATATAGTATCTGAATTTAGTGTTGTTATTGACGCAAGCATCCCTTGTAGGGATATCGCGTCCGATTTGATAAATAAATAAATAATAGTTTCGAATTTTTATATAATTTTGTATATATTTGACCAATAATATCTGGTGACGTGTATAAATTGAGTGTATATAACCTTTTAATTGTACAGCCCTTGATGCAGAGAGGAAGGCCCTAATATCAACAAATTAAATGTACCAACATTTCACCCTACGTATTGCTTTCAAAAATATCAGCAATCAAATATAATGCAATAGCTCATTATAATATTTTTAGATCATCATTATGTAAGGACCAGTCAACAAGTGAATAACTTTGAGATGAAGAGTAAAACCAGTTCAATTTCTATGTAAATAACACAAGATGATTATTACCTTACCCAATTGGGAGAATCTGTATGAGAAAATTCCCTAATAAAGGCTTTTGTGTGAATTTGAGTGTATAAATATTGTGATTGCAAAATAAATGTCTGTGTAAGATCAGTTTACCTGAGAAGGGTGGTTATTTGGATTTACATTCTTGGGGAAGACTAGTGCGTCAACTCTACCTAGAATTTCAAGAGTGAACTACATAAAACAAGCAATATCTACCAAGCACCTATTATACACAATACCTACCTATTATATTTCTACAAATAAAGTTAATTCAAAATAAGACTGAGAAAAGTGATATTCAAATTGAATGAAAAATATTTGTAAATTTCTCTTTCCATAGTTTCTCTAAACACCATCATTAAAATAAACCTTCAAATGAAGACTATATAAGCAGAATGAACAATAAAATAATTGAAGCAATCTGGTGGATAAATTGATAAATTCACTTGGAAGGTTAACCATTGATATAAGCTGGCACATTTGTAAGTGCAAAGTCGAACTTATTTCAACACACAAAACGCGATATCCCGGCTAGGGATAATTGCGTCGATTTACATTTTTAAAACAGAAACAGTTATAAACATATCATACAAGAAAAGGAAATAAAAAAAGGAGAAAAAATAATATATATTAGGAACCTGAACCTTTCAGGTTAGAAAGATAATCATAAATATATTTACAAAAATAGTTAAACCTATGATAATTCTCTCTGCTATTTACAAATTGATATAGATCTACAACATTATTTAATGTCTCTTGTCTAGCGCTAAAGAAGAGTGGGAATTCCAGCAGTAAGTGTCTTGAGTCCTGGAATTCGTTGCCACAATAACAGCTAGAGACTTCAAACCTCAAGACATCTACTGATCGATTGCCCAGAATTTCAAGAATATAGAATGAAGAATGAACTAGTTGTTTGTGAACTTACGATTTGATTTCTGATAAAAAATCATATCTAAAGTTCAAATCATTTTGTAAATACATTCTAAACCTTCTGCAAAATCTGGATCTCTAATGTTTTCATGCGTTGAATAATGTGAATAACTTATGTAAATAAACTTTTATCCTTGTTTGGCGCAAGTATCCCTTGCGGGATATAGCGCTTTGGAAATAAAATAATTTTAATTGTAATAACCGCGCCATTTTTTGATAAAAATCCCTTAAATTTTTTATATTAGAAATAGATAAAATGTTAAAAGCATATACTATATTAGAATAGGTAGAAATTAAGACATAAAATGAAGATATTTAAATCATATATCTACTTTCAAGTATTTTATAATACATATATAATGAAAAATTATTTACCAGCAGTTTTCTTTTTGGAGGATTAATTCCTTAACTTCTTTGATTCCTCCACGACCATAGACCTTCATGCAAGGTCTCATCTTGGATTTTAAATGATAATCTAGGGGAGAAAATAATACTTGTTCATTCAAACCTAAACACATACAAACCTTCCAATTAGAATTATCACAAAGCAAAACCATTTCTGAGATTCCATCCTTCAGTGTAGCATATAAAAGCAGAATGATCCAATACAGTATTAGAGCTCCGAGAAGCGGTCTGGTGGATTAAATTGGCGAAACCGCTGGGAGGATTCACCACTGATGAGCCAAGCCTTCCCAATATATTTTTCATCGCAGTAAGGACAGTAGAAGTTCGTTTTATGTATAAAAGAAACATTCGCGCTTTTAAGTCCTTTTATTTAATAAATTAGAATTATATTGCCACGTGAATAATTAGAAAAGACAAACTTCAGGATGACACAGCAATTAATTTAAGGCAAGAACAAACTATAAATGATAAACAAAAGATAAGCAATGAGGGAAGTTTACAGAGTAGAAAAATATAAACATAAAAATGATATTCTTTTAATAAAATAATAAATACATCGCTACAATATTGAATTCACAGTATAATGCTTGTACATCCAATGAATAATGTTTATTGAATTGAGAAATACATACAATGGTTTAATATTGTATATAAGAATATACATAGTGTGATCAATGATTTCCAGGAATGCTAAATATTGAAAAAAAAAACGAAATTATAATAGGGTTTTATTTAAATTTTCCCAAAATAATCACCATCATTTTCTATACACTTGTTCCATCATTTTTACCAGACATCAAAACACCTCTGAAAATCCTCATCTTACAGTCTTTTCAAAATATTCTTCGTATTCTCCTTTATTTCAGGTATTGAGTCAAATCGACGTCCTTTTAAGACTTTTTTAATTTTAGGGTAAAGGAAAAAATTCGTTGGGAGCAAGTTCAGGAGAATAGGGTGGCTGGAGTAGTAAAGCAATTCCGTGTTAAGCCAAATAGAGTGGTACAGTGACGGCCGTATGTAGTTGTCATGATGCAAGAGCCAAATTTTTCTGATGCCATTTTTCGGGTCGTTTCTGACGCACAGCCTCCATTAAACGTCGCAATACATCAAGATAGTAATGTTGATTAATGGTCTGACCCTCGGGCACGAATTCATAGTGTACCAATCCCTTTACATCAAAGAAAGTGAAAAGAAGTTACTTAAGCTTCGATTTGAACATCGTTGCTTTCTCTTGCTTGTTTGTTCGACCAGCTTTAAATCGTGCAAACCATTCAAATGTCCTCGATTGTGATAGGGCATCTTCTTTAAAAGCCTGTTTCAATATTTGAAATGATTCGGAAGCTGTTTTCCCTAATTTAAAGCAAAACTCGCTATGCAGACTCGCTGTTTTTCAATACAGTCCATACTGAAGTTAGAAAATGTTCTGATATACTCGAACTTATAAATTCGAAAAAAACGTGAGCGCGTGCGTCTGTGTGATCAATTTTTTTCTACGTGTTGATAAATGTTTTATTTATAAGGTCCTTATAAAATTATTTCATTATTTTGAATATTTTACCTGATCCAGTCTCATTCCTGGAAATTATTGATCACACGTTGTAGATGGGGCTTAAAAATTACAATGAGTATATTCTGATTACTTAGAAGCAGTATTTCAAGTAAGGCTGAGGTAATGACAGCAGAGAAAGATAAAAAGAACCTATCTGGGTCAAATAGTTTATAATTGGGAAAGATATACGAAATTTAATAGGTTCTGCAGACTTTTTATTATAAATAGACAGCTTCATGCAGCTTAAGGAACTACACTACTATGCGACTTGATTTACATCAATGTAAATAATTAATAAGTTACTTTAGAATATAACTCATTATAAATAGCTCAACTTGATCAACTTTCTATCTCCACGATACTAATTATTACAGATAACTTCATTAAATTAATTTCCATCATTGCTTAACATATAGTAAATACCTACCTTGCGATTTCTTCTATCTGCTTATGTTGTTGCTTATTTGTTTAATGTATATGTTTATTAAATGCTCTTTTTCTTAATTGTTTATTTTCTTTTTGACAATTCTGTTACCTACTCTACTACAATTATTGTAAATAGTTTCACGCGCAATTATCCAGATCGGATATAGCTTATCTTGTTTGCAACTGGTAATAAATAAATAAAGTAAGGTTGAATGAGAATACTTTCTAAACAAATATTATACATTCGGGCAGATATGATCACAAGATAAATCCCAGGCATCTAGAGTAGATCCCAAGGAAAATTTCCACAGAGAAGAAAGTCTGATTATAATAAAAATGGTAATTAACAATTGTATTAAAAACACGAAATATCTACCATTAGAAATTCATAAAATTCAATAATACAAACGCACTTGTTTTAAAACAAAGCAATTTGACAATGATGAATATATAAAATAAAATTTGAAGCGAAAAAAATCTACGATTGGAAAATTGAATAAATTGAAAATAAAACGACCTATGGGAAATTATCTCGCATGTGTTTCTTTTGAACGAAAAATCGAATTTATTTAAAGGAGAAATAACGATTATTTCTAACCTTAGGGATGAAGTATGAAAGGATGAGTTGTGAAAAGTAATGATAAACAGAAAAATAAAGTGTCCAGGGATGGGAAACGAACCCACAGTGTTCCGCTTACCGGGCAGATGCCATATGCCCACTAGTTAGTTTTTATTTCTCTTTAAAATAAATTTAGAATTTTTGTTCAAAAGAAACACATGCGGGATAATTTTCAAATGTCGTTTTACAATCAAAAGCCGCATTATATTGTATTGTATTATAAATTGAAAATAAATGTAATAACTAATATTTAGATAATTAATTACCGTATATAGATTGTTATTAATGATATTGGGATTAGATCGATGATATTTGACTTATTAATTAAAAAAGCATATATTGGATTAAAATATAATTTATTTCACCAATATTTCAGTTGGCTGAACGCCAACTGTTATCAACATTTTAATGTGTATCAACAACAAACTCAGCGCCACATAAAGTCAATATTTTGATATTTTAATCTAATATATGCCTTTTTATTTAAAGATATATTTATGGATTGTTCTATTTTCAAAATAAATTAAAATTATTATTGACTTTTGACAGATTTTTACTTGTAAAAAAATTAAAAACAATGATCAATTTGGTGATATTAAATAAATAAAGTAATTAATTTTGAAAGTAAAAAATCTACGATTGATTTTGCTTAGAATTTTTTTTAATGATACTGATTTCAAAGAAAAATTGAATCAAACATTGTATTTATTAATTTAGGAGAGAGAGAACAAAATATAAAAGAGAAACTAATATAAAAAAAGTAACTTTTCCGGTTAGCGCCAATTAACTTGTGTTCTTACACATACTCTGTGGGAATAATTAATCAATTAAAATTTATATCAAAATTCGAAACTATTATAGACATTACCAAAATAGTAAATAAATACAACACAATATCTAAGCCCTGGTACGATAGGGAATGCTATCAAATGAAAAACTCAACTAAATCAAGTTTAAAGAAATATACTAATTCAGCTGAAGAGCAGGACCAGAAAAAATACATAGAAGATAGGAAGAAATACTTAAAATTACTAAAAACAAAAAAAGATAAATTTAATAAAGACAAAATAAAAATGTTAGAGATCCCAAATCTTTCTGGAGCGCTCTATCTATTCTCAGAAAAAAAGTAACTCTATCAGCTGATATAGATATAAAGGACTGGTTTATCTTCTACAAGAAACTGCTAAATAAAGGCGACAATGAACCCCTCCATAAAGCAAACCTGATGATCAGGTGGGAAGATATAGAACTAGATAAAGAAATAACGCTTGATGAGATCAAAGCTGAAATTGAAGGTTTAGCAGATGGAAAGGCCGCACCGGATAATATTCCTAATGAGCTTTTAAATATATTACCAATACCTATTCTAGAAAAACTAAGAACTATTTTTAACAAGATAATGATAACAGAGAAATATCCAGAGCTTTGGACGAATCCAACTATACATCCTATTTTCAAAAACGGGGACAGAAATAACCCATCTAACTACAGAGGAATTGCACTATGCAGCAATATGTTCAAATTATTTACCTTAATTCTAAGAAACAGACTCAACAATTGGATTGAGAAAAGACATCGTACTACGTATTTAAAATCGGGCGCTATAGAGAGGAAGGCGCTATTTAGAGGGGGCGCTATGGACTAACTGTATATAGAAAAAAAAATTCAAAGCACATTTTTGAAAACAAGTAATTTGGTGATGATAAATAAGTAAAATTTAAAAACCAAAAAATTATGATTGGAAAATTGAATAAATTTAGAAAAATATATATATGTGATATATGGGAAAAGGATCCTGAGAATCTTATCGACTCTCTATAATATATAAAGAATGCTTGTCGACTTCACTGTGATAAAGTGCTTTGTCCTGAGAATCCTCGGGCGTGGATGGGGTTTTGAATGTTTGGGCAGTCGTTATCAATGGCGGTGG
This sequence comes from Cordylochernes scorpioides, assembly GCA_030710605.1. Classification (NCBI taxonomy): domain Eukaryota; kingdom Metazoa; phylum Arthropoda; class Arachnida; order Pseudoscorpiones; family Chernetidae; genus Cordylochernes; species Cordylochernes scorpioides. Next base: position 83,435,749 of record CP092873.1, on the reverse strand, counting down.
ATGAAGAAATCGGCACACTATATCGATTAATGAATCACAAAACACCTCGGAATATTAATCATTGGCGGCTCGGGAGAGGAGATGGAAGGATTTTCACGATTAAATTGGATTGAGATGACTCACATCTTGGACCTCGAGGCACTACCTTTAGAAGATCCACACACACGTCTTGACACACTCGTTACCGACCGAAACTGTGGTTGCCCCGCCCCCTGGCTTGGGTCATGTGGGACCCTGCTTGACCTTTGATTGGCCCCTGTCTCTGTCGGCCATGATGGTAAATTTGGTCGGGAAGACGCTTGGCCTAACATCCCAATCTCTCAGGACATTCAACTCTGGAATATGAGGGCCTCTTTGTTCTAAGTGACCTAGATACACGACTTGGATCTGTCGTTCTTTTCTCTTCTACTTCTTCCATCTCCCACGTCCTTTGACTGCCATCTTTATTTGAATCCATACAGAATACATGGTACATAATTATTTATTAGACAATATTCTTTATAATATTACAGATGGATGCGCCCCCTATGAATAAGAATTTTAAAAGGGATCTGTATTAAATTCTGAAAAAAGAAAAATAATTTTTTTGGGAAAGAAAAAAAAATAAAAATTTTTTAAAATAGTGAGTGGTTAGATACAATTGGGGAGAAAGTAAATGATGGAAATAAGTAAAAAAAAAGAAATTTGAGTAGATAGGGGTGCTTGCTAAACTAGGAAAAAATATGATAATTTTTTGGAGAAGAAAAAAAAAAAAAAATCTTGCCTGCATAGGTGTTCAATCTTGCTGTGTGGAAACCCACAGCAAGGGAAACTCTATGAGGTGCAATCCAAACAAAACATATAAGACATTAACAGAAATAAAAAGAAAACTATAGACAATAAATTTTGGTGATGGAGGGAAAAAAAAAAGAAAAAGAAATCTGATTAGCCTTTGGGGCGGTGAAAAAATATAAACAAAACATAAAAAAAGAAATCAAAGCTCCTGTATGATAACTGAAGGCTGATACATGAGAAGTATTGCGTCAGGTCAGTTGTTCATTCAGTTAGGACAAAACAAGGTTTAAACAATAAAAGGAAAAAATAAACTTGAGGTGATTAAAAAATTGAAAGGGTGATAGACATGGATGGTGGGAATAAAAAAAATAAAAATAAAAAAAATAAAAGTGCTGGTTGTGTACAAGTCCTTAAAATTGGTTAACAAAAATATACACAAAAGAAGGATATTTTTTTTACATAACAATGTCCAATCTTTGTTTATTATAGGGTCGTAGGTCATAAGGTTGCCAAAACTATATAGGTGCGTGAATGTATGCGAGTGTGTGTGAGTGTATGTTCCAGAAAGTAACTTTAAGTGTGGTGACACGCGAAAAGTGACGGCGGGTTTGTTTACATTCCGCAGGGAGGGTGTGACGTCGGTCACGTGATCGGAAAGGACGTGACGTCGGCGCAGCGGAAGGTTTCTGTAAAGTGTACGCCAGCTGACAGCGGGGTGATCGACGAGTGTTTGAAGGTGGGGAGATTGCTATTCGACTTGGCGCGCTCTAAAGAGGGTTTGGAAAATCTCTCCTATGATTTCACCTATTAGAGCGACCAAGGCATGACTGTGGACAAGGATGGTCCATAACTCCGGGAGAATTATTCCTATGGTTCGATGGATTAGTTCCACTACGGCGATGGTTATTTCGAATAGGGCTTCCTGTAGTTGGAAGAGACGGTTGGGCTGCAGTGTATAGACACTGACATACAGTAGGGTGGCCATGGGTAATAGTACAGTGGGTAGGATGAAAAGGTTGATGAGGTATAGGAGGTGGAACAAGGGGAAGGTTTTCACGTTACGAAAAAACCTTGCCTGTAAGGGAATTGGTTTGGGATCAGCCCTAACTGTAGGGATTGGGGTTTTAACTTTGGTTATATGGGTTGGACGGGATATTGCAGGTTGGGGAATATCGCGTTGGGCGATAATGTTACATTGTGGGTCAACAGGGGTGGTAGTGGTACAATTGCCTATTGTAGGAGCAAAGCGCTCAACTGTAAAGAGGTCTGGGGTGAGGTGCTCGAACAGTGGTGGTAGCGTCCTAGATTGGGGTTTAGCAGGGTGTGGTATCAGAGTGGGAGGTGCGATATAACGAATATTTTCGTTATAGTACTGTAATTTATTTACATGAACTGTGTCGGTATTCCGATTTAGAGGTTGGTTGGGTCGGTTTATTCTCACCACGTTGGGAGAGATGATCTCTAAGATCTCGTAGGGACCCGTGAAATACGGAGCCAGTTTGCCTGTATTGGGGTGATGGTAAACTTTTACCAACACGAGATCTCCGGGTTCAAAATGGGGTGTCTTATGTTGTTGGTCGTAGGCATGTTTGTCTTTGAGGTGCTTGGCCTGGGTACGTTCATGGGCTATCCGTCGGGCTGTGGTTAAAACGGGGTAGGGGTTTACATGCTCAGTGAGCTCGGGAGGTAGAACGCCGAACATCAGGTAGCCAGGTGGGAACCCGGTAACTGTGTGGGGCGTGTTGTTATACACCACAGTAACGCGCTTCGCCAGCTTAGTCCATGCGGCTTTGGGGTTTTCCAAATGGAGTAACCTTAGTTTGCCTGTTAAGGTAGCGTTCAGGCGCTCGCATAGACCATTAGCTTGGGGGTTGTTACTGGTGGTGAGCAGGGGATGGATGTTCCTGTTAATCAGGAACTTCCTGAACTTTGGTGAGGTGAACGCAGGCGCTCTATCCGTGAGTAGGCGTTTCGGAGAGCCGTCCTGCAACACTCGCTTTATCACCTGTTGATAGGTGGTGAGGCTGGTAGATTTTGAGGGGAAGGTCCACGTGTAGCGCGAAAAGTGATCCACCACAACGTGGAGGTAAGTTTTGGCGTTACCATATTTGGCAAGCCCAGCTATGGTGTCGAGGGCGACCAGATCAAAAGGCTGAGTGGCCACAGGAAGTTGTCCTAGTTCCCCAAACGTGGGACCTCGAGGGGGTTTTGTTGACTGACAGATGGCGCAGGCTTTGGTGGTTTTGGAGATGTCTTCTGACATCCCCTTCCAGTAGTACTGGGTAGAGATGAGCCTGGTCATCTGGGATATGCCCGGGTGGTTGTACCGACTGTGCACCTTTGTTAGTAGGTCGGGAACGAGGGCGTCAGGGACGACAATTTTGGTTACACCTCTACGCTTTAGGGTTTGCAGTCCGTTTCGATCAATGGTCAGTTTAGATTCTCCCGAAGGAGTGAGTTGATGGTTCTTAATGATGGTGGCGTCTAAGAATCCACAAAACGGGTTACGGGATAGGAGGTCCGCTTCATGCTGTAATGATCCTTTTATGTAGCGGACTTCGTATTCGTAACACGATAACCTCAAACTCCATCGGAATAATCTGCCTGACGGGTTTTTGATCGTCTTCAGCCACTGCAGTGCGTGATGGTCAGAAAATATGGTGAATTTTCTGCCCATTAGATACACACGGAACTTCTCCACGCTCTCGACAATGGCGAGGCATTCTAGTTCGGAGATGGTGTAGTTCCGCTCGTGTACACGCAGAGCGCGGCTGAAATATTGGACTGGGTAGGCCTTCCCAGCGGAGTGGACTTGTTTGAGGACGCCTGCAATGCCAAGTGTTGATGCATCGCAATATACCTGGCATGGTAGTTCATCCTTGTAGAGGTGCAATACGGGGTGTTGTGTGAGGCTTTCCTTCAGGCTGGTGAACGCCTTTTGGCATTTGTCATCCCAGTCCCACGTCACATCCTTCTTGAGAAGGTTGTTGAGTGGGGTCCGCAAACGGGCATAGTCCGGGATGAACTTATTATAGACGTTCACGGCGCCTAAGAAGGATTGCAGCGTTTTGCGATTGTTCGGGGGTGGGATAGCGTGGATTACGTCGGTATTGCGGATAAGTGGGGTGGTGGTACCAGCGGTGATTGTGTACCCCAGAAATTCGATGGTCTGCCTAAAAAACTCGCATTTGGTGAGGTTGAGTTGCAAGTTCTCCGCGTCGCAGAACGCGAAAAACCTGCGCAGGTGTTCTTGGTGTTCCTCCAGTGTCTCCGAATATATGACAAAGTCGTCAAAATAGTGCGCCACACAATCAAGTCCGTGCCCCTGCAGGACCTGATTGATTGCCCTTTCATAGATCTGTGGACTGGTCTTAAGTCCGAAAGGCAATCGGGTGGGCTGATACAACCCGTCTATCGTGGCGAAGGCCAACAGTGGTCGCGAATCAGGGTGTATCGGCACTTGCCAATATGCGGAGGAGACGTCGGCAGTCGAGAAATACTTGGCCCGCGCGAGACGGTCCAGTATATCTTCGATCCTCGGGAGTGGATGGACATCGGAGCTTATGACCTCGTTCACCTTCCTATAGTCGATACAAAACCTTTTGGTCTTGTCTCGCTTGGTCACTAGGGTGACCGGGCTAGAGAAAGGGGAGTAGGACGGCTCAATGATGTCATTATCCAACATCTGTCGGATCTGACTGCGTATTTCCCGTTGGTCGCATATCGGTACCCTATATGGGCGGATGGTGACGACTTTGTCGGAGTTGGTGGCGATTCTTACTGGGGGAACCTTTAGGCATGGGACCGCGAATTTGTTCCGGGAGAACACGTGTTGGTATTGGCGCAATAGCGCCGGAAATTGAGGTGGATACGGTGGCTGCGGTTGATTGTCTATGGGGATCCCTGGGAGGTGTTCTGGTGATAATGGGTGGTGTGTGTGGTACATGGAATGGTGTGTGGAATGGGGATGTTTGGGTGTATGGTGAAGGTGGTCCGTTTGGACCTTGGTGGGGTGTGAGAGGTTGGCATTGGGTGGTTGTTCTGGTACCTTGACCCTATAATAAGAGCAGTTGGCTCTAAAAAAGTTCTTTGATTGGACATGGTGCGGTGGTTGGGTGAGTCCCTGGGTTGTGGACGTGTTGTCCGAAAAATGCGCATATTGGGTATTGTTGGCGGAAGGCGGAAAAATAGTGTGGGCCTTGCATAGGTCCGCCTGGCATTCCCAATAGGTGCACCTTTCGGGCAACACAGCAAAGTGGTAGGTCAGGGGCGACAAAGGTGCATCGAGTTGGTACATAGTGCCATGTGCAAAATCGATTTTTAATTTGAATTTACGGAGGGTATTAATACCAAGTATTCCAAATGGTAGAGGGGCGTCCACCACGTGGAATACTTCGTTTTGGGTTATGGCATGAATGGATAGGGGGAAGGTAATCTGGCCTATTGTTGGCACGTGGCCATCTATTGTCTGTAAATTTATTATTTTTTTAGTTATTAAATTTAGGTCAGGGAAATTATTTTTTAAATTTTTATATATGGCACATGACACTAGGTTAACGGACGCACCCGTGTCTATCAGGAATGGTAGGGACAGTCCATGGGAGATTGGCAATCTAATTGTCAGGTTGACGAAAGGCCTGGTCAGTAGGCCTACCTGCTGGCTGCTGGTCTGGGGCTCCCTTGGTTATCCCAGTGGCTTGTGCGCGTGACGCTTGGTGATGGGGCTGGGCTCGCGGCCGTTGTTCCGCTAGTTGCGCGGAGCGCGCTGCTCGTGCGTCTCCGGAGGCACGGGGCAACTGCGGGGCTTGTCTGAGACGACACTCAGAGTGCCAGTGTAGTCCACCACAAAAACGGCAGTCTGTTGGCGGGGTCGACCTGGTTGGCACTGTTCTTGGACTAGGTCGCACCGGTGCGTAGGGGCCCAGTAGGGGTGGTGCGTGCTCGTCTGGGTGCCTTGGAGATGGTGCGCCGCTGCCGCGGATCCGCTGCACCAGCCGGAACCATGCACCTAGGTTCTCTGGCGGCACAATGCGGACGAGGCGCTGGTCGGAGGGTGGCAGCCCCTCGGTGAGCGTCTCCAAGATGACCTCTTGTGGGAGGCCCAGTTGTAGACCCAGCGCGGTCTTATTCCGATAGTATTCTTCCAGGTTGGGCTGTCCGGCCAGCTTCATGGAGAAGTATTGGGCATACGTGGCCTCATTGGTCTCCGGATAGAGATCCAGGAAGGTCTGTCTCACCTGGATGTAATGTTGGGTCTCCATCCGAAGCCTCCTGAAGTGTTCTAGCGGTTTGTTGTTCAGGTAACGGGGTAGGCGGAGCACTTTATCCGTGTTGGTGAGACCATCCCAGTCTGTTTTCTGGTCATATGTCCGAAAGAACTGTGCGGCTGGGTAGGTCCCGTCGAAGCTCTGGACTTCTATCTCCGTCCGATGGGTCACGCGGTCGCTGGTGGTCTGAAGGGCAGATAAACACGCTGCGAGGCGTGTCAAGACGGCCGGCAACTCTGCCGACGGCGGGGGGGGTTCTATTTTGGGAGAACTTACGGCGGGGTTGTTGTCTCCCTCTGCGGTGTATTCCTCCGCGTCTTGCGTTTCGTTTTTCTCGTCCATCCTGTCGACTCTCTGTGATATATGGGAAAAGGATCCTGAGAATCTTATCGACTCTCTATAATATATAAAGAATGCTTGTCGACTTCACTGTGATAAAGTGCTTTGTCCTGAGAATCCTCGGGCGTGGATGGGGTTTTGAATGTTTGGGCAGTCGTTATCAATGGCGGTGGATGAAGAAATCGGCACACTATATCGATTAATGAATCACAAAACACCTCGGAATATTAATCATTGGCGGCTCGGGAGAGGAGATGGAAGGATTTTCACGATTAAATTGGATTGAGATGACTCACATCTTGGACCTCGAGGCACTACCTTTAGAAGATCCACACACACGTCTTGACACACTCGTTACCGACCGAAACTGTGGTTGCCCCGCCCCCTGGCTTGGGTCATGTGGGACCCTGCTTGACCTTTGATTGGCCCCTGTCTCTGTCGGCCATGATGGTAAATTTGGTCGGGAAGACGCTTGGCCTAACATCCCAATCTCTCAGGACATTCAACTCTGGAATATGAGGGCCTCTTTGTTCTAAGTGACCTAGATACACGACTTGGATCTGTCGTTCTTTTCTCTTCTACTTCTTCCATCTCCCACGTCCTTTGACTGCCATCTTTATTTGAATCCATACAGAATACATGGTACATAAATATTTATTAGACAATATTCTTTATAATTCTACAGGAACATTTCTACAGGAAAAGAGACTTGAAATTCACGAAATTTCGGGGCTAACTCACTATAATGAACAACAGGTATATACAATTTTTACTACTCTCCTGCTGGATAAAGCATTTGTTTATAAAAATTTTAAAAATTTCAAGGCGATTGATAAAATGAGGGAAGAAGTGCTCAACTCCACAGACAACGGCTGATTGCTCCCCCTCCCCTCTAAATTGGTTTTCCTCCTCACTCATGTACATATATATCCTTTTAGGGGAATCCCCTTGTAAGAAAATAGTGTCTTAATAAAGGTTTTTGTTGTTATAAAATCTATATATTTTGAAAGTAAAAAGGTAAACTCACCATTTACAGCTGTTAAAAAACATCCAATAATTACCAACAGAGTATACTTCATCTTGACTGCCACTGGTCCCAGGCTTTTGCGAAATTTCCCGGATATAGAAACGATAAACGTTGATTGGAGCTCATTAAAAATATTTGACAACATTGTTAAATAAATACAAGAACCAATTAAACAACTCGTAGTATAAAAATAATATAATGATCACTAAAGAGACAAAAGTCGCCTCTCCCGTCAAAATAGACGTCAAAAACTAGATGGCGTCCAGTTTTTGACGTCTATTTTGACGGGAGAGGCGACCTTTGTTTCTTTAGAACAATATCCTCCCGGCAAAATTTCCATCTATAATGATTACTCTTGTTTGAATATTAAATTTTGGCAACGTTAAAAAAAATCTTTAGACATCATTTATCAAAATTACAGAATGAAATATTTAATAAAATACCAAGTTTTGTTATTAATAACTTTAATATAGCTTATTGTTCATTGTTTGCTCAAATACCAGTTCTAAGATTCCATCCTTCGGTGTAGATTATATAAACAGAATAATCCAATACAGTATTAGAGCTCTAAGAAGCGGTCTGGTAGATTAAATTGGTGAAACCACTGGGAGGGTTCACCACTGATGAGTCAATCCCTCGTAATATTTTTCATCGCAATAAGGACAGTAGAAGTTTGATTTATTTGTGAGAAGAAACATCCGCGTCTTAATGTGTATTCATTTGTTATATATCAAAATATTTACCTGCATTTGTGCGCGTGGTTTATTTTCAGTATTATAATTCGTATTTAGCTAATATTTGGCCTTATAATAGCCTTTATTGGCCGTATTGTGATTAGGGTGCACGGACCGAGTTGAGAGTGATGGGTAGTGACTTGATAGTGGATGAGGGTGCATCTGCTGTTGATTTAAAGAATCTAAAGTACATACTGTGACAGTTCGACTCAGAATCCTATGTTGTCTCTACAACATGTAGAAGACATATTGACTTTTTATTCTAACATGTATTCAGACGCAGTTTTTATTTGACATATCCTCGCTTTTAAACATAGTTTGTCCAAAGAAAACCACTTCTTTCGAAATAAATTCTTCTTCACACTTTGAATTTTCAATTTTTTATTTATTAAAACATACAAATAAACGACAAACAGCATTAATAATAACTTTTAAACATAGTTTGCGCAAAGAAAACCACACGCTTCCAAATAAATTCTTTTACCCAATTAGATTTTCCATTTTTTTATTCATTAAAACACACAAAAAACGTCAAACAGCATTAAAAATAACTTTTAAACATAGTTTGCTCAAAGAAAACCACGCACTCTTCGAAATAAATTCTCTATACAATTATATTTTCAATTTTTGTTCATTAAAACACACAAAAAAAAACGACAAACAGCATTAAAAATAACTTTTAAACATAGTTTGTTCAAAGAAAACCACGCACTCTTCGAAATAAATTATCTATACAATTATATTTTCAATTTTTATTCATTAAAACACACAAAAAAAACGACAAACAGCATTAAAAATAACTTTTAAACATAGTTTGTTCAAAGAAAACAACGCCTTTCGAAATAAATTCCTCTACCCAATTCGAATTTTCAATTTTTTATTCATTAAAACATACAAATAGATGACAAACAGCATTAACAAAGACGCTAATAATAATAATAATAGCTTAGGTTTCTGGTATTTAACATCAGCATTCTTCTTCGTAACAAATCCTTCCCCACATCCCCATTTCTTCGATTGCTGTTTCAACAGCTCTTTCCCCGATTCCTTCTTCAGGGAAGGCATCCTCGATACACGTCAGGTATCCTTGTAAGTTACTGGAACAAACATATCAATGTTATCTGAATCAAACCGTCTACATGTATCTGAAACATAAGCAAATATCAATTCCCAGTATAGATGGGAATTTTGCCGTGAGGATATTGATTTAAAGAGACAAAGGTCGCCTCTCCCGTCAAAATAGACGTCAAAACTAGACGCCATCTATATTTTAGCCATAGATTTGGCCCAGTCACTTTGCCAGCTAAACATCTCTTTGGCAGATTGTCAAGATTCCATTAGATCCCGTGTGGATCTCATGGAATAAAGTCCGCCCTAGGCTGACGAGGGCTATAAGCCCGAAACCATGGTCTCTAGGTGGACGCTTTTCAGTTTGCCAAATCTGGTGTTGTGGATTTTTCACCGACCCGAAGCCGCTAGTTTGCGACGTCGGTCAATAGATGGCGTCTAGTTTTGACGTCTATTTTGACGGGAGAGGAGACCTTTGTCTCTTTAATTCCCAGTATATCTACCAATCATTGAATAGCACAACTCACGGTTACTGAATAAGTTATTACAAAACTCATCTATTTTTCCCCCAAACAGAAGGCATATCAATATCCTGCTATGTACAAGACTTATCTAATATCTCTTTATACAATATAGATAGTTCAAAAATATTGCAAGGAAATTGGTGAGATACTAATTTCTTTGGCTACTGGGGATAACGTGCCGCCGAGTCTATCAAATCGTTAGGTCAGGTTAGGTTGGGTTCAGCTAGGTTAGTTTAGTCTAGGTTAGGTTTTTTTTTAAATCCAAATATATTCGCCTCCTGTAGTTGGTGATATATTTATAGCCATCGCAGAAATATTTTCATTCAATCCAATCCTTTTCATTATCTAAATATATATTTTAATATCGACATATACTAAAATACAAAACTTTTTCCTTTGGCCTACAAGATCACCAAAACTCTCTCTTATCCAGAACAAATGGAACAAATTACTAATTGCCCATTAGTTCATATTGTAGAATAGCTTTTTTCTCTCATTTTATTTAGCCTGTGACAATATTCTAACTAGACAGATACTTTCATTTTGTCAGATATATATACACACATACAGCTTTATTAGGACCACAGGTCTTATACAGATTCACCACAGGAAGAGAGGAAGCATAGATGGAGCTTCTATACTAAAAGTAGTGCAGAGCCCAACAGCCTCCAGGTCTGACACATGTCCAGTGGCCACAGAATCCACCGTGTATAGGTTAGCGTACCACTGAAAAGACGAATGTGGAATCAATCGGGTTTTAGTCTTCTATTTCCTCATCCAAATGGATCACGACATTCGGCGATTCTAATAATCTCCTCCAAACGGTGACTGTGGTCTTGTAGAATTTATATAAACCAAAGAGAAGGCATTGTGATCAAACATCATTGTATTCATTATATTTGTTGACTATCGGATTGAAACAAGGATACGTTGCCTAAGAGTTCTCTGATTCTCCAAGAAAAAAATATATACCAAGCTATAAATATACAGGGTGATCCAAAAGTCCCGCACAACTTTAAAAATTAATACCTCCGCGAATATTTGCGCTAGAGAAATGCGGTAAACACCATTGTGTTCAGGATGCAATGGGATTTTTTATGGCAAATAATTAAAAATTCGAAATTGATTTTAGTTACAAGTTTATTCACTAGATGGCGCTCTACCAGAATCAGAGATTCAGTGGCCAAATTGTTTGATAAATTGAAAAATATAACTGAACGACACGTATTTTTCCTTTTTGAATACCAGGAAAGAACCCTAATAATATAAAATGATAAATTAATAAAACACCATTTTGCCAAAAGTTAGAAGAATTGGTTGACGATTTTTAAATACAATCTGAGATATGTAAAATAGGTATATGCAAATTAAAACACGTAGCAAAAAATATTTATATTTCAGATGGAGTTTTGTGAAATAAATTGAGTGTTTGAAAATAACTACTGATATCAATACACGATTTTTGAAATGTTAATATAGTACCAAAAATTATGATGGCACTACAAATAGGATTTCGTGCTATAAGGAATGTATAGTTTCTTGACTAATTGTCGACACTTGACTATTTAACTGGATATTTGTCATGATCCAAAAATGAAATATAGAGGGGAGTGGCAAAATATATTTGTCGTACTTTATTCCAAATATCCTATGGGTTTGTCAAATGTTATCATTGTTTATTATACTGTAGATAATTTTGAAAATGTATCCCCTAAAAAAAATCATTTTTAAATCGACCTTTTACGTTGAAAAACGTGGTAGTAAAATCATTTTGTATTATTTTTTGCGCAAAACATCTAAAGTTGGGGGGGGGGGGGGGGGGGGGGGTACAGAGATTATTCCTTATGCTATTTCTTCTAATGAGCGAAACGCGATAAACTAAACATAAGGGGTAAAATTGTGTATACCAGTGTTATTCGAGAAGTTATAACACTTTGGCCTGCACGACATAATATAAAATGTGGGCAAATGACAAACAAAAAAATTACTGTTCACAGAAAAAAATAGAGTCAAGATGTGAGGACAGCATTTATTATTCCCATAACCCAAAACAAAGAGCTGCAAAATATAACACATGAGGTAACTGCCTTCTCTCTTGTATTAGGTCACAATCCTTGCTCAATGTGGCGCCCTTCATTCTCAAACACCGCCTGCAGACGATAGATGACAGAATGGTCACAATTAAATAGTTGAAATTTATAAAACGTGCCATCTGATAGAAGCATTCAACATGGCCAATGTGGTAGGCCGGCATCGATAAAAACGCGACTTAATGTACCCCCATAACCGAAATTGTAAGGCGTCAAGTCTGGTGATATTGGGGGCCACTGGTATATAAAGTGGCGACTTATCAACGAATTCCACCAAACGTATCCTTCAGCAATTGTTTGGCACCGCGGGAGATATGAGGAGGTCCTCCATCTTGCAAGAATGTTATTTCGCTTAGTACTTGTCTGTCCTGCAATATGGGAATAACCTTTTCTCTCAAAAGTGGAACATAACGTTCACCAGTTACAAAAACGGTTTTAAAAGTTCTTCCATTGATTTTTTCAAAGAAAAATGGCCCAATAATAAAAGAAGAAGTAACCCACACAAAACTGTAACTCTGTGCTGATGAAGTGGTATTTCTGTAAAAATCCTAGGGTTTTCTGTTGCCAAAATGAGGCAGTTTTGAATGTTAAATTCTCCCTTTAGATAAAAGTGAGCATCATCTGTTCTTTGAACATTTGACAGCCAGTTTTCATCAATATCAATTTGCCGGAAAAACCCATGCAGCGAATTCTTGACGCTTCTCAAAATCGCTGACTTTCAACTCGTGGAAACTTTGAATTTTGTTAGGATATTTTTATAGAAAAATTCTAAATGTGTGTTCTCTCCAAACTGTTCCATACGAAATTCCCGTTTGTCGAGAAACTTGTCTAGCACTTACTTCTCCATACGTGGATAACGTTTCAATAGCTTCAGAATTCTGCAAAACCGTAACAGCCACTGACTTGCATGTCGATGGTCTTCCACTCCGAGGTTTTGCTTCCAGAGATCCAGTTTCCTCAAAACTTTTAATCAATCGCTTTAGAGAGTAGCAACTCATTGGTCCTTTACCGCTTCGAATATCTTTAAAGGAACGAAACGCTCGTAAAGCTTCAGTGGCAGATTTTGAATCACAATTAAAACAATTCACCAAGAGTGCTTTATCCTGTAGTGACGGTATTCCAGGGGGAAGGGGAGAAGTTCGACCACACCTCCTTGCGGTCCCCCCTGGACCCTTGGAATATTTGACCAAATTCTGGTTCGTTTCCAAGGTGACTAACGTTGCAACGGCACCAATTTTCAAATGAAGAGCAAAACTGATATCTCCAGTAATGCTACCGCGTCCGGGGTAACCGCCGCGTCAGGAGCTGCAGCTCGAGCTCATGATGAGAAATCTACTACGAGGACACAATTCAATCTACTACAACTCAATATAAATGGTACCAAGAGGAAAATAAAGAGCTGACTTGTCTTCTCTGTGACAACAATGTACATATTAATTGTCCTCAGGAGACAAAATTGAATCAGAATCTGAGATTCAATATCAAAGATTATACAACACTACGAATGGACAGACCGGAAAAATTCGGAGGAGGACTTGCCGTTTTGATTAAAACTCTAGAAATCAAATTTAAGGAAATCGCCTATAATCAGAGTAAGCCTAGAGAAAGCACGACAGAAGCTCAGGCAATAGAAATCTATCTTACAGATAAAACAATTCCAATCATAAATGTTTATCACCACGATAATACTAACATCAATACAGGCCTGATAGAGACATTAAGTGAAGCGTCTTCGGATATCGCAATCATACTTGGTGATTTTAACGCCGAAAGACCAACTTGGGGATCACCTGTCCAGGATAAAAAAGGTCAGCAGGTTGAGGACATGCTAACCGACCTCGACCTTACGCCGTTAAATAACGAAAATAACACCTATATATCCAAGTCCACAGGCACAGAATTCTCAATAGACATCACAGCGATAAATTACAACATCGCACCCACAACACAATGGAAAATTCTTAAAAGTGCAATCAGTGACCACAGACCAATTTTAACAACCCTAAAATTCAAAATTGAGAAGTTTCAACAGAATAAAAGAACACTGAAAAAAAATTTACAGAAAAGCTTGAAGAACTGTGCAACGAAGAAACAAATCACAGAACGATTGACAAAAACTTGGTAAAATTCTCTTTGAACATATCCAAAGCTGCAAAAGTATCGATACCTATAGGTAGACGTAAAGACCTGTGAATACTTTACTGGAAGGACCACAATATCGAGGCAATGATTGCAGAGAGAGACAATAAAAATGAACTTCTTAAAACAAATAAGACAGAAGAAATCATAAAGGAACTCATTGAAATTAGTCACAAAATAAGAACAAGAAATTTGGATATTCAAAGAAGAAAAATGGGCAGAATTCTGCAAAGAAAATGGATCCAAAAAAGGAAACCCATCACTGGAATATATTTAGTGTTATAAAACTCAAAACCAACACTAATCATCCAATACTCTAACCGATATGAACAGCGAGAACGAACAAACAGATGGCTGACATAATTTCTGAATATCTTTCAAGCACTTCCAGACTCAGCTATACGAATGAAGGCAGGACTCTAAAAAATAATATAAACAAGTTAGTTAAACACAAGCAAGAAATTACCATCAACAAGATATTTACTCGAGAGACTTCACACTGAATGAGCTAAATTCATCAATAGGAAAGTTAAATCCAAGATGTCACCTGGAGATGCTCTAATCTTTGGTTAAATAATTAAACACTTTGGAGACGAAGCTAAAAATCAACTCCTACGAATACTGAACATTTCATGGCAAACTGGTAAACTACCAAAGAATTGGAAGATATCAATTATAGTGCCAATACTGAAACCAAAAAAGATGCTAAGGAATGCAAGAACTATCGGCCAATTGCTCTTACAAGCATACTTTGTAAAATAACAGAATGAATGATCCACTCTAGGCTCATAGTCTGGCTCACTAACAATAATAAAATAAACTTCTACCAAACTGCCTAAAGATCCAGACACTGTACAACTGATAAACTGTTCTACTTCTGTCAATCAATAATATATTTCTAGGAAAAACCGCCAAAGAAGACAACGGTCGTATTCCTGGATATGACCTCAGCTTTTGTTCGAGTGTATAAATTATTTGAAAGGCTGCACAACATCGGAGTAAGAGGAAAAACTCAATCTGAATTGCAGACTTCTTAAGGGGAAGAAGGATAAAGGTTCGGGTCAATGGAACATTTTCCAAGGACCGAAGAACATGGGCTGGTGTACCTCAGGGATCTGTGCTCAGTCCTCTACTCTTCTCGCTATATATTAACTGTTGTTTATGTAAATAGATGAATATTATTTGTATTATTTAAAGCCCCATTATGTAAAAATATATGTATATATAAATTGGACATTTGTTGTTGGCCATGGTCAAGTTTGAGCTCTTGTACGTCTAATTACGACACAACAAAAGTGGCGACGAGGATGCCCGATCTACAGAGCCAGTAAAAAGCTCAGGAAAACGGCGTCTATGCAAGTATAACAACTACAACCTTTAAACAAATCTGACTCTCGGATTATGGAGAGGAAAAATAATAAAATTGGTTAAGATTACATCTTTCAAACTATCTGAATCAAGAAAACAAAGGAGTAGAAAAGATCAGCATGACAAGTTCAAAGTTAATAATACCTTTTAGAGGCTATAGCCCAGTGGAGGACACTTCGATCTTTTTGTACAAATATTTGAGGCTTTCTTTTTGGCATCTGAAGAAGGAGATTAAAGTGCTGATTTTTACCTCGCTACCAGATTCTGAAACTTTGAAGCAGGGAAACAACATTTTCTTCCTGGTCTAATTAAAGATCAACCCTATGATACTATCATTCAAAGAATTAAGCTGCATTTAGATCCAAAGAAGAAAGTGATACCACAGCTATGCAGATTTTTAAAGAGAATTCAACAGGAAGGAGAATCAATTTCGGAATATCTTAGAGAATTGAAACATTTGGCAATAAATTGTAATTTCGTCGATATGTTGGGAACCATGATGCGAGACCGTTTTGTGGCTGGAATCAAGTCGGAAATCCTGCAAAAGAAGCTACTACAAGAGGACGACGATGTCACCCTGGATAAAGTTTTTGCAGTGGCGATCTCTTTCGAATTGGCGGAGATAAATACAATAGAATTACAAGATAAATTAGTGGTCAAGATATCCCCTGTGAATTGAAAGGATAAAAAGGGCGACTACAATAATAGTACGGCGCAGTATAGGCCTTTCAGGCAAAGTGGCAAAGGCAAAATAGTGTGTTATAGATGTGGTGAAAGACATTCACACGTGGCATCTGTTTTATCTCATAGAACAAAGACTTGTTTTAAAATGTAATAAACTGGGTCATTTAAGTAGGGTCTGCAAAGCTAGTAAAAGAATGTGGGGATGTAATTTGTACAAGAGGACTCTATATATTCTGTACAGGGCGAAACTGATGCCACAATAAATCTAACAGTAGATGATTATTCTTTGTGCTTTACAATAGATACAGGAAGTCCAGTTACGTTAATACCTAAAGATATTTATGAGAATTATTGGCAAGATAAAAGAATATTTCCAACAAATTTAAGATTAAAATCCTTTTGTGGTAGATCAATAGAGATTATAGATCAAAGAAATGTTTTTGTAAAAGAAGCCAACCAATATTTACGATTAATAGTTGTAAATGAAAAAATCCAGGTAATTTTATTAGGAAGAGAATGGCTTAAACAGTTGAAACTTGATTATTCTATATTGTTTAGCATTAAAATTTTAAATAATGAATATAATAGAAATATATTTAAATATATAAAAATTTGATGGATAGGTATGCATATTTGTTTAACAAAGATTTGGGCTGTCTAAAGGATGTTAGAATAAATTTTAATTTAAAAAAGGTTGTGACTCCTGTGTTTTGTAAGGCCAGAAGTTTACCTTTCTCTCCAAAAAACAAAGTAGAGAATGAAATTGATCGTTTAGTGAATTCTTGCATTTTATAACCTATAGTTCATGCATATTGGACCGCTCCAATAGTACCGGCATCAAAAAAGGATGGTAGTGTAAGGATATGTGGTGATTCTAGATGTACAGCTAATAAAGCAATAGAATTAGATAGGTATCCCATTCCATCGATCGATGAGATCTTTTCAAAATTATCTACAAGCACCGTACTTTCGACTCTAGACCTATCACAGGCTTACTTACAAGTAATGTTAGCGGAAGAAGCCAAAGCTGTTGTTGATATAAAGACAACAAAGAGGTTGTTTTCTTATAAAAGACTACCATATGACGTAGCGGTAGCACCAAATAAATTTCAGAGGATTATGGAAGGCCTATTTTCTGATTTGCCAGGTGTGGCCTGCTACATAGATGATATTTTGGTTGCAGGAAAATACTTTGAAGATCATGAACAAAATTTGGATCTAGTGTTTAGATGATTGCTAGAAAAAGGTTTAAAGTTAAACAGATATAAATGTAAATTTAAAAAGAAATCGGTGGAATATTTAGGGTTTAAAATGGATAAATATGGACTGCATCCCTTATAAAATAAAATTAAAGCAGTGATAGAGGCGCCTGAACCTAAAGAATGTTTCGCAATTGAGATCTTTCATAGGACTCTTAATTTATTATTATAGATTCATAAAGAATATAGCAAACATTTTAGCGCTATTCTATCAACTTTTGAATAAAAATTGTAGATGGAATTGGATGAAAAAATATCGAATGTTATTTTTAAAATGTAAATCACTATTAATGGACTATGGACTAGGTGTAATTCTTAGTCATAGAAATGATAGAAAGGAAGAATGCCCTATAGCTTTTGCTTCTAGAACATTAACTGAAGCGGAAAAAACGGTACTCTCAACTAGAAAGGGAAGCGTTGAGCATAACTTATGGCGATGAGAAATCAAGACAATACTTACTGGGACGAAAATTCGTATTAGTCACTGGCAACCGACCCTTAATTCATATATTTTCACCTCAGAAACCAATTACCATATGTGCAGCATCCAGAATTGAAAGATGGCCCTTAAAATTAGCTGCATTTAATTATACTGAGGAGTTTCGAAAAAGTAGTGATAATTCCAATGTTGACGCATTGTCACGTCTTCCTTTAGAATCGAGTGTCAGGGAGTTTCTTGATGAAGACCAGGTACTTCTTCTCAGGAAGTTGAATGAGGTACCGTTCACTTTTAGGGAGGTGGCATATGAGACGTCCCGAGATAAAATACTGTCTATTGTATTAAGGAATGTTAGAGAAGGCAACTGTGTGTGTGTGGAAATTCATAAGGGTACTGAGGGAAAACCCACTAGCTCCTTATTATAAGATCAATGAGGAATTAAGTTTGGAGTTTGATTGTTTTCAATGGCGTGAAAGAGTGGTAAAATTCCCCAAAAATTAATATCTTTAATTTTAAATGACTTGCATGAAATACACATGGGGATTGTTAAAATGAAGATGATTGCCAGACGGTATTTTCTGGTGGCCAGGCATAGACAGTAACATCAAAGAGTTAACTAGAGAATGTAGAGTATGCCAAGAATCGGCAAGCATGCCCCCGGTACCATCTCGGAATGGACTTGGCCCGAAAAACCGTGGCATCGACTTCATCTTGATCTAGCGGGTCCGTTCATGGGAAGAATGTTTTTGGTTCTCGTGGACGCATACTCAAAGTGGATAGAAATTTTTATCATCAAAGATATTACCAGAAAAACGATTATAAGTCATCTTAGAGAAATTCTCGCCAGAATTGGATTGCCCTAATATTTTGATAACGGAAGACAGTTTGTCTCCGGTGAATTCGAGCAATTTACCAAAATGAATGGTATACGGCACACTAAGACCAGTCCGTATAATCCTAGTACAAATGGTTTAGCTGAGAGATATGTAAGAGAGTTTAAAAACCTTTTGAGAAAGAATAATGGGAAGGATGATTTAGAGACGAATCTACAAAGTTTCCTATTTGCTCATAGAGCATTCCCCCAAACTGTAATAAAGGAATTCCCCGGCGGAACTGCTAATGAAGAGAAGTTTAAGATCAGGATTCTCGAATTTAATACCAAGATGAGAAATCCGCGAGAGGTATTTCATGAGGCTGTAAGAAGGCAGGAGCAGTTTACTACAGGTTGCGAGGTTTATTTCCGCAACTATTCAACTGGACCAAAACGGTAAAAAGGTACCATTTTGGAATTATTGGGCTACCGTCACTACCTTATAAGTTGCGAGGGCGTCGTGTATAAGAGGCATATCAATCAATTGCGACCTGTGAGAAAGAAACAAGTGGAGACAAGAAATTTGATACTTCCTCGAACATCAGGAGAGAAGCCTGTAGGTGGTAGTCAGAAATAAAGTGAAGAGGAGGTTCCAGAGGTTACATCAGGAAACAAGGAGGAGACTGCTTCTGTGCACGTACCATCTTGCACTCCTATACCAGGGCCTTCTGCTGTGCACGTGCCCTCTTGCACTCCTAAACCGGATGCTGCCGCTGTGCAAGTGCCCGTCCGCAGTCCTAGACCTCAGAGAGCCAGGAAACCCCTAGACCGACTGGAGTATTATTAAGGGGGGAGATGTGTTGTGTATGTAAATAGATGAAGATTATTTGCATTCTTTAAAGTCTCATTATTTAAGAATATATGTGTATATAAATTGGACATTTTTTGTTGGCCAAACGAAAAGAATCTGAGGCTCTTTATTGGACACGACAAAAACAATAACGGCATTCCAGAGTAAAATAAATCATCAGAGATAGATAAATATTTTTCAAATGAATTAAAATAAATATAATCGATACTGAGAGAGAGTTGAATTTTAAAAAATAGAAAATTATTATTTTCGAAATATAAATAGCTGAGAGGATTCCAGCAAACCGCATCTAAAATATCAGGGTTTTTTTTTTTTGCTACATGTTTTAATTTGCATATACCTATTTTACATATCTCAGATTGTATTTAAAAATCGTTAACCATTTCTTCTAACTTTTGGCGAAAAGGTGTTTTATTAATTTATCATTTTATATTATTAGGGTTCTTTCCTGGTATTCAAAAAGTAAAAATACGTGTCGTTCAGTTATATTTTTCAATTTATCAAACAATTTGGCCGCTGAATCGCTGATTCTGGTAGGGCGCCATCCAGTAAATAAAGTTGTAACTAAAATCAATTTCGAATTTTTCCTTATTTGCCATAAAAAACCCATTGCATCCTGAACACAATGGTGTTTACCGCATTGCTCTAGCGAAAAGATTCGCGGAGTTATTAATTTTTAAAGTTGTGCGTGACTTTTGGATCACCCTGTATTTCAAAATCATCAAGTTGTTCCTTTATTAAGTTTAAACATAAATATTTTGAGAATATAAGCTTTCTAACAGACAGCTTTAAAGAGTGCGCGTTTTTATGTGTGAAACTTGTAAATATTTTTGATACTTTTTACAAATCTTTCCCACTTATACCTTTAACATTCTGAATTACATGAAAGGAAAATAGTACTAAAGTAAAATTGTATGGAATCAGGTTAGTAAATAAAGAGTAAGGCATCTCCTGATCGTGCAACTAAAAGTTTATGATGGCTTGTGCCATCCGTCGGAATAAGTATAAACTCATCATTGATCTTTAAATATATCAAAATTAGGCAAAGTAACTTATTTACCTATTATATTAACAAATTTATTTATATAAATCCTGCCCAGAAGTACACCTCTCTTTTACGTGATGGGCGGGAGAAACAGCACAAGTAAGGGACTGCCCTGTAGTACGGTGTCGTGAGCCCCGAGCCACTACGGTAACCGTGAACAGGGAACTCTGAAATGTGGCTGACAAACTAGGCAATGGCACTCCCCCTTTCCATGGAGATGGACATGACACCACCACCATTTAGACCGATGGCGCAAGCCATTAGCAAATTTTATATGCACAATCAGGAAATAGCTTTCTTAATTCTGAAAATATATTATGGACAGAATTTTACCAGCAGTTGTCTTTTTGGACTATCATGGTCTTTACTTCTTTCTCTCCTCCAGGTCCATAGACATCCATGCAGGGCTTGATCCTAGATTGTATGTAGGAATCTGCTGGGAGACGCTTGTAACCATCTGCCCAACCTGGACATCCAGATGGTACCAGTACTGTGGATTGACAGTATATATACTGTGATAAAATAGTACAAATGTGATATTGTACTGGGATAAGGTGCATAAATCATGAAAAAGGCATCTCCTTACCGTGCAACTAAAAGTTTATGATGGCTTGCGCCATCCATTGGAATAAATTTAAAATAATCATTTATCTTTAATTATATCCAAATTGGACAAGGTTAATCTCTTAGATAATATATTAACATATTCATTTAGATAGATCCTCCTCTACGTGGCGGGCGGGAGAATAGGCTCCTGGCTTGCGCCATGATTTTTCAGGATGCCTGAATGACCAGATTTTTGGTCGTTGAGGTACAGCTTGCACTACGCTGATGAGGGCTAACAGCCCGAAACACGTACGAGGTTAGCTTTTCTTGATTAACCAATGATGGGTTTTTGAACAATTATGGAATAATTAAAAAATCAACGAGAATAGTTGATATTAATTCCGATAGATGGCGCAAACCATCAGTAACTCTCAGTTGCACGATAAGGCGACGCCTTCTTCATAAATATATATTCTATTTATCAAGAAAATGCCACAGGTTTCTAGAGATGAGTTTTTTCGCCTTTGCCGGTCCCAAGTCAGGATGAAAAAGGAGGATGGGGAGTAGTAACAAGCTTGCTAAAAAACCTGGGCTCAGCTGGCCCGGCTGATAGTACCCTGTAAGGGCTCCTAATCCATGGATACAGAATGAGCAGCGTTTGTACTCCATGTTAGGAGCAGCTGCACATGGCATCAGTTCCTCATGTCAGAGGCGGCCATTTATTTTAGAGCTAAGTCGGCCTGCCACTGAGTAGTGCTCCCAGTCTTAATGACAAAGGCATACGCATTCTACTTCACCCAGTCATGATGGTTGTCAAGTCTCAAGTTCTACAAGCTTGATACCCTAATATAATTGAGTGGAGATATGAAAGAAGAAGAAGAAGAGAGATGAGTTTCTTTATCTTTATTAAACGTAAACTCGAGCTTTCAGGCATCTCTGCCCTTCTGTTCAACAAACATTCAATAAAGATGAATAAACACATCTCCAGAAACCTGTGGCATTTACTTGATTAATATTCAGGGGATTTAAAACAATCGATATATTATTATATCTTCTTATATATATAAAAGTCAATGTCTGTTGTCTGTTTCGCGATAAACTCGAAAACTACTGAACCAATTGGAACCAAATTTTACATGTCGCTTTTTATAAACCTAGGAAAATTTTCGGCACATTTTTATTAATACTTTTGGCTATTTATTTTTTTTAATTTGAAGAAATTCTTTTTTTTTTTACGCGGAGTAAATACGAGGCGAAGTAACAACAACAGGCCAATTAAGCGATCAATGAGCATTCTGAATTTTTTTTTTTACGAGTTGCTTGCGTACTTTTTTTTTGGAATCTCTTTTTATACGAGTGCAAATACAATATAATATAAAGCCCAAAACCATGGTATACAGGTTGGATTTTTGTCTAAAATTGCCAAACCTAATGTTGTGGCACATTCTTCATCATTACTGGTAAAGTTTTTACTAAGGTGATGAGCATAATTCATCGTTCTAATGTATTATAAAAAGGGAGATGTGCCTCTCTATGTACATATAATCTTTCTTCCACAACTTTATATTATATTGAACTATGATAAATATTTCGGGGCTAACTTACTATAATGAACAAAATGTATTTATTTAGACGAAAATACGAAATAAAAGAAGAAGAGTTTCTTTTAATAGAAATATATCAAAGCAAGCTTTCGGGCGAAAAACCCTTCTACAGGCGTGATCACAGCATCAAACCTGGCACTATAATGCAGGTACAATGGCTAAAAAGAGAATATATACATATAACTATATACATATTTGCGGAATAAATTATGAAAATGAGAATTTGCATTAGTTATGACTATTTTATAATTAGAGAGATATTAAGTAAATGAATAAATAAGGAATTTTTATGCTTGGAGTTTGAAACTATAGGGGAATATGCCAATGTAAACACCCGCTCACGCGACCACCTCAAAAACCCAAGTAATATTAATTTCTAGCTATCTTGTTGAGATTATTACTGCAAGGTTAGGAAAGCACGATATACATCTGGAAGTTCTATTTTTCGGTTAATGCTGTTATGTCTGTGGGATTCTATTGACTCGAGAACTAATCGTTGGTGCTGGTTATGAATGTGTCTGTAATGTATAGTGGGGTGGTTGGTGTTAAAAGGATGGCCAGTATTGAGAGTGTGCTGATAAAATATATTTATAATTTTTACTGCTCTCCTGCTGGATAAAACATTTGTTTATAAATATTTTAAATTTTTCAAAGCGATTGATAAAATGTGAGGAAAGAAGTGCTCAACTCCACAGACAAACGGCTGATTGCTCCCCCTCCCCTCTAAATTGCTTTTCCTCCTTACTCATGTACATATATAACTTTTTAGGGGAATCTCCTTGTAAGACAATAGTGTCTTAATAAAGGTTGTTGTTGTTGTATTGAACTATTTAAATTAACTTACCTTTGGAAGTTTTGAGAATACACCCAATCAAAACAAACAGAGTAACTTTCATCTTGCCTTGGCAGTGTGACACGGCTAAGAACTTATCAAATTTCCCGGATATAGTTGATAAAGTTTTTTTTGGAGCTCATTAAAAACATTTAGATATACATTGTAAAAAACACACTATGAGAATTGTTCGAAGAATTCTGAATATAAAAATATATATTTGGACTCATATTTTTATTTAATAGTTTATAAAATTTCGAAGGATTTTTTTTACCAAGCGAAATTATAAACATGTGTATCAAATTGTAGATATTGTAAGTAAAATTTTGAATATTCAGTCTATAAATATGTAATATTGTTGCAAATGATCCTGTCGATGTATGGATAAGCTGGCAGTCGTGTACGTGAGGCGAGTAGATTAAACTGGCGAAACCGCTGGGAGAGTTCCCCACTGATGAGCCAGGCCCTCTCATTAATTTTTTTCATTGCAGTAAGGTCAGTAGAAATTATTTAATTTCAAAAAGAATCATACGCGTCTAAAATAGTTTCTAATTTACACACAACAATTCACACACTAAACAACATACAATCTACAAGGTGTTCCAAAAGATTCTTAACATCTCAGGTTTATTTTATTTATTTGACATATCGGACGCGATATCCCAGCTTGGGATAATTGCGCCTAAATACATTTTAGCAGCTTATATACATTTTATATACAATTCAATAAACAAGACTAAAAGCAAAATTAGAACTGAAAGGTTGGTTTTCTCAAACTGGAAAGGATAGCTAAAATGAATTTACAAAAATTATTGAATTTTACATAAGTGTCTTTGTTATATACAAATTCACACATTTCTTCGATGGGATAAAAATGATTACTTCTGTAGCTGTGAAAGAATGGACATTCTATCAATGAATGTATTGAGGTTTGGTTTTATTTTCCATAGAAGCTGATAGGATCATCCGTTGCCCCGATTTTCGCCAGAAAAACTCAGTTGGAAATTTCTTATTCTAAGGTCTCATCTCTTTGGAATGGGTAATTCCAACTTGGTGTCTCCACCTGGCAGATGAACAAGACTCTAGTACGCTATGGTAAGAGGGAATCAATCAGAGACGGAGATAAGTCTCTAATTCCATCCTAATA
>CP092873.1:83392940-83411081 GCA_030710605.1 Cordylochernes scorpioides | reverse complement strand
AAATAAAAACTGCGTCTGAATCCATGTTAGAATAAACAGCCAATATGTCTGTTCTACATGTTGGAGAGACATCATAGGATTCTGAGTCGAACTGTCACAGTATGAACATTAGATTCTTTAAATCAACAGCAGATGCACCCTCATCCACTATCAAGTCACTACCCATCACTCTCAACTCGGTCCGTGCACCATGATCACAATACCAGCCAATAAAGGCTATTATAGGGCTAAATATTAGCTAAATACGAATTATAATACTGAAAATAAACCACGCGCACAAATGCAGGTAAATATTTTGTAATATAACAAATGGAAACACAGTAAGACGCGAATGTTTCTTCCCACAAATAAATCAAACTTCTACTATCCTTACTGCGATGAAAAAAATATTGGGAGGACTTGACTTATCAATAGTGAACCCTCCCATTGGTTTCACCAATTTA
This sequence comes from Cordylochernes scorpioides, assembly GCA_030710605.1. Classification (NCBI taxonomy): domain Eukaryota; kingdom Metazoa; phylum Arthropoda; class Arachnida; order Pseudoscorpiones; family Chernetidae; genus Cordylochernes; species Cordylochernes scorpioides. Next base: position 83,410,638 of record CP092873.1, on the reverse strand, counting down.
ATCCACCAGACCGCTTCTTAGAGCTCTAATACTGTATTGGATCATTCTGTTTATATAATCTACACTGGAGGATGGAATCTCAGAAATGGTATTTAATCAAACTATGGAAAATAAGCTATATTAAAGTTATTAATAACGAAACTTGGTGTTTTAATAAATATTTTTATTCTGTAATTTTGATAATTGATGTCTAAAGATTTTTTGTATAGTGTTGCCAAAATTTAATATTCAAACAAAAGTGATCATTATAGATGGAAATTTTGCCGGGAGGATATTGTTTTAAAGAGACAAAGGTCGCCTCTCCCGTCAAAATAGACGTCAAAAACTGGACGCCATCTAGTTTTTGACGTCTATTTTGACGGGAGAGACAACTTTTGTCTCTTTAGTGATCATTATATTATTTTTATACTACGAGTTATTTAATTGGTTTTTGTATTTATTTAACAATGTTGTCAAATATTTTTAATGAGCTCAAATCAACGTTTATCGTTTCTATATCCGGGAAATTTCGCAAAAGCCTGGGACCAGTGGCAGTCAAGATGAAGTATACTCTGTTGGTAATTATTGGGTGTTTTTTAACAGCTGTAAATGGTGAGTTTACCTTTTTATTTTTTAAATATATAGAATTTTATAACAACAAAAACCTTTATTAAGACACTATTGTCTTACAAGGGTATTTCCCTAAAATGTTATATATTACATAGTGAGGAGGAAAGGCAATTTAGAGGGGAGGGGGAGCAATCAGCCGTTGTCTGTGGAGTTGAGCACTTCTTCCCTCATTTTATCAATCGTCTTGAAATTTTTTTAAATATTTATAAACAAATGTTTTATCCAGCAGGAGAGTAGTAAAAGTTTTATATACATGTTGTTCATTATAGTGAGTTAGTACCGATATTTCGTGAATTTCAAGTCTCTTTTCCTGTAGAAATGAGCAATGGAATAGATATAGAATTTTATATCCATCTAGATAATACACTAACAGAGTTTTCAGTTTTTTAGATAATAAAGTGAACGTCCAAGAGGATGAGTATTATTTATTATAAGTTTTTCAAGCTTTAGAACTTTTGCATCAATTTTTCCGGTAGAAGGCCGTTATCCCGAAAGCTCGAAAAACGTTTACTAAAAGATACTAATCCTTAGACCTTTACTTTATTATCTAAATTTGCTAGCAAAGGATTAAAAACTAACAGAGGTTTCAGTTGCAAAGTTTTACGCATTCTCCTTCAAAGATACTGAACTATACATAGCTATCTATATACCAAATTTTCGTTATTTTTACTTCGTGTGTCACAGTTATTTTTATTCATCAAATATTAGTAGTTATATTTATTTTTTAATTTATTGTATACATATTTTATTATGATGAATTAGCACGCCATCTGTTATCAAAATTCGAAACTATTATAGACGCATATGATTCTTTTTAAAAATAAACAATTTCTATTGCCCTTCAATTGATTTTTCCATTGCAGTAAGGGCAGTAGAAATTGTTTATTTTTAAAAAGAATCTAACGCGTCTATAATAGTTTCGAATTTTGATATATATTTTAATTGATTAATTATTCCCACAGAGTATATGTGTAAGATCACAGGAAAATAGGCGTTAACCGAAGAAAAAAAAAGTTCCTTTTGTTTTAATATTAATTTCCCTTTTATATTTTGTTCTATCTCGTGTACCATGGTAAATCAATAAATATAATGTTTAATTGATATTCTTGGAATCAGCTTCATTAAAAAAAAATTCTAAGCAAAGTCAACAATTTTACAATCGTAGATTTTTTACTTTCAAAATTAATTACCTTTTTATTTAATATCACCAAATTGAATCTTTGTTTTTAATTTTTTTACAAGTAAAAAGCTGTCTAAAGTCAATAAATATTTTAATTTATTTTGAAAATAGAGCAATCCATAAATAAATCTTTAAATAAAAAGGCATATATATTAAATTAAAATATCAGAATATTAACGCTATGTGGCGCTGAGTTTGTTGTTGACACACATTAATATGTTATAATACCTTGATAAAAGTTGGCGTTCAGCCAACTGAAATATTGGTAAAATAAATTATATTTTGATCCAATATATGCCTTTTTAATTAACGATTTTAATTAATCAGTCAGATATCATTGATCTAATGGCAATATCATTAATAGCAATCTAAATACGAGAATTTATTATCTAAATATTTTAGTAATTAAATTTATTTTCAATTTATAATACAATATAATGCGGCTTATGATTATAAAACGACATTTGAAAATTATCCCGCGTGTGTTTCTTTTGAAAAAAAATCGAAATTTATTTTAAGGAGAAATAACGACTAACTAGTGGGTATGGCATCTGCCCGGTAAGCGGAACACTGTGGGGTTCGATTCCCATCCCTGGACACTTTATTTTTCCGTTTATCATTATTTTTCACAATTCATTCTTTCATACTTCATACCTAAGGTTAGAAATAATTATTATTTCTCCTTTAAATAAATTTCGATTTTTCGTTCGAAAGAAAAACATGCGGGATATTTTCCCATATGTCGTTTTATTTTCAATTTATTCAATTTTCCAATCGTAGATTTTTTTGCTTCAGATTTTACTTTTTATATTCATCATCACCAAATTTTTCTGATTTAAAACATGTACGTTTGTATTATTGACTTTTTTATTAATTTCTAATGGTAGATATTTCGTGTTTCTAATTGAATTGTTAATTACTATTTTGATTATAATCAGCTTTCTTCTCTGTGGAAATTTTCCTTGGAAATTTACTTTGGATGCCTGTGATTTATCCTGTGTTCGAATCTGCCCGAATGTATATACTTTGTTTGGAAAGTATTTCCATTTAAAAAACTTTACTTGAAATACTGCTTCTAAGTAATCATAATATATCCATTGTAATTTTTAAGCTACCATATTGTCGCGGCTTGACCCCTCCGGTTCTTTGCGACGACGCCGCTTCCTCTTTTGTGGATCACCTACCCTAGGCTCCCGTTGCTTTACCTATGCAGCTCTACCCTGCAGTCCACCCAAAGACCACCACTCAAGTGGTACTCCTTTCCTTTGGCAGTATCTCTCGGCCTTACCACTGGTGGGGGGACACAAGAGATTTACCTAGGCTAGTAGCGACTGTGGCGTTGGCGAGAGTAACAACAGCAACCGGCACCGCGACTTCTAACACTCCTCCTTTTTATTGTCATTTTTACTACACATTACATATGACTAGAATAACAATCAACGGGTATTTACACCATTTCACCTCCAAGGGCCAATATAAAAGTGTATTTACAAACATTTGCCCCAGGAAACAGGACCACAGCAATCGGCGATTCCCACACCAGTTTCAGATCGGAAACAGGCGAAAGCGTCATCTATTGGCGGAGGTTGTAGGTGTTTTCAGGCCTTATACGCGATAATATATACATTCTTATATGCTATATTCAACCATTGTATGCATTCCTCATTTCAATAAACAGTATTCATTAGATAATTATTCATTAGATGTATGAGCATTATACTGTGAATTCAATATTGTATCGATGTATTTATTATTTTATTAACAGAGTATCATTTTATGTTTATATTTTGTTACTCTGTAAACTTCCCTCATTGCTTATCTTTTTTTAATATAGTTTGTTCTTGCCTTAAATAAATTGCTGTGTCATCCTGAAGTTTGTCTTCCCTAATTTTTCACGTGGTAATATAATCCTAATTGGAAGGTTTGTATGTGTTTAGGTTTGAATGAACAAGTATTATTTTCTCCCCTAGATTATCATTTAAAATCCAGGATGAGACCTTGCATGAAGGTCTATGGTCGTGGAGGAATCAAAGAAGTAAAGGAATTAATCCTCCAAAAAGAAAACTGCTGGTGAATAATTTTCCATTATATATGTAATATAAAATACTTGAACGTAGATATATGCTTTAAATATCTTCATTTTGTGTCTTTATTTCTACCTATTCTAATAAAGTACATGCTCGAAACATTTAATATATACAGATATTAAAAATAAAGAAAGCATATCCTTACCAGGAGCACATGTACTTTACAGAAGGCAGAGCGCCATCTGGTGGAACAGAAATCAACTAAACATTGATTTAGCCTGTTCCCTGAAATCAATGTTTAGTTGATTTCTGTTCCACCAGATGGCGCTCTGCCTTCTGTAAGACACATGTGCTCCTGGTCAGGATAAGCTTTCTTTATTTTTAATATCGACACCTTACCCACTTATTTTTTATTTTTTTCTCTTGTGTTTTCATATACTGATATATATTTAAAATAGAGCAATCCATAAATAAATCTTTAAATAAAAAGGCATATATTGGAATATATATTGGATAAATGATATTTTGATCCAATATATGCCTTTTTATTTAACAGATTTGTATATTAGATAATAAAAAGGCATATTATGGATTGAATAAAACATTTATTTGTCTATAATATATATATATAATATATGCCTTTTTTTATTATGTAATGATTTTAATATGGATGGCTCTATTTTCAAAAGATATGTATTTATAATTATATGTATATCTATTTCTCCCTCAAAAAGCTTATATCTCTATATAGTTCATTTAAAATACCTTTCCCAAGAGTTTAGTTTCAGTATGGCTATATACGAAACAGCTGGGAGAGTTAACCACTGATGAGCCAAGCCCTCCCATTATTTTATGGTTGCAGTAAGGACAGTATAAAATTGTTTAAAATATTATAATATACAGTTGAACCTGTCTATAGCGCCCCCTCTAAATAACGCCTTCCTCTCTATAGCACCCAATTTTGGTGAGTCCCAAGAGGGGGCGCTATAGACAGGTTTAACTGTATATGTAAACAAACTATAGTTAAACCTGTCTATAGCGCCCCTTCTTGGGACTCACCAAAATTGGGTGCTATAGAGAGGTCAATTTAAATGTAAAATGTTTACATTTTAATTTTTAAATTCGGGCGCTATAGAGAGGAAGGCGCTATTTAGAGGGGGCGCTATAGACAGGTTTAACTGTATATGCAAAATTCCAATATATAATATCACACACAGCTAACCATCTATCTATATGAATGATAGAGAGAGCTTTTTTTAATAATAAGATTATATTTTCCAAAATTAATTGAATTAATAATGTTTCAATTTCCAACAAAAAAAATTGGCGCTGACACTTTTTATTATTATTGAATAAATAAAAAGTATTTTAACGCTAATTTTATTTCTTGAAAATAAAGATACTTCGGTCAGTAAATCTTTTTTTATTACCTTGACGTTTCGACAAAAATCTTTTATCCTCGTCAGGAGCAAACAATAATTTTTAACATCTTGCCAAATGTTTGAATTTTTGTTTGCTCCTGACAAGGACAAAAGATTTTTATCGAAACGTCGAGGTAATAAAAAGATTTACTGGCCGAAGTATCTTTATTTTCAATAACTATGAATGCCGGCCAGGCAGCCTCTATCTTAACCTTGATTTTATTGTTGTAAATCAATATTTAAGCGCTTAATTGTTGTCAAAATAAAACTACAGAATTTTAGGATCGAATTATTTAAATCTATTAACTTTTATAATTTAGGAAAGTAAAGGTTAAAAAGTTTGAGAAAATTAGTTTATCAATGGTGAACCTACCTAGGGAATTTATTCATTTAATCAGATTGCTTCAACTATTTTATTGTTTATTCTGCTTATATAGTCTCCATTTGAAGGTTTATTTTGGTCTTCTTCTTCTTCCTTATCTCCACTCAATCATATTAGGGTATTAAGTTGTGACCCTTGATGGTGTTTGTTTGACAACCATCATGACTGGGTGAAGTAGAATGTGTCTGCCTTTGTCATTAAGACTGGGAGCACTACTCAGTGGCAAGCCGACTTAGCTCCGAAAGAAATGGCCGCCTCTGACATGAGGAACAGACGGCATGTGCAGCTGCTCCTAACATGGAGTACAAACGCTACTCATCCTGTATCCCTGGATCAGGAGCCCTTACAGGGTACTATCAGCCTGGCCAGCTGAACCCAGGATTTTAGTGAGCTTGTTACTGCTCCCCCTCTTCCTTTTTCATCCGGGCTAGGGACCGGCAAAGGCGGAGTTTTTATTTTGGTAATGGTGTTTAAAGAAACTGTGGAAAGAAGAAATTACACAAATACGTTTGCTTCAATTTAAATATTACTTCCCTGTCTTATTCTAAATCAACTTGATTTGTAGAGAGATAATAGGTATGTACTGTATATAATAGGTTTTCCGTAGATTTCGCTTGTTCTATGTAATTCACTCTTGAAATTCTAGGTAGAGTTGGCGTCTTCCCCAAGAATGTAAATCCAAATAACCACCCTTCAGACAAACTGATCTTACTTACACTTTATTTTCCAATCACAATAATTATACACTCAATTTCACACAAAGGTCTTTATTAGGGACTTGCCCCATACAGATTCTCCCAATTTGGTAAGGTAATAATAATCTTGTGTTATTTACATAGAAATTGAACTGGCTTTACTCTTCATCTCAAAGTCATTCGCTTGTTGACTGGTCCTTACATAATGATGATCTAAACTATTTATAATAAGGTATTGCCTTAGATTTGTTTGCTGATATTTTTGAAAGCAATACGTAGGGTGAAATGTTGGTACATTTAATTTGTTGATATTAGGGCCTTCCTCTCTGCATCAAGGGCTGTACAATTAAACAGGTTATATACACTCAATTTATACACGTGACCAGATATTATTGGTCAAATAAATAAAAAACTATATAAAAATTCGAAACTATTATAGACGCGTATTTTTCTTTTAAAATTTTAAAAAGTTCTACTGCCCTTACTGCAATGGAAAAATTGAAGGGAGAGCCTGTCTCTTTAGTGGTGAACCTTCCAATTTTTCCATTGCAGTAAGGACAGTAGAAATTGTTGAAATTTTAAAAGAAACATAATCGTCTAAAATAGTTTCGAATTTTCATAACAGATGGCGTGCTAGTGCATCATAAAATTATATAGATTAATTAAATAATAATAAATCCCAAACAATAGATCATTAAAACTTTTTTGTAAAAAATGATATATTTGCTTAATCAAAAATGTTTATGAAATCCTGAACGAAGGTATTCAATGATTGGTAGTTATTTTGGTGATGGATGTTTGTTGATGTTTCAATCATATTTGAATTGTTTGATTCTGATAACATAGTAATCTATTTGCCTGTGTTCCAGTAACTTGCAAGAATTCATGAAGTGCATCACAGATGCTGTACCCGAAAAAGAAATTGGTGCTAAAGCTGCTCAAAGAGCAATCAAAGAAATGGGAATGTGGGCGAATATTTGCATCAATGAAACATGCTGAAGAACCATTTATTATACAAAAAAATTCTTACTATTTATATTTGTTTGTACATTCTTTGTTTTGTAATAGAAAAATAAGATTCTAATTAAAAATTGTAACAAATAAATTTACTGACAATGTGTTTCTTTTCAATAATTTCATCAATGGATTCCTGCCCACGTTGGGATCAGGGGTAATGAAATTGCAGTTGAATTGGAAAAGGAAGCCAGAAATTTGAGCCAAAGGAAAGATCAAATGTCAGTATTTGATGTTGATGCTTTGGCAAAAATACAATATAATTCAACAAAATATAAGGAAAGATGAAATATGGGAAATAAACTCTGAGAGAATAATTACAAAAACTATAACAAGACTTAGAACAAAACACTATGAAGGAATGGCAATACATCCAGTTGGCACAAGAACCTACAGGACATGCAACAACTGTCCTGATGTGGAACTAACACCTACCCACATATTTTCATACCCAGCAATGGCCGCAGCCTTGCATAAAATTGACAAAGACCCAGAGCAGCAGCTTTACACACCCAAGCTAGTGGACATTTCTGCTGCTGTGATAGAGATGTATGGAGACATCTGAGGCTCTTCATTGGACACGACAACAACAACAACGGCATTCCAGAGTAAAATAAATTATCAGAGATAGATAAATATTTTTCAAATGAATTGAAATTAATATAATCGATACTGAGAGAGAGTTGAATTAAAAAAATATAAATTTATTATCTTCGAAATATAAATCGATGAGAGGATTCCAGCAACCCGCATCTAAAATATATTGTAGAGATTCTGCTTGAATTTTGATCATGTTGAGCATTATGGTAATGCAGTTATTTGCTGGTTCTTTCTAGCACTATATGGCACTGGTGATGCAGTCGTGGCAAGAATCTTGAAAGTAAAATAATAAAAATAGTAAAGATTAGAAATTGCTTTAATTGAGCTGAGAAATATAAAAACATAATTGGATAGAAGTACTGCCTGGCTTAAGGCGTAAGAATAAGAAAAACAAAAGATTGTTTACATAATGTACAAAGGTTTTGAGCCGACCATCGGGATAGAACAACGAGTTTTTATAGGGGAAGTGTGACCTCTGGCGGTCGATTTAGCAGAGTATTTGAATCTATGAAATTATAATTTAAAATAAAATAATATTTTTATATAACATTTCCCCCCTGTGAAGAAAATAATAAGGGTTAATGCAGAGTAAAGTGATAAAAAAAATAGCTTAAAAAAAGATAAAATGATTGGAAAGAAAGGTGAGAGGTGATATTCACTTATCATATTGGTTTCTGGATGGTAACCAATAGACAGGAAAGTACAATAGTTAAATGATAAAATGTGATATTCCATAATCATATTGGTTTGTTGTTAACCAATAGATTGGAAATAGATAAAAATACACATATAATATTAATGAGGAAGAAAAAATAAAATGAATGATTACAAAAGCATAAAATGAAAATATGAAGAACATTGAAAAAAAAAAACAATATGAAAAATAATTGGCAAAAGATATATGGCAATGCTAAAAACATTTGATGATAAAAGGCTTTTATGAAAAAAAAGCAATAAGTTGAAGGCAAAGTTTATGTACAAAAGGCAAATATGAAAACAAGGAATGAACATGTAAAAGATAAATCAAATTAATGGTAAGAATAAAGAATGGGCATTGAAAAAAAGAATCAAGGTAAACAAAAACAAAAGTTAAAATTTACATATGTTGGTAATGATAAATTTACATAGTTAGGTACGCTTTTAGATATAATTACATATGAAATAAGTAAAGTGGGTAAAAATACAAATTTTAAAAATAAAAACATTGTGGAATCAGATTAAATAAGAGAATATCAAAATACTAAAAGTTTGGGAATTTAAAATATAAGATAGAAATGTGAGACTATGAGGTATTGTTGCTATTAACGAAAATATATAGTGGGAATATGATAAACAATATATAAGTTTTGAAATATTGAAGATATGAGAAATAGGTAATATAATTTTGTTGTTGTCCTCCCGGCCGACTGTTTTACATATGATGTTGTGTTATAAATTTTGATTTAGCTTAAAATGAAAAGGTTTAAAGGTAAAACATGGTATGATAAATATTAGCAACTAATTATACAAAGAAAAATAAGCTTTACGAGGATTAAAGGGTGTGATAGAATCAAAAGGACAAAAAGAGCTATGGCAAAATTGATATTTGAGATTGATTTAACAAAAATGTAAATAACTATAAACAAGCGATTGAAATTATTGTAAACAAGAGAGAAAAGGTTAAAACGGGGCAAATTATGTAAAAGGTAGATACAAAGTACCTTGAAATGGAAGATGGGCTGGATTTGAAGATCTCGGGAGATGGCTGGTGTTGGGCGGAAGGTGTGATGGCTGGAGTTGGCTGTAGATGGAGATGACTTGTTTTATTGTGGAGATGACTATGTTTGCATGTGAAGAAGGCTATGTTTGCTTGTATTGGGCTATGTTTGATTGAAGATGGCTATGTTTTCTTGGATTGGTCCATGTTTGATTGAGGATGACTATCGTTGCTTTTTTTGATGCTATGGTTGTTTGTAGGTGACTATTTTTCGTTGGAGAAGGCTATTTTTGATTGAGGTAGGTTATGTTTGATTTGCATAATTAAAAATGAGCTATGTTTGCTTGAATTGGAGCTATGTCTTTTTTTTTATATAGTAGGTTATTTTTGGTTGAAATGAGCTATGTTTGATTGAAATGAGCTATGTTTGATTGAAATGAGCTATTTTTGATTGGGAAATCTATTTTTGATTGGAACATTTGCATATTTAAATTTGAAAAATTTGGTTTTGGCATATTGAACAAACAGGTAAATATCCTGTCGACTAATATTACAAAAAAAAAGGAGAGATTTTGCTTGAATTTTGATCATGTTGAGCATTATGGTAATGCAGTTATTTGCTGGTTCTTTCTAGCACTATATGGCACTGGTGATGCAGTCGTGGCAAGAATCTTGAAAGTAAAATAATAAAAATAGTAAAGATTAGAAATTGCTTTAATTGAGCTAAGAAATATAAAAACATAATTGGATAAAAGTACTGCCTGTCTTAAGGCGTAAGAATAAGAAAAACAAAAGATTATTTACATAATGTACAAAGGTTTTGAGCCGACCATCGGGATAGAACAACAACGAGTTTTTATAGGGGAAGTGTGACCTCTGCGGTCGATTTAGCAGAGTATTTGAATCTATGAAATTATAATTTAAAATAAAATAATATTTTTATATAACATATATTTATATATATTTTTTGCTACATGTTCAATTTGCATTTACCTATTTTACATATCTCTGATTGTATTTAAAAATCGTCAACCAATTCTTCTACTTTTGGCGAAATGGTGTTTTATTAATTTGTTATTTGATATTATTAGGGTTCTTTTCTGGTATTGAAAAAGGAAAAATACGTGTCGATCAGTCATATTTTTTAATTTGTCAAACAATTTGGCCGCTGAATCTCTGATTCTGGTAGAGCGCCATCTGGCGAATAAATTTGTAACTAAAATCAAATTTAAATTTTTAATCATTTGCCCTTAAATTTATCATTGCATCCTGAACACAATGGTGTTTACCGCATTGCTATAACGCAAATATTCGCGGAGATATTAATTTTTAAAGTTGTGTTAGACTTTTGGATCACCCTGTATTATTAAAAGAAACTCATTGTTAGTGAATTATTTGTTACAAATTTTATCGCTAGATGACAATTGAGTTTATAAAAATATTCTAATTCTCTAATTATTTATTTTAAATCTTAATAAATTAATAAATCTTTACTTTCGGACGACATATGTTTCGTTCAATCAATTTATCTCCATAAATGGAATATGATAATAAAATAAATATTCAAGTATTTAGTCTTATTCGGAAAAACACATATTATAAATTTAAAAGGCATATCCTGGCCAGGAGCACATGTGCTTTACAGATGACTGAGTGCCATCTGGTGGAATAGAAATCAACCAAACATTGATTTAGCCTGTTCCATTTGTAAAGCACATGTGTTCCTGGTCAGAATATGCCTTTTTTATTTATAATATCAACACACCTGACCTTTTTATTTATTTTATTTTTCGTTTTTTTTTCATATATTATAAATACTATACATATTTACATATCTTTAATACGAGTATATTTACTCGTATATTTACAATAATTTTAGGCCGTAAAGAAAATAGTGATATGATATTAACAAGGATAAAGGGAGAAAAAAAATAGAACAGAGAACTGTGAACAAAAGAAATATATGTATGGAAATATGTACAATCAACATAATATAAATTACACAGGTCTACAAAAAAAACCTTTTTTTTTTTTGCCGGAGAAAACCTTATGTTGATTCTAATGTGACTTTTCATGCTGAATTCAAAAATGAAATCAGAAGTTTTCCATCACCCATAGTTTTTGCAGGATAACCATTTTACTATAAATTGGTATATACAGTAATAATGCAGAAAATGTTACGTAAGCATTTTTTAAGTAAACATCATTACATTAGCTAGCGCTTTATTTTTGACAAGAAGAGTTGATATGTGGAGCCAAAAGCTTTATTTTATTTGTTATTAATTGAATTTCGCTCTTTAAAATTCATAAATATTAATTTGAATAACAAATTATTTAATTTTTAATTAAATATGTTTATTTTATAATGCAATCTGTTTTGCTTTCAACTCAAAAATAACGACAAGCTCTGGAATGCTATTTGCTGAATAACAGTTTTAATATATATATTTAAATTGAACCTAACGATTTGTTTAATTGATTTTCATCAAAGGTGACAGATAAATTTGAAGTAATCAGTTTATTTTTCTCTATCGATGTGCTTTTAAAAATCGTGTGCACTAGACTGTCTCAATATGCCGAGGCGTTGCATTAATATTCCTGATATTTTCTGTTACATTTGTGGGGAATTAACTTTCAAAGTTCAAAGGCGAACCGCTTTACACCGCTCATCAAAAAGTGCTATCAACTTCATTTTGGCTGTAAAGTCGGTGACCAAGATAAGACTTGAGCTCCTCATCATTGTTGTGAAATTTGTGCTCGACGTCTTACAGGGTAAATTAAAGGTGAACGTCATATGCCTTTTGCGGTTCCAATGATATGGAGGGAACCTAAAGACCATTCTTCAGACTGCTATTTTTGTTTGACAGAGACTACAGGTATTATATTCAAATCAAGACATACAGTTGAATATCCAGATTTGCCTTCTGCTATGAGACCGGTTCCTCATAGTGATATTTTACCTGTGCCACGGCCTCCTGAAAATGTAATATTTAGTAACGATACTTCAGATAGACGAAACCAACAGTCGGATCACAAATTTTGAATCAGGTGCTTCATCTGAGCCTCATCTGTTAACCCAAGAAGTTTTGAACGACCTCGTACGTGATTTAGATTTATCCAAAAAAACAGAGTGAACTTTTAGGCTCTAGGTTAAAGGGCTGGAATCTGCTGCATAAAGGCACAAAAGTATGATTTTTTCGCAAGCGTCAAGATGAATTTCAAGACTTCTTTTCACAAAAGAATGATTTAGTATATTGCAATGATGTTGTTAGTCTAATGGAAGCGCTTGGTCATGACTATGATACAGAAGAGTGGCGTTTATATTCGTTGATTCTTCAAAAATTAGTTTTATAAAGCTGTTCTCCTTCACAACGGAATTAAGTTCCCATCAGTGCCAATAGCACATGCATCCAATATGAAAGAGACTTACGAAAACATGAAACTGCTTTTGAAAAGGATAGAATATGAAAGATACGGTTGGAAAATATGCAGCGATTTGAAAGTCATTGCTCTCTTGCGTGTATTACAGCTTGTATATACAAATTTTGTTGTTTTCTGTGTGAGTGGGATGGCAGAGATAGGGAAAGGCATTACATTAAAAAAACTGGCCAAACCGTGAAATCTTTACTCCAGGACATAAAAATATTGTAAATCCTCCCCTGATCGATTCAGAAATTATTTACTTACCACCAGTACATATTAAACTGGGATTAATGAAGAACTTTGTCAAGGCAATGGATCGAAATGCCAGTGGGTTTGCCTACCTAAAACAAAAATGTTCTAGCATAAGTGATGCGAAAATTAAGGAAGGCATTTTCGTTGGACCTCAGATTCGAGAATTGCTGCAGGATAGAAATTTTCAAAATAGTTTGAATGAAGTTGAAGCAGCAGCATGGAATTCCTTTAGAAACGTTTGCAAGAACTTCTTAGGAAGTGTCAAGGTTGAAAATTACCGAGACATAGTTAATGATCTGTTGCTTTCCTACAAGGCACTGGGATGTAACATGTCTCTCAAGATCCATTTCCTGCATTCACATCTGGATTTCTTTCCAGACAATCTTGCTGCAGTTAGCGATGAGCATGGTGAGAGGTTTCATCAAGATATATCAAGCATGGAGAAGCGGTACCAAGGTAAATGGAGTCTCGGTATGCTTGCTGACTACTGCTGGACACTCAAGAGGGATGTATCACAAGCAAAGTATAGAAGAAAATCCACTGCCACACCTTTCAATAAAATAAATATATTTCGTTCATACTAATAAAAATAAAACGATAAGAGGAGCTTCTTTTATAAATGTTAATGCGCAAGCTTTCGGACCTAACGTCCTTCTACAGGCATGGATAGTGGTAATACTAACGAGTATAACCTAACATTGAGCCATAATAAATTCCTGTTTCCTTCCATATTCTACTTCATCACTTGCAATATCCAGAATCCTCCATCCTTTTGGCATTAAAGTATACTACAATAGTTCTCCATGTTTGGCCACCATATTAAGACATCCTATCACCAAAGCTGACAATCCTAACCTTCCCATACATTTTACAGGAGCAGTATATGTCGTCTCATGCCAAGATTGCTCATCCACATATGTGGGTGAGACAGGCAGAACGACATATATCAGACTAACCGAGCACAAACGCAATATCCATAATAAAGACCCTAAATCATTAATATATCAACACACAGCACAAACAGGTCACCAGTTTAATTTAGATCAACCAAAAATCTTATACCGTAATATACACAATAAATACAATAGACTTTATTTAGAATCAATCATATTCAACCAAATCAACAGCATTATTAGAAAAATAGATATCCCAGACATATACCAAGTTCTTTTACAAATAATCATATACTATTCTGTTCCATTTTAAACACATGTAGGTGGGACCCCCTGTTTCTCCTATATCTTTGTGTCTAGCCCAATTTTATTGAATGCTAAGTTGTACATATTTTAATCTCTATATTTAATTTTCAGATTATACCGTAGTATATCATATGTCATATATGTAAAATTTTGAATTGTTAATTTTAATTCTATATTTTCAGTTCAAATTTTAATTTTCTTTTTCTTTTAGCTCTCCAATCTCATACATGCAAATTCTAAGTCATAAATTTATTATATTCCTTTTAGGTTTCTACAGATATATTTATGTAAATAGTGTCCTCTTTATTATGGCTCAATGTTAGGTTATACTTGTTAGTATTACCACTATCCATGCCTGTAGAAGGACGTTAGGTCCGAAAGCTTGCGCATTAAAATTTATAAAAGAAGCTCCTCTTATCGTTTTATTTTTATTCGTATAAACCAATTATTAAGAGTTGCTAATCGTTTAATATTTCGTTCATATAGGCCTATATATTAAAAACATTTCCAAATTTCAACTAGGTGTATCTCAAAAATCTTGCGTGATAGAAAAAGAACTAATGGTATATTTGGAATCAGCACAAAGAGTTAAATTTAGATAAGATGCTTTTTCTTTTAGAACAAAGAAAAATAATTTTTGATAAACAGGTGTAATGTAATAAGATTTATGAAAAAATGCTTACGTAATATTTTTGCATTTTTTGCTGTATTTATCCCAATACCGAAAAAAGGCTGTCACACAAAAACCATGGGTGATGGAAATTTTCTGATTATATTTTTGAGTTCAGCATGAAAAGTTACACTAGAAACACCATCAAGTTCTCTTGGGCAAAAATGTTGTTGACCAGTGTTATCAGTTTCTTAAAATATATTTGTTGCTGTATAATTCAAAATATATCTACAAAAGGTGCTAAATTCAATATACAGTTAAACCTGTCTATAGCGCTCCCTCTTGGGACTCACCAAAATAGGGTGATATAGACGGGTCACTATGTCCAGGGTAGCCTAGTGGACATGGCATCTGCACGGTAAGCGGAACACTGTGGGTTCGATTCCCATCCCTGGACACTTTATTTTTCCGTTTATCACTACTCTTCACAATTCATCCTTTCATACTTCATCCCTTAGGTTATAGACAGGTCACTTTTAATGTAAATCGCATCGTACTACGTATTTAAAATCGGGCGCTATAGAGAAGAAGGCACTATTTAGAGGGGGCATTATTTAGAGGGGGCACTATAGACAGGTTTAACTGTACATTTCTTCACTGTGAATAAAAATACTTGGATCTGTTACAATTAAATTATTGTCGATTCTATAGTCTTGAAAAACAGGACAAGCCAGTAAAAGATGTACTGAGGTTTGTTCCTCATGTCCACAAAAACAATTCAAAAGGTTGACGACCCCTGTTCTAGACCATTTCGTTAAACGGGTATCCGTCCAGTAGAGTTTTTAATGACCTTTAGCCATTGTAGTGTGTGATGCTGTGTGTAGATAACAAATTTTTACCTAGGAGGTACACTCGAAATTTGACAAAGCTCTTTACAATGGCTAGACATTCAATTTCAGGTGTTTTTAAGTTACGTTCATAGGAGCGTAATGTAATGGCTGTAATTGTAGAACGAAGTTGAAAAAATTACCGCAAATGTTTCTTTTGAACGAAAAATGGAAATTTATTTTAAGGAGAAATAACGATTATTTCTAACCTTAGGAATGAAGTATGAAAGGATGAAGTATGAAGTGTAATGATAAACGGAAAAATAAAATGTGGTAATTCCCATCCCTGGACACTTTTATTTTTCCGTCCATCATTACTCTTCACAATTCATCCTTTCATACTTCATCCCTAAGATTAGAAATAATCGTTATTTCTCCTTAAAAATAAATTTGATTTTTCGTTCAAAAGAAACATTTGCGGTATAATTTTCAAACTTCGTTCTACAATCATAAGCCGCATTATATTGTATTATGAATGACTGTAATATTGGAATCAGGTATGGATGTAGGGTGTCTCATAGTGGCTTAAAAGGTATTGTGAAGAATTGAGGGAACAAAGTATTTTAAGTGTTTTATCGATTTAAAACATAGTTGTTCTAATTATTTCTTGCTAACAATCTCGTAGCAAATCCTGTTTTCCTAATGAGACTAATTAAAATTTATCATCAAATAAATTTCCGGGAAATCACTGTGTGATATACTCTGTGAGTATTTGTCGACTTAGGCGATAGAAACTGGCACAACTGCCGATTCTCTTCTGCTACAAGATGAAACTGGCTTTGTTCTTCTTTGTATTCTGCATCCTAGCTGTGGGTAAAGGTAAGTTCCTATTTATTGGCTTAACATTGTTAGAATATTTGCATATGTCACATCAAACAATTTAAATCTCCTGGAGATTAATTAAACAGCAAGAATATAATGTCATATATTAAATATCATGGCTGCAGTGTGGGAGAGACGGGGAGAACGGTAAGGATCCGAATGGCCGAACATGAAAGATCAGTTAAAAGAAAGGATCCCCGTTCTCTAGTATATCAGCACAACACAGGCCATTCATTCAATATTAGTGAACCCATTACCATGAAATAAAGAACAAACACCAGCACCTGGTATTGGAAGCTTTACTCACTAAAATACTCAAAGGAATCAATAGATCCATAGCCCGACATATATCATAGTATAATTCCTCCTACCTAAATCTCCGGCTTCCCAATTTGTTATTTACTGTAATCATATAACCTCAATAGAGAATTAGCATTAACCAATAATTCATTTTTTAAAACTGTACTATTTAAATCAGTTTTTCAAATATCTGTCTTATATTTCCTACTTCATTGTATGTAGTATATATATAATAATTATCGATTTGGGGAATTGGTTGTTTGGATTGGACCCTTTTTGGTTTGTTGATTGTTGTAAGACCCTGTTAACTTACTGTATGGCGCAGTCGTCTGGTCGAGGGTGTAGGTTTGTCACAGGGGAAATAACGAGAAGGAACACTGGATGGGATTGAGAGGACCTAGCGATTAAGGGAGAGAAGGTTTTGAGAGACTAATGGGGCACTTTGACTATGATATTGTTGCACTGGGCTGCGGTTTGGCAGATTCTTCAGTCTTGAGTCTCTCCTCAGACGTGTCTTGCATCTTTCCAGAACGTGTCTCAACCATCTTACAAGGTTAAACCAGTCACTAATAAGACAACTA
>CP092873.1:83369978-83392840 GCA_030710605.1 Cordylochernes scorpioides | reverse complement strand
GACATATTCTCACATTTAAACATAGTTTGTCCAAAGAAAACTACGCTTTTCGAATTAATTTTTCTATACAATTAGATTTTCAATTTTTTATTTATTAAAACATACACATAAACGACAAACAGCATTGATAATAACTTTTAAACATAGTGTGCTCAAAGAAAACAACGTCTTTCGAAATAAAACATATCCACAATTAGAATTTCATTTTTTTATTTATTAAAACATACAAATAAACGACAAACAGCATTAAAAAAAACTTTTAAACATAGTTTGTTTAAAGAAACCCACGCATTCTTCGAAATAAAATATATCCAAAATTTGATTTTCATTATTTTATTTATAATACATTATAAAGGACTGCGGCGTGTGATTATAAACAATACTTAAAATTATACCGCATAAGTTTCTTTTCTATGAAAAATTAATATTTATTTTAAAGAGAAATTTTTAATATTTATAACTTTTTTGAATGAAGTATGAGAGGGTGAAAATATGAAGAGTAATGGCGAACGGGAAAAATAAAAGTGTCCAGGGGCGGGAATCGAACCCACAACCCACAAGTTACTTTAAGTATTATTTACGAACGGAGAAATAACGTCCAGGGTAGCCTAGTGGACATGGCACCTGCCCGGTAAGCAGAAGGTTGTGGGTTCGATTCCCGCCCCTGGACACTTTTATTTTTCCCGTTCGCCATTACTCTTCATATTTTCACCCTCTCATACTTCATTCAAAAAAGTTAGAAATAGTAAATATTTCTCTTTAAAATAAATATTGATTTTTCATAGAAAAGAAACTTATGCGGTATAATTTTAAGTATTGTTTATTTTTTTATTTATTAAAACATACAAATAAACGACAAACAGCATTAATAATAACTTTTAAACATAGTGTGCCCAAAGAAAATCACGCACTCTTCGAAATAAAATATATCCACAATTAGAATTTCAATTTTTTATTTATTAAAACATACAAATAAACGACAAACAGCATTAATAATAACTTTTAAACATAATGTGCCCAAAGAAAATCACGCACTCTTCGAAATAAAATATATCCACAATTCGATTTTTCAAAATTTTTTTTATTAAAACATACAAATATATGACAAACAGCATTAATAAAGATGGTAATAATAATAATAATAGCTTAGGTTTCTGGAATTTAACATCAGCATTCTTCTTCGTAGCAAATCATTCCCCACATCCCCATTTCTTCGAGGGCTGTTTCAACAGCTCTTTCCCCGATTCCTTCTTCAGGGAAGGCATCCTCGATACACGTCAGGTAACCTTGTAAGTTACTGGAACAAACATATCAATGTTATCTGAATCAAACCGTCTACATGTATCTGAAACATAAGCAAATATCAATTCCAAGTATTGATGGAAATTTTGCAGGGAGGATATTGATTTAAAGAGACAAAGGTCGCCTCTCCCGTCAAAATAGACGTCAAAACTAGACGCCATCCAAACACCTCTTTGGTGGAAATAAATATAAACTCCTTATTGATCTTTAATTATATCAAAATTGGACAAAGCTCCTCTCTTATCTAATATATCAACATATTTATTTAGGCAGATCCTGCACAGAAGTACACCTCTCCTATACGTGACGGGCGGGAGAAGCAGCACAAGTAAGGTACTGCCCTGTAGGGCGAAGTACGGTATCGTGAGCCCCGATCCGCTACGGTTACACTGAACAGGGAACTCTGAAATGTGGCTGACTAACGGGGCAATGGCACCCCCCTTTCCATGGAGTGGACAAGACACTACCACAATTTAGACAGATGGCGCAAGCCATTAGCAAATTTTATTTTCACAATCAGGAGATAGATTAATTCTAAAAAATATATTATGGACAGAATTTTACCAGCAGTTGTCTTTTTGGACTATCATGGTCTTTACTTCTTTCTCTCCTCCAGGTCCATAGACATCCACGCAGGGCTTTATCCTAGATTGTATGTAGGAATCAGCTGGAAGAGGGTGGTAACCATCTGCCCAACCTGGACATCCAGATGGTATACAAGTACTTGTAGTTAGACCAGTAGTGTGGATTGACAGTATATAGACTGTGAAAAAATAGTACCAATGTGATATTGTACTGGGATAAGGTGCATAAATTATGAAAAAGGCATCTCCTTATCGTGCAAATGAAAGTTGCTGATGGCATGATTTTTCAGGACGTCTGAATGACTAGATTTTTGGAGGTTGAAGTACATCTTGCACCACGCTGATGAGGGCCAACAGTCCGAAACACGTACGTGGTTAGCTTTTCTTGATTAACCAATAATGAGTTTTTGACCAATTCTGGAATAATTAAAAAAACAACGAGAATAGTTGATATTAATTCCGATAGATGGCTAAAGCCATCAGTAACTCTTAGTTGCACGATAAGGAGATATCCTTTTTCATTAGTATATATTATATTTATCAAAAAAATGCTACAGGTTACTGGAGATGAATTTCTTTATCTTTAATAAATGTAATCTCGAGCTTTCAGACATCTCTGCCCTTCTACAGGAGTACATAGAAACATATAAAGAGATTCCGTTCAATAAAGATAAATAAACTCATCTTCAGAAACCTATGTAGAATTTACTTGATTAATATTCAGGAGATTTTAATCAATTGATATACAGTTAAACCTGTCTATAGCGCCCCCTCTTGGGACTCACCAAAATAGAGTGCTATAGAGAGGGAGTGATATAGATAGGTCACTTTTAATGTAAATCGCATCGTACTACGTATTTAAAATCAGGCGCTATAGAGAGGGAGGCACTATTTAGAGGGACGCTATTGACAGGTTTAACTGTATTATTATATCTTCTTATATATATAAAAGTCAATGTCTGTCTGTCTGTTTCCGACAAACTCAAAAACTACTGAACCAATTAGTACCAAATTTTCCATGTCGCTTTTTATAAACCAGAGGAAAAATTTCGGCTACATTTTGATTAGTATTTTTGGCTATTTATTATTTTTTATTTGAAGAATATTTTTTACGCGGAGTAAATACGAGGCGAAGTAACAACACCAGGACAATTAAGCGATCAATGAGCGTTCTGATTTTTTTTCAAGTTGCTTGCGTACTTTTTTGAAATCTCTTTTTATACGAGTGTAAATACAATATAATATAAAGCCCGAAACCATGGTATACAGGTTGGCCTTTTTGTCTAAAATTGCCAAAACTAGTGTTGTGGTTCATTCTTTATCATCACTAGTAAGGTTTTCTATTAGGGTGATGAGCATAATGCATCGTTCTAATCCCTATATATAGAAAGGTCAGTGTATGTATGTATGTATGTATGTATGTAAACAGCAAAAGCAATTTTTATTCAGTCATATAAAAGGTCGTTACATTTCAATTGTTAGTGGGGGAGGGGGTACAATTAAAATCCTGCTCAATAAAAAAATTGTAAATTTTCGTATTTCTTCTTGTTTAAAATTCGACGTATTTCTGGATTTTCGCGTTCTAGGATGAAGTTGGCTGGGCTGAATATTGTTACACCAGGTTGCGGCTTGGCAGACTCTTCAGCCTGGATTCTCTCCTGGGCTGGGTCTTGCATCTTACCAGAGCGTGTTTCAACCATCCTACAAATTTATAAAAGGGAATAACGAGATAAGTCTTCTTTAAGTAGCCACCAGAATCCTTTCTTTATTTTCTCACATCAAAGAGAGCAGTGAAGTCACAGTGTACCTAAATACAAATGATGATAAATTAATAATCTGTTTTAAATAAATATCATAGAATATTTTATATAAAAATAAATAAATATATAATTTAAATTTCAAATATATTAAAACTAATATAAGAAATACGCCATTAATCATGATGTAACACTTCCCCCTCTCCAGAGGTCGTCACGTCCTCGTGATTGACCTCATCAATTCTTTCAAAATAGGGTTTGATTCTTGAGACATGGACAATCAATGGGTCTTGGCCAGGATTATCTTTTGGTTCAATTAAGTAATTTATGTTGGACAGCTTCTTTAATATTCTATATGGGCCAAAATATTTTCTCAGTAGTTTCTCACACTTTCCTATTTTCCTAATTGGTGTCCAAACTGCTACTAATTCTCCTGGTTCGTAGCTTCTTTCCATGTGTTTCTTGTCATAGTTCTTTTTCATTCTTTCTTGAGTCTTTATTGTGTTGTTAATAACTAATTTTCTTGTTCTGTTTATTTTGTCTAAGTGATGTTTTATGTATTCATCATAATCATCTTTGTCAATGTCCACCGAGATATTCCTGTCGTCCAAAAGAGACGTGGGTTCTCTTCCAAACATCAGGAAAAAGGGAGAATATCCTGTGGTTTCCTGAATTGTAGTATTGTAAGCGTGAGTGATGAATGGGAGTATTTCGTCCCAATTTTTCTGATCAGTGTTCACATACATACTGAGCATATTGATCAATGTTCTATTTAACCGCTCTGTCAATCCATTAGTCTGGGGATGATAGCTCGTTGTGAAGCAATGTTTAATCTTGCACGTTTTCATCACCTCTTTCATTAAATTACTGGTAAATTGAGAGCCTCTGTCACTAATAAGATATTGTGGGGCTCCGTGCCGAAGAAAAATATCCTCTACTAGAAATTTAGAAACTTCTTTCACTGTTGCTTCCGAGACTGATCTTGTTTCTGCATATCTAGTGTAGTAGTCCGACAGCACGATTATCCATTTTTTCCTGTTTTTCGTAGATGGTAGTGGACCAACAAAGTCAATTCCAATTCTTTCGAAAGGAAAGTTGGCTGGGGGGATGGGCTGTAGTAGTCCAGAAGGTAATTGGTTTGAGCCTTTCCTACTTTGGCAAAGGTGACACGTCCTAACGAATTCTGAGACATCCTTTAGCATGGATGGCCAAAAGTATTTACTCTTTATTCGGTACATGGTTCTGGCGACGCCCAGATGGCCATTCGACATATGATTGTGATATTCTTTCATAATTTCTCTCTTTTTATTCTCTGGAACCACAAGCAACCACGCCCTGCCTTCAGGGTTCGGGTTTTTCTTAAAGAGGCATCCATCTTCTTCTTTAAAGTTTTGCGCAATTGATCGCCTGCTTCCATTAAGGTTTTTCTTAACACTTTCGATAAATTTATCCTCTTCGTCTGTTATTTGATTTAAAAATAGCCTTTCAAAATCCTCATCCCAATCAGTTTCTGGTAAGGGCCCCCTAGATAAGCCATCGGCGTCCAGATGCTTCTTTCCCGATTTATGTATTATATCGAAGTCATATTCTTGAATTTTCAATGCCCATCTTGCCAATCGACCTGTTGGATCCTTCAAGTTTTTGAGCCAGCATAAGGCGTGATGGTCTGTTACTATTTTAAAGTGTCTTCCATAAAGGTAGGGTCGTAATTTTGACATTGACCAGACAACGGCCAGACATTCTTTTTCAGTGGTTGAATAATTTTGCTCCGCTTTACTTAGGGTACGACTCAAATATGAGATCACCTTCTCTTCACCACCGATGTCTTGGACAAGTGTTGCACCTATGCCGATGTTGGACGCATCAGTATGAACATAAGTAGGTGCATTTGGATTGAAGTGACCTAAAATTGGTGGACTTAATAGTGCTGTTTTTAGGGTTTGAAACGCTTCCTCTTGTCTTTCTGTCCAGGTAAATGATACACTTTTTTTTATAAGGTTGGTCAAAGGGTCAGCAATTTTTGAAAAGTCTTTGATAAATTTTCTATAATATGAACACATTCCCAAAAAGGATTGTACTTCTTTGACCTTTTTGGGTCGAGGAAAATTTCTGACAGCTTTGATGTTATGTTCCGCGGGTTTTATACCATGTTTGCTCGTTATATAGCCGAGAATCTCCAATTCTTCAAAAGCAAATCGGCATTTTTGTCGTTTAACCTTAAATTAGATTCACGAAAACATCTAAAAACAGCTTCAAGTCTTTTGAGGTGCGTTGGAAAATCCGGGCTATATATGATAACATCATCCAGATAACACAAACAAATTTGCCATCTCAGATTTCCAAGCATATTCTCCATATTTCTCTCAAAGGTAGCAGGCGCGTTACAAAGTCCAAAAGGCATCACGTTGAATTCATATAATCCATGCGCTGTAGTGAAAGCTGTTTTCTCTTTGTCTCTTTCTTCGACTTCAACTTGCCAATATCCAGATCTGAGGTCTATTGCTGAGAAGTGTGTAGATCCTTGGAGAGTATCCATAACTTCGTCTATTCTAGGGATCGGATAGACATCTTTTACTGTCACATTATTCAGTTTTCTGTAGTCCACACAAAATCTGTATTTACCATCTCGCTTCTTGACCAATATTACTGGAAAAGACCAGGGGCTAGAAGATGGCCTAATTATGCCTTCTGTAAGCATCTCGTCAATTTGCTCTTTTATAATATCTCGTTCTTTAGCACTTACCCGGTAAGGCTTGTGTTTAATTGGCTTCGCGTCTTCTGTGTCTATCCGATGTTTTGCCAAATTGGTTCTCCCTAATCTCGATGAAAAAAGATCTCCATACCTTTCTAAAACTTGTTTTAACTCCTTCTGTTCCTTTGGTGAAAGATTTTCGTTTATTTGGAATCTAGGTCCTTCGTTCTTTTCTACCTCTCTTTCTCGACTCACATTTATTTTCGCTGGACTACTTCCAAAAGCCAATGTTTGGTTTTTCATTATTTTTAACGGTCGAGGATACGGATTAGTTATCCAGATGTGTGTTTCCCTATTTATAACATTGATCAAGCTTCTTGCTAGACGAAGTCCATTTGTTTGAAACATTTTGCTGCTCTCCTCGATAATATATTCTCCATCCTCTGTTTCTACCAATGCCTTGATCAATTTCATGGAACATTCCGGTACAATGGAATCCTTGGCACTCTTTATTTTCAACATTTCAAAATTGATTTCGTCATGATTATTCGTCAAATCATATTTTATAGTTTCTTGCTTACAATCTATTTTTGCGTTCATTTTCTTAAGGAAATCTCTCCCAAGAATTAATGTCCGTAAATGCGTTTTCAATATCACAAAGTTGTGTGATAATGTTTCGTCATCAATTTTTATATTTAAAAATATACTTCCTACCATGTCCAATTTTTTTCCATCGGGTCCTGCACAAATTTTTGCGAGTTTACTTATACCATGGCCTGTATCGAGGGCCGTTCTGAGGTCGACCACTGAGAGGTCAGCACCTGTATCAACCAAAGCTTCAAAAGTCCCTATCTTGTCCACATTAATTTTTAATTTGTATTTAGGGTCCAACTTCTTGATTCCGTTTATGGTCGACTTGCTTTGATTGACAGATTCAGGCGCGACGCTTAGTTTAAATCTTCCAACACGGAATATCTATTCCGGGTAGGAATATTTGTCTGTGTGCTATGACATACATCAGCATAAAGCCGAGGTCCTGATTTCTCTGATATTTCATTCATTTGGCATTTTTCTTCGACCTTCTCTTGGGTATCTGCTGGATCCTCTTCTAGGATTCTTATAAACTTGACCCTACAATAACGGGCCACGTGCCCTGGCTTGTTACATTTAAAGCAGATTGGTCTTCCATCTTCCGTCCTATTTTTGCTCACTTCTTGGCTTTTATTGTAAGTGTTTCTCTGAAGGTTTGGTTTCGGCACAAAGTTAGGATTATAAGGACGTCTAGGGGTAGAGGGCTGGGGAAAGTTGTTTCGATACTGTCTGGGGGTAGGATGGGAGTCGTTCTTGTAATTATTGGAAACAGGGGCTTGGGGCCTGGAAGTGGTCTGGTAGTTTCGTGCGGCAGTCGGCGGCACGTACCTCGATTGTTGTTGGGGTCTAGAATAGCGTGGACCGTTATATAGGTTTCTGGATTTCTCCACACGTTCCCGATACTTCTTTTCAAAAGAATCCATTTTCTTGCACACGACAAGAAGGTCATCGGTCGTTTTAGGAGGGTTCAGGTAGAGCGCGAATGAGTACTCTTTTTTCAGTCCTCCAATAACATGTTCAATTTTTGTTTCTTCTTCCATTGCGGGGTCAACCTTGTTGCACAACACTAGAATGTCTTCCGCGAACCTGATTGCTGGTTCATTCCAGTGTTGCATTCTGTTGAGCTTCATTCTAAGTTCTTCTTTATTCGCGTCCAAAGAAAAATCCTGAATGAGGCGGATTTTAATATTTTCCCAGCTCGTGAAACTAGCTTTGTGTAAATTCAACCAGGTTTTAGCGCTTCCCGTCATGTTCATGGCGGCATAACGAGAGATAATGTAGTCTGCCCAATGGTACAAGAAGCCAATTTCTTCAAGAGATTCAATCCATGGGCGAGGGTCTTCCGTTCCATCATACTTGGGGATGTCGATGTTGGGATTCAGGACAACTGGGTCGGAACTAGCATCTCTACCAATTGTTACACCAGGTTGCGGCTTGGCAGACTCTTCAGCCTGGATTCTCTCCTGGGCTGGGTCTTGCATCTTACCAGAGCGTGTTTCAACCATCCTACAAATTTATAAAAGGGAATAACGAGATAAGTCTTCTTTAAGTAGCCACCAGAATCCTTTCTTTATTTTCTCACATCAAAGAGAGCAGTGAAGTCACAGTGTACCTAAATACAAATGATGATAAATTAATAATCTGTTTTAAATAAATATCATAGAATATTTTATATAAAAATAAATAAATATATAATTTAAATTTCAAATATATTAAAACTAATATAAGAAATACGCCATTAATCATGATGTAACAATATGTATAAACGGTCGACAATCTGACATTCTTCTGTAGCCTCTTTTATTTTCTTCTTGGTAAATTCGCACTCTAGGTATCGATGTCGTATGTCAGGAGATCCTCCGCACGCAGTGCAGTAGGGCCTTCCATTCCTGGTCGGGTGTGGCAGGGCTCTTAGTTTAAACCTCCAGGCGATATCGTCGTAGATGTTACGCCTTTTATGCCAGGCTGGTGCAGTGTTGAAGTTCCACCTTTCAACTTTCTCTTCTGCGCGTTTAAGGTTAAAATAGGTTGATAAAATTATATTTCGTAGTGCGTTGCTTTTTAGACGTGAGAAAAGGCGTGATTCGTAGACGATGGGAAGATGCACGCAGGAAGAATGGTTGCTTGATTTAAAATTCATAATTTTCGTTTCATTATAGAACGTAGTGATTCTTTGAAAATCGTTCAGAATATTTCGCGTGGCGTGGGAGAAAAAATCATTGATATCTCGTATATCACCGTTTAAATTCAAAAAGTCTTTCAAACGCCTCAGGCCTCGAACATTGAAGACGGCAGGATTTTGCATATAAAGGCCGTGTAAATGGCGGCATTTTAAAAAGCACGATGTGTAAGAAGTCGTTTTTCGAGAGGCGTTTAAAATCGATATGAAAGTTTGGCGCGATGTTTTTCCAGCTTGATAGAGTCTATTTTCGTCGTGGCGATAGAAAACTGTGTAAATCGTAGTTAAACAGATTGTAGTAGTTTGTCGAATTTTTGTTTATAAAAATATAATCGTTTTCGTTTTTTTCCCCGTTAATAGACCTTTGTATACGTTTTAGAATAAAGAGGTCGCGCTGAGTAGCCAAATGCAGCAGGCCGAGGCCACCCCTCTCGGCGGGCAAGCAATTCATTGTCGAGGTCGTCCAAGTTGTTTCATCATAGAGCGCGTCATCCAAGTCCTTTTGTAGTACGTTTAATATAGAATCGCTTGGTAAGATGGCGTTTATCATGTAGGTAAATTTTGGTATAAAGTTCGCATTTAAAAATCGCGTCTTGAGGTGGAGGGGGAGCGTTAAAATGTTTTGTTTTGCAATTAGGGCTGAATGGCGGAAATAGGAACGAAGATTTTCAGTTTGCGTTTTGAGGGGCGTTTTGGAGTTTTCGAAGTGTATATCGAGGATATCAATTGTGTCGTTCCGCATTTCTATATCTTCTGGCCTATCGGTCCTGCCGCTCCAATTGCCACACCACAACCCCTTACTCTTTTTAAAATTTATAGCGATGCCGGATGTTTTCTCGAAATATTTAAAACAGTTATAAATCCGCTTAAAATCAGTTTCGTCTTTTAAAAATAAGATAAAATCGTCGGCATATGCATATATCTTGGACGTAGAGCTAAGGTTTCGACGAAGATGATGTATGAGAGACGTCGTGGCGAATGAGAAAAGCAGCGCGGACAAGCCGCAGCCCTGTCGCACGCCTCTATTTACGTCGAATTCAGGAGAGCACTCGCCGTTCATGTCAATTTTTATTTTATTTCCATTAAAGACGATTTTAATCCATTTCAGGAAAATATCGGGGATATCGAGTCTTTCAAGCATAGCGATAATAAACGGTCTGTTAATCGAATCGAAAGCCTTCTGTAAGTCGAGTGTTACGATTGCGAGGGGCGTATTAAATAAATTCGATTCGTAAATATTTTTCTCAATTTCGGGGATGATATTGAATATGGATCGGCCGGGGATGGCGTATTTCTGTTCTGCTGGTATCATGCGCGCGGAGTACGGCTTGATTTTTGTGAGTAAAATTTTCGATAGAATCTTATAATCCGTGTTCATAGAGGTGATCGGGCGCCAATCGTTAAGAGTTCGCGTATTAGGAGTTTTCGGTAATAGGAACATTTTACCAGCGTTCATGTGGTCAGGTAGGGAGTTTTCCAATTGTGCTTCATAAAAAATTTCGAGTAAAGAGTCGGCGGCGATGTCACAAAATTCTTTATAGAATTCGGCGGGGATGCCATCATCGCCGGCCATCTTTCTATTCGGTAAGAGCTTAATCGCGTTTAAAATGTCGTTTTTCGTTATAAATGTTCTTCGTTGAAATGAAATTCGATATCGAGGCGCGGAATAATATTTACATAATTTCTGATGTCTTCTAAAATAATAGAATCATCTGCCTTCGTTTTATTTTGATAAAAAGTGAAAACATGGTTTAGGATAGCGTCGTTGTTGTTGAGGAATTCATTGTTGTCATTGTAGATTGAAGTAATTGCGGGTTTGAGGCGTCTAAGTTTCGTAAAAGTGTATTTTTGACAAACCTCCGCGGTTTCTAAAATTAGTTTTTTCATGCATCTCCAATGTGCCTTCGGGCTAATGTAATTAAAGTCCGTAATAAAACTCTCGTGTTCGAATAAAAATATTTCTTTGAAGATATGAGAGTGAAAAATTTTCGAGTCGATGTTCCTTTTAAAAAATTGCGTATTCCTTGTTCGTAATCGCGTGATAATGGCGTTGTGGTCAGATAGGTCGTAGGCAATGGTTTCGCATTCAATAAGATTGGGTGTAATACTTGTCGAGCAATGTATATAATCGATTCTGGTTCTAAAAGGCGAGTTATGGATGAGAGCTTCATGCGTAAAACCGTTAAGTCCAGGATTAACATGTTTAAAAATATCGATAAGATTATTTTTTTTATTAAAATCCGAAAGTAAGTTGAACTTTCGGCGAGAGTCCGTCTTGCCCGGTTTGTCGCGAATGTTAAAGTCTCCCAATATAAACTTCATGGTATCTTTCGGGTAAGCGTTCAAGTAGTTTTGTATTTGGTGTAAATCGTTAAAAGCTTCATCGGGATCGTGAGAGAGGTGTACATTAATAAAAAGGACGATTTTCCTGTTCATTAGAATCTGTATGGCACATATTTTCCCGTTCTTTAGTATTTTAAAATTCGCGCTAAAAATCGAGCGATGTATTAAAAATAGTTGTCCGCCGCCGCGAGAAATAGGTTCATTTACATAGATGTCAAAAGCTGTTAAGTCTTGTCGCGTATTGAAAGTTTGAAAATTCGTTTCTTGAATTGCGTATATTTCTGCTTCGTTTATCTTCATCCAATCTTTTAAAAATTCTTGTCTTTGCTTGTTCGCGATTCCACGGGCGTTCAACGATAAAATTCTTAGAAACACAAAATTTACAGCGTCGCAGGAAGGCTCACAAGAGTCCTACATCCTATAAATGAAAGAATAAAAAGAGAGATAAAATAGATAAAACAGTAAAATAATAGCATAAAGAGAGTAAAAGAGTAAAAATTTGCGTTAGTTTTAAAAGGAATGTATTTACAATAAACACGAGAGCGAGAAGATAAGAGAGAAAGTATAAATTAAGAGATAAAAAAAAAAGACGAAGTAAAAGAGAGAGACGGTAAAAAGGTAAAAAAAAAGCATTTCAATCTTCATTCATTGTTTTCAAAATTATTTTCGTCCTCTGAATGTCGTTGTTGAGTTTTTTCCTGTCATCGCTTCTCATATTCATATTGGTTTTTCTTTTTTCTAAAAGGTCTTCCAGGTGGCAGGTGACATCGTGCAGGAGGTCGGGATATTTTTCTATTTGCTCTTTATTTTTATTTTTCTGGCGTGACCAGTTCTCTTGAAAATGGTAGAGATCGCTTTCTCAAGCTGAGGATTTGTCTTCCGGTCACACTCGTGTAATTCCCTTTCATGCTGGGAAGAGGTTATCGAGCAGTCTGACAGACCGGCCAACGACTCATTATCTTCAGATATTTCTACGTTTAGAGGTTTCTCAGCTTCTGGCAAGTCCGCCATGAGGTGCTCTGTGTTGAGGGTCTCATTCTCTATTTGTAGTACTTGCATGAGGTTTTCTTTTGGATTTACCAAGTCACGGGGCTGTTCGAGAGGATCATTCGTTTTGGATCTTTTATCTTGGCCTTCTATTTTGTGCCCGTTAATCTCACTTTCTGTAGTCGCGAAGGGTCTTTTTTTTGCAGGAGGGTCCCTCGTTTCCTGGGCAGGCTGTTTCTCTGCAATTGGCTCCTGTTCGATGCTCTCTGGCAGCGGTGTGGTGCTTAGGGCCTCGGCGAAGGTCCTCGTGATTTTCGCTCTTATCGCCGGGTCGAACGGGCATTTGGTGTTCGTGTGTCCATGCCTTCTGCACGCGGTGCACACCACATCCTCTCCGATGAAGACCTTAAAGTGTCTCTCCATATGGGTGATAGAGATCACAGCCGGCATCGGCGTTTTTTTCTTTATTTTTAAAGACGATTTCTCTTCTAAGCGAAGAGAGGTGTTTCAGCAAGGGATTGTCGGTAGGAAATGGGAGCGGGCGGATGCTCAGAACTTGGCCATAAGGAGCCAGAGTCTCCTCTATTTCCTGGTCTTGAATGAAGGCAAGGACGCCCGACAGGATGTATTTGCGGGATGGACGGAAAAGTGGGGATGGGTAAACAACTCTGTCTCTGACTTTAAATCCATTGTTCAGGAGAGCTTCGGCCTGTTTCTGGTCTGCTACAGAGACAATGGCCTGACCATTAATTTTCCCCACAGAGTGGATGTTTTCAAATCCAATTACTTGGCCGATGCCGATCAGATGTTCCTCGGCGGATGCTTCGGAAAGGACTTCAAATTGGATTGTTGCCTTTATTTCCTTACTTCTTTTTTCGTAGGTAGATCTTCTTCTTTCGTCGAATTTCTTTTTTTCTTCAGATGAAAATTGTATTTTTTGCCTTTGCAAATTTTCCAATTGATTATCGGTTGTCGGTGGAGATGCAAATTTTTGCTTTGCGATGTGCGAAAGTGATGATGTCGCAGATGGGATATGAGCGACCAATGAGGCGACAGATGATGACGATGACGCAACGACCTTCTCGGCCGTTGCCATGGTGATGGTTGCCAAGTTTCAACTTGAAACTTGGCAAATATGCTGATTAGCAATGAGAAAAAACTCTAAAAATGACTATGGGTGGGAAACGATATGTAGGAATGAAGAGCTGATGATGGAGAGTAAGAATATGAAATTAGGTTTTGACTTAGATTCTCAGAAGAGCAGCGAAAGGCGAACAACTCGGAGCGCGCGCGAAATGCGGCCGCACGGCCGAGTATGTATGTATGTATGTATGTATGTACAACAAAAACGGTACTTTATTTAAAAATACAGTCATAAAGAAAAAAAGACGATGAGATGGGAAATGACTATATACAACTGGATCAGCACCTCAAAAATCTCCTGAAGTTGGTCAAACCGTCTTGAATAGTCTGGTCGTCGTCCCGTGTGTGCTCGATGACGGTTCCAAGGAAGTCAATAAGGATATTTTTTGTTCTGGCGGTGCTTTGAGAAGTCTCTTCCTATACTCGGGGTTCAGAACCGAAAATATGATATAGTCTCCCCTGATCCACTGTAATAAAGGTTTTAAGATGGTATCATAGTTCAAATTATTGAACAATTCACGTATGTATGTATGTATGTATGTGGGTATCTATGTCGGCTATACACGTCCACAATACGTAACTAATCTGACTGAAATTTTAACAGTATATAGAGTAGAATCTGGAAAAACTTATAGTGAAAATTTCAGGTCTCTATCCCGAATATTCTTCGAGTTATTTTCAAATTGCGTTGCAAATTTGCCTTTTTGCTCGCAAGCAGCGCCTCTAGCGGTGAAGATGGGAGGTAATATCAGCTGACCTAATGTACATGTAAAACGTGTTTTGACAGGACATAGAAAAAAATCTGGAAAATATATTTATCGGATTTTTAGCCAATAAAAAATAAAATTGACAGGTTCTGGGCAAAAATAGTTGTATTTATAGTCAGAAAATGATGATGACGATATTGCTGTATCATGTTTGATTATCAGATACAAAATTATATCTGGGAAAATTCCAAAAAGCTGAGAACAAGGGTGAAACCAGTTCATTATTCTGTACGCAGGAACAAAATTCTAACAGAAAATCATTCATTCGAGCAGAAAACAAAAGCCAGATCATATTTCTATAAAAATATCGCTTCTCAGACACAAAGTTTGGAGCGGGACGTTTCACAAGAGTGACATCCACGGCGCCAATTTATAATTGTAACGAATAGTATTTGAAAATCAAAATAATATATATATATATAATTTTCAAATAATTTTCAAAATTTACATATTTATTTTTATATTTTAAAAACACACAAAGTTTGGAGCGGGACGTTTCACAAAAGTGACATCCACGGTGCCAATTTATAATTGTAACGAATAGTATTTGAATAAAAACATTTAATCGGGTGAAACCCGGGCGTTGCCCGGGTCATTCGGCTAGTGTATAATAAAAAGGAAGATGTGCCTCTCTATGTAATCTTTTTCCCATAACTTTACGTTATTTTGAACTATGAGAAATTTCAGGGCTAACTTACTATAATGAACAACATGTATATAAAATTTTTACTACTCTCCTGCTGGATAAAACATTTGTTTATAAATATTTAAAATTTTTCAAAGCGATTGATAAAATGAGGGAAGAAGTGTTCAACTCCACAGACAACGGCTGATTGTTCCCCTCCCCCCCCCTCTAAATTGCTTTTCCTCCTTACTCATGTACATATATAACCTTTTAGGGGAATCTCCTTGTAAGACAATAGTGCCTTAATAAAGGTTTTTGTTGTTGTTGTATTGAACTATGTAAATTAACTTACCTTTGGAAGTTTTCAGAATACACCCAATCAAAACAAACAGAGTAACTTTCATCTTGCCTTGGTCAGTGAGACATGGCTTAAGAACTTATCAAATTTCCCGGATATAGATAATAAATGTTTTTTTGGAGCTCATTAAAAACATTTGGAAACACATTGTAAAAAACACACTAAAGAAATTGTTCGAAGAAATATGAATATAAAAATATATATTTGCACTCATATTTTTATTTAATAGTTTATAAAATTTCGAAGGATTTTTTTTTATCAAGCGAAATTATAAACATGTATATCAAATTGTAGATATTGTAAGTAAAATTTTGAATATTCAGTCTATAAATATGTAATATTGTTTAAAATTATCTTGTAAACGTATGGATAAACCGGCAGTCGTGTACGTGAGGCGAGTAGATTAGACTGGCGAAACCGCTGTGAGGGTTCCCCACTGATGAGCCAGGCCCTCTCATTAATTTTTTCATTGCAGTAAGGTCAGTAGAAATTATTTAATTTCAAAAAGAATTATACACGTCTAAAATAGTTTCTAATTTACACACAACAATACACACACTAAACAACATACAATCTACAAGGTATCCCAAAAGATTCTTAACAACTCAGGTTTATTTTATTTATTTGACATATCGGACGCGATATCCCAGCTTGGGATACTTGCACCTAAATATATTTTAGCAGCTCGAATACAATTCATTTTATATATAATTCAATAAACAAGACTAAAAGTAAAATTAGAACTGAAAAGTTGGTTTTCTAAAGCAGGAAAGGATATCTAAAATGAATTTACAAAAATTATTGAATTTTACATAGGTGTCTTTGTTATATACAAATTCGCACATTTCTTCGATGGGATAAAAAAATAGTACTTCTGTAGCTATGAAAGAATGGACATTCTATCAATAAATGTATTGAGGTTTGATTTTAATTTCCATAGAAGCAGCTAGGATCATCCGTTGCCCCGATTTTAGCCAGAACAACTCAGTTGGTAATGTTTTACTCTAAGGTCTTATCTCTTTAGAGTGGGTAATTCCAACTTTGTGTCTCTATCTTGCAGATGTACAAGACCCTAGTGCGCTAAGGCAGGAAGGAACCAATCAGAGACGGGTATAGTATCTCTTTATTCCATTCTAATATTGAAAAAGACATTCATTTTTCACTTGAAGTTAGAAAAATATTCTAAAGGCGAATGAACCTACTATTAAGTCAACGGTCTATAGATGCGGATGGCTGAACTATTGCATTACTACTTTTACAAAAATCTTCAATAAAGGAATCAATTTGATCAAGACAACATTTCATCACCAGAATATTGCTATGAACAAATTGTTTTGAAGGAGCCTGATTGAAGAGACATGCTATTCTTAGAATGATTCGTCTTAGAGGATATAATCTCTAATGTTTAGCTACAAATAAAAATATTTGCTAAAATTGGTTATTCATTGAAATGGAGAATAATAAATAATAGGGGCTACCTGGCAAAAAAGAAAGTTTGATATTAACTGCTGGCTACCATAAATGCAACACCCTGAAAGAAGCATGCAAATAAAATGAAATTTACAACATGCATTAGCGGAGGTGAGATATGCAAATGATTAGAATTTTAGTGCAGACGCACATCACGCGCGCCTGTGGCTTCATTTCAAAGCACTATTTAAGGCTTGGAGATTTCAACGATTTCAAGTTCGTCAATTGTGGTTTTCTTGTGTTAAAAAAAAACGATCAATTATGCATCGTAGAAAACAGCGATCATCTTTTGATCAAGTATCCAAGTTTGACAGAGGAAGGATAGTGGCCTACCTAAATTGTAGATTATCTTTCAGGGAAATCGGTAGTCGTGTTGGACGAAACCAAACAACTGTAATGCGGATATGTGATCGTTGGATGCAGGAAGGTACGACGGACCGACGTGTTCGATCGCATCCACCTCAGTGCGCCACTTCACGTGCTGACAGGCAAATTGTGCGCATGGCAGTGACAGATCGCTCAGTCACATCACGAACAGTAGCACAGCACATTCAGTCTGTAACGCATGATCCAGTGTCTGATCGTACCATTCGACACCGTTTACAGCAGAGTGGTCTGTCCGCCGCTGAAAGAAGGATCTGAACGGCAGAATGGAATGAAATTGTCTTTACTGACGAGTCACGCTACTGACCGCAATACCTCGATGGTCGGATTCGAGTCTGGAGACACCGTGGAGAGAGGATGCTTAACAGCTGCGCTATGCACCGCCACACTGGTCCTGCACCGGTTATTATGGTATGGGGCGGTATTGGATATCACTCTCGCACTCCTCTAGTATGCATTGCCGGTACTTTAAAGAGCCAACGCTACATCTCCTTACCTTCAGGGCTTGCCCACAGCCATATTTTAACAGGATAATGCGCGACCACACGTGGCACGCATTGTCCAAAGGTTCTTCGTTAATCACCAGATTGAATTACTTCCCTGGCCGGCTCGCTCTCCGGTCTTTCTCCGATATAAAACATGTGGTCCATGGTTGCTCAACGATTGACCCAGATTACATCCCCAGCTCCCACACCAGATCAACTTTGGCAACGTGTGGAAGCTGCTTGGTTTGCTGTACCCCAAGAACACATCCAAAGTCCGTGTGGCAGCGGTGATCTCCAACAATGGGGGCTACTCTGGCTACTGATTTAACCATTTGATACTTGGTCTTGTCTTTCTTGGTGTCGCAATTTGGGTGGCCAGCAGTGTATTTTGAGGGATTTCTATCTTTTAATTTAAGTTATAAATATCTTTTTCAATTTCTATTAGCTATCTTTGAAATTTATCCTTGATTTCATTGCAAACTGTTCAAATATCAGTATAAATTATTGACAAAGGAGTAGAATATCTTTGAAAATATTTTTATTATTTCTTTTTTTTTACTCCCATATAAATACATAGGTACACGTTTCTCTTTTCAACATCAACTATATTTGAGAAAGGTTATATAGCCTTGTTATCATTATAAATTGTATAAACTTCACTCTCAATAAAAAATATTTTAATCAATATATACATTGAATCCTTCTACAATTATATATATTCGTTTTTAATATCAAAATTGGAAATTATTATAGACGTGTAAATTTTGGTATAAATTTCTATATAAGTAATCGTGAACTTGCAGTTCTCTCTTTTTTTTTTTAATGAATAATAATTTGTAGAGTATTGAGACAGAAATTTAGATTAGTACAAAGGAAAAAGTAAAATACAACAGTGAATTATATATAATTTATATAAAAATTCGAAACTATTATAGACACGTATGATTCTTTTTAAAAATAAACAATTCCTACTGTCCTTACTGCAATGGAAACATTAATGGGAAGACCTGGCTCATCAGTGGTTAATCCTCCCAGCGGTTTCGCCAGTTTAATCTACCATACCGCTGTTATATTGCATTTTATCGATCTTTATTTTATAGTGATACTGATGATAGACTCTTGGAATGGGTATTTTAGATTAACTATGAACATAAGATTTGAGGACAACAGAATTACATACAACTATAAATATAAAATGCATCGAAATTCGAAACTATTTTGAAGGCGTAAGATTATTTTTAATATTAAACAATTTATACTGCCCTTACTGCAATGGAAAAATTAATGGGAGGGCCTGGTTCATCATTGGTGAACCCTCCCAGCGGTTTCGCCAGTTTAATCTACCATACCGCTGTTATATTGTATTTTATCGATCTTTATTTTATAGTGATACTGATGCTAGATTCTTGGAATGGGTATTTTATATGAACAATGGACATGAGCTTTGAGGACAGCAGAATTACATACATTTATATATATATAACTAGCGGATGTACCCGGCTTCGCCCAGGTTTTTCTCGAGGGAATGTTTGTAGTCTAGTAATAAGAAAATATACTACACCTAAAAACTATCAGAAAAAAGTGAAACCACGGAAGGTGAACAGAAAAATGCTTACAATGGATGTTATGTTTACGATATCAAGTTAAATAAAAACAGAGATAAAATTTGCATATGTTGGTCACTATAAATTTGTATATTTGTTAGGCGAAATTAGAAACATGATAAAACAATTGGGTATTTAAAAACAAATGTAGAAATAAAAGTTGAAGTATAATAAACAATGTTGAAGATTAGTTTTAATTATTAATCAAGATTGTGTGTGAATATGTGAGAAAGATGTAATATCGTTGTTGTTTTCTTGGCCGACTGTTTTACATATGGTGTTATCTTAAAATTGCTTGTTTTGAATATTTTTTAGATTGAGATTATTAGCTAGTATGTAAAAAAATTAACTCTGTTGAAATTTAATTTTGTATTTATATATAAAAAAAATTAACTCTGTTGATTTTTTTTGTATTTAATCGATAACAGCGAAGTTACGCATGTTAATGTTAGGAAATATATTTTGATGTTAAGCAAAACCTGCTCCATCTCGTTTTACATAAATGTTGAAAATTTGGTTGAAATTGATGCATTGTAACGAAAGTTTTTAGTGAACAACACTTATGAAATTTACATTTTATTAATATAGATATAATAAACATAATATATCTACAACAATGGAAAAAATCAATTAAGGCGACATCACACAATAATTGATTTGTTTCTCGAGGTTTCAGAAACTCTCTGTCACATTCCCCTGAGAGAAGAGAGACAGCCAGTCACTTAGACGTCGATAATTAAATATATAATTGTTTGAGGTAGCCATATATTTTCCATATAAACTTCAAACTAACACCCACAAATGATCTTCAAAAATAAATTATTATTTAAAAATTAATTAATTTTTATATACATCTATCCCCCGATTTACACGGTACTTGTTTTACACGTTTTCGCTTTTACACGGTTTTCCAAATAAGTTTTTTTTTTGTTTTTATCGCACTATACTAAAATGCGATATTCTACTCTATACTACCTATGTTGAAAAGAATATTGGGAGGCTCTGATTCCTGAGG
This sequence comes from Cordylochernes scorpioides, assembly GCA_030710605.1. NCBI lineage: Eukaryota > Metazoa > Arthropoda > Arachnida > Pseudoscorpiones > Chernetidae > Cordylochernes > Cordylochernes scorpioides. The sequence continues at coordinate 83,372,554 of CP092873.1, read as the reverse complement.
GGGCGAACACCTATTCAGATTTGACAGTTTAATATACACCTATCCCTCGATTTACACTTTTTTCTAAGGAACATATCTACCGTGTAAATCGGGGGATAGGTGTATTTATAAATGTATGTAATTCTGCTGTCCACATAGCTTATGTCCATAGTTCATCTAAAATACCCATTCAAAGAGTCTAGTATCAGTATCACTATAAAAGGAAGTTCGAAAAATGCAATATAACAGCGGTATTGTAGATTAAACTGGCGAAGCCGCTGGGAGGGTTCACCACTGATGAGCCAGGCCCTCCTTTTAATTTTTCCATTGCAGTAAGGACAGTAGAAATTGTTTATTTTTAAAAAGAATCATAAGCGTATATAATAGTTTTGAATTTTAATTAAATGTTTATAAATAAGTAATTAATATCTAATTAAATTGACAATGAAATAGGTTTATATAAATATATCAGCATTTGTAATCGAAACAAAGTTCAGCCCACATATTCATTTGTTTGATGCCAGTGTTAACAGCTCTTCCTCCAATTCCTTTTTCAGGGAAAGCATTCTCGATACACGCCAGGTAACCTTGTAAGTTACTGGAACAAACATATATTTATATTAGATGGTAAACATATATATATATGTTGTAATACATTCCAATATATACCTATATCCCCATGTGTTGTTAGTTATAATGAAATTGCCAAGGTAACAAATAAAATTTCGAGTGAGAGACAGCCGGCGCCTGTAGGAGGAAAAAGGTCAGAAAAACAAATCGGGTTCCCAGGTGTGCCCCTTTCTTACTCAAAGAAATTAGTCCTCTTTGAGACACGATTGACAGACCCCTCTAGACAGATCTCCCCTGACCTTGTCGGCTTCACCTACTCTCTCGCCATCTCTATGGTGAAATCCAACAGGCCTCGTCCTTTTGTGTAATCCCAATCACGCCTGAACCCACTCTAATCATTGTGGCCACCACGACTGCAACCAACATGCCGCACTACATTCATCCTACAGGACAACAACAATCTACATTACTACATATATTATAAATTAAAATATTTTCTGCTGATTTTGATTATCTTGAGTATTATTCTATGGTAATGCAGTCGTGCTTAAAATCTTGAAAGTATGAGATAATAAAAGTAGTGAACATTAGAAATAATTTTAATTGAGCTTATGAAATATAGGGAAAAAAACATAATTTGATAAAAATACTGCCTGGTTAAGGTGTAAGAATAAAAAAAAAAAAACTTATTTACATAAGGTACAAAAGGTTTGAGCCGGCCATCGGGAAAACACAACAATCACTTTTATATAGGGAAAGTCCCGACATCTGGTGGTAGATAAAAACAGAATATTTGAATCTATGAATATAATTTTAAATAAAATATTATTTTTTTATAAAATATATATATCATAATTTGTTTAATATCAAGATGTATAATTTCTTTTCGCCAAAATAAGTATGTAAATATGTTAAGCTTGTGTTAAAATGTAAATATGCAAATTCATCCATCTATAAAAACTGTACAAAAATAAACGTGGCAGACATCGCGGGCGAATGCTACGGCACGTCGCGCTGCTCACTTGGCTGGAACTAATTCTTGGGGATTGTAAGTATAACGGTTGCCTCTTTCCATTCGATCACGACATATATATATATATTAAAAATAAAGAAAGCATCTCCTGACCACGAGCACATGTGCTTTTTAGATGGCGCTCTGCCATCTAAAAAGCACATGTGCTCGTGGTCAGGAGATGCTTTCTTTATTTTTAATATCAACACCTGACCCACTTATCTTTTATTTTTTTCTATTGTATTTTCATGTGTTAAGCGTCTTTACGCAAATTTGGCCTTAAATACCCATTTCTTGATTTTTCGGGAAGCCATTGGGACCAAAAAATCTTTTTGGTCGCAGTGGTTACAGCCTTCTCCACGCTGACGAGCGCCAACAGCGCGAAACGCGTTCGTGGATGGCTTTTCTTGATTTATCAAGAAATTGGGTTGGCCAAATATCTCGGAGCAAGCTAAATAAACGTTTAGTTTATTCTTGCTCCACTAGATGGCGCTCTGCCATATAAAAAGCACATGTGCTCGTGGTCAGGAGATGCTTTCTTTATTTTTAATATCAACACCTGACCCACTTATCTTTTATTTTTTTCTATTGTATTTTCATATATATATATGTTCAATTTAATATTTTTTTAAATATATAAATATTTTTTCTAATTTTACCAAAAAACAAAAAGCTTTTTTTAAATTATTATTTTGTTCTGTTGTACAAGTATATATAGATTTGTTTTTTTTTTCTTTTGGGTTGGTTAAATGTGTTTTTTTTCTAATAAACTCCTTTGCCAAAAATATTATATAGTTAAATTTGTTTAAATAAAGTAAGCATATTTGCTAATAATTGATATTTCAGGGTTTTTTTTGTAAATAAAATTTGCATTCGACAATCTAAACATTAATTAAAAATCAATATATTTTTTTATTCTCTCCCTCTCCCAAATATAAGATATATATATAACAGAGGTCGCCTTTCCCATTAAAATAAATGCTAAAGATACATATATAAGCTCAATATTTTGATC
>CP092873.1:83357254-83369878 GCA_030710605.1 Cordylochernes scorpioides | reverse complement strand
GGGTTCTCAAACAAGCGGGTCGGTAACAAAGCCACAACACCAGCTTTGGCAAACTGAAAAACGCCCACCTAGAGACCATGGTTTCGGGCTAATGGCCCTCGTCAGTCCAGGGCGGACTTTATTCCATGAGATCCACACGGTATCAAACGGAATCTTCACAATCTGTCAAAGAGGGTGTTTAGCTGGTAAAGTGGCTAGGACAAATATATCTGCATGGCCAAAATATAGAGGACTATTTTTCCCGTGGGGAAATTGAGGGGGCTTAGTTTTAGTGTCTATTTTGATGGAAGAATCGATATTTATTTTTATAGATCAATTTCCTTTCGAAAAATATCCATCTACCTATATTTCTATATATATATATATATATATATATATATATATATTACTAGCCGAACCCGGGCAGACGTTGCCCTGCCTCTACGCATTAATAAATGTCAGTGAACTTGTTTATATGTATTGTTTTTTGTTTTTGAGATATTCTAATAGAACGTTCTCACAATTTTTGTAAAATATTTATATATGCACAAACACAGAATTTAAAAATATGTCTTGAAATTTTCTATAATTATTGTTATAAATATTATTTTAAAATAATTCGCCAGAAATCGTCCCGGTAGTATACTAAACAACTTCCCAAAGTTTCATGGCAAACATCTAAAATAAAATAATACTTTTAATACTTTGCTACAATATTAAAAAGAGGGGTGCTTAGGTGTTTAAAATGTAAAATGTGCTCTAAATAGTATTACATAGAGCCTTCATAACAAACATATTTAAAATAAACCAATTAAAATATAATAATGCTGTAAAAAAAGACTTTGCTACAATGATATAAAAGAAATGAAAATAAAAAAAAAGACACCCACGCTGAGCCTCGAACCTAGGTTTGTTATAAATATTATTCAAAAATTGTTTATGTTAATTTTTATTTTAAAAAGCCTACATTTTAAATAAAATAATATTTTTAATAATTTGCTACAATAATATAAAAGAAATGAAAAAAAAAAACACCCACGCTGAGCCTCGAACCTAGGTTGTGGGGGTACGAAGCTGTGTACCTAACCTATAGGCTAAGCTTGACGTTACAAATACGCTCATGCGAGGCTATTTCAGGCCATACGCATGCCGCGAGGGTAGCTGATTGCGAGTGAATTTACGTTTTATTGTAAATAAAAATGCAACGAAAGGTTATTTCTAAAGAGTAATTAGCCAGAAACCATCCCGGTAGTATACTAAACAACTTCCCAAAGTTTCATCACGATCGGTTGAGCGATGTAGAAGATTATCACTTACGAACGGACCAACAAACATTCATTTTTATATATATAGATAACACTATGCGGCGCTGAGTTAGTGTATACAAAAATGTGATGTCTCTGATAAAGGTTGGCGTTCAGCCAACCGAAATATTGGCAATTAAATCTTTTATTTATGTGAGCAATAGTTACCCAGAAATTAATTGAGAAAGTGAAAATAAATATCAGGTAAAAATTTCTTTTAATTTTAAATTTGCAAGCTTTCGAGCAAATATACTGCTCTTCAACGGGCTTATTATAGATTGTACATAGAGTATCAGCCCGTTGAAGAGCAGTATATTTGCTCGAAAGCTTGCAAATTTAAAAGAAACTCTTTACCTGATATTTATTTTCACTTTCTCAAATCTTTTATTCAATCCAATATATACCTTTTTACTATCTAATTTATATATATATATATTAAAAAACGAAATAAAAAAATAAAAGATAAAAAGATCAGGTGTTGAAATCAATATAAAATATGGCATATCCTGACCAGGAGCACATGTGCTTTACAGAAGGCAGAGCGCCATCTGGTGGAACAGAAATCAACTAAACATTGATTTAGCCTGTTCCCTGATATTTGGCCAACCCAATTTCAATCCCAAATATCAGGGAACAGGCTAAATCAATGTTTAGTTGATTTCTGTTCCACCAGATGGCGCTCTGCCTTCTGTAAAGCACATGTGCTCCTGGTCAGGATATGCCATATTTTATATTGATTTCAACACCTGATGTTTTTATCTTTTATTTTTTTATTTCGTTTTTTAATGTGCTAAGCGTATTTACGCAAGTTTGGCCTTAAATACCCATTTCTTGGTTTTTCGGGAAGCCATTGGGATCAAAAATTCTTTTTTGGTCGCAATGGTTCAGCCTACTCAACGCTGACGAGCGCCAAAAAGCGCGAAACGCGTTCGTGGATGGCTTTTCTTGATTTATCAAGAAATTGGGTTGGCCAAATATCAGGGAACAGGCTAAATCAATGTTTAGTTGATTTCTGTTCCACCAGATGGCGCTCTGCCTTCTGTAAAGCACATGTGCTCCTGGTCAGGATATGCCATATTTTATATATATATATATGTGTTATGATGTACTAGAGCGCCATCTGTTATCAAATTATAAAACTATTTTAGTGGCGTATTATTCTTTTTAAAATAAAACAATTTCTACTGTCCTTACTGCGATGAAAAAATTAAAGGGAGGGCCTGGCTCATCAGTGGTGAACCCTCCCAGCTGGGAGGGTTCACCACTGATGAGCCAGGCCCTCCCTTTAATTTTTTCATCGCAGTAAGGACAGTAGAAATTGTTTTATTTTAAAAAGAATAATACGCCACTAAAATAGTTTTATAATATATATGTGTGTTGTAAAATTTACGAGCATTCGAGGTGAAAGATTGGTAAGGAATCATCTTTAAGCTCGAATTCTCTTTATTAATAAAAAAGAGTTGCGACGTTTTATGCCTTTTTTGTAATTCTAGTTGATGTTCATTCTAATCTATTTAATGGATAATTATTGTTACCAGCAGTTTTTCTTGTCGACTATCAAAGCCTTCACTTCTTTCGGTCCTCCTGGACCATAGACATCCTCGCAAGGTTTCATCTTGGATTGTATGTAGACATCTGATGGTTGAAGATTGTATCCGTCCCTCCAACCTGAACAAATAGGGCAGTTAGACCATAATATTTCTCTTAATTTCATAGATATCAAAATTTCCTTTGTTTTCCTTTATAATGTGTAACTGATTGTACACGAAGTACTATCAATATTCTTTCATAATTTTAATAATTTGGGTAAACGAGTATTTCTCCTTGGAAAGTCTGAAAATGTCACCTTTTACAAAATCACTTATAATTGTGAGCATTTAAGATATTTGAAAATAGTTTTTTTGATGAAATATAAATCAATGCTTGTTTTTTAATAAATAAAACATCACACGAATCTCACGCTTCTTTCATGAGCTACTAGGACACAAATGTATAGGCGGAGGCAGGAGGAAGGAGGATGCCCCAGAATATCTTGTGTCGTACAGAAGAACAACTAGAGATCACTTGTATATATCCTAAACTAATATATTATAAGATCAATCTATATAGTACCATAGTTTAAAGAAAGATGCATGTGTGACATTTAACAATTCTTCTTCTTCTTTCTTATCTCAAAGCCATAATCATGGTGGGTAGTTAGCGACTGATTTTTACTGTAAGCGCACCACATATCTACACATGTGAAAATCAGTTCGACTTTGCACTTACAAATGTGCCAGAGCCCCGTTTGGTTACTTGCACTCGCAGGTGGGGTTGGACTTTTGCAAGAATCGGGGGCCATTGGAGCATTTTCTTTTTTAAACAGAAAAAAGTGTCCAATGCGGGAATCGAACCCGGGTCGTAGTGGTCGAAAACCAAACGGTTTAACCAGCCTTACACCGACCCCCACATTTAACAATTAAAACATACAAGTATTATTATATAAAAGGACGTACCTGGATCTGTAAAAAAATATATATACATATATAAACCTTTTTTTTTTTTCAAAATATTTCGAGAGATTGATCCCTCTTTATCAATTTATTGCACACTAAACTTAATTTGCAAATTCTTGTAGATTACATGAAAACAAATTTGTCATTGGTCAAAAATAATTAAGGATAATAATACATTAAAAATTAAAAATAAAATAATAAATGTTGTATTTATTGACTCCTTAGTCAATATTTATAAAAACTCTATAAAATAAACAAAAATAAAAATATTTACACAATCCGTAAAGAAGTCTTCCCCACCGTAGGGGTATCCTCTTCCAAGAGATGACGGGGTCCTCAATGCCAACACCCAGGCTAACCTGTACGAAGTAACGATAGATTTGGGACTTAGCTGACGAAAGGATGGCCAGCTCGTCGTCCTCGAGGCAAGTACCAGACTCCTCTCCCAAGTGGCGAGCCTGCACATGTTGATGGTGGCGACACAGAAGCTCATAGAGTCGAGTCTCTTTGTAAGTCTCGGGCCACCATGAGACGTTTGTAGATGGCGGAGGCCAAGTCAAATCGCCTCTGCATGAGGTCACGGACCAGCTAGAGCAAGGCGGTTCTCTGGGCGGTTGTGAGATTGGTCATCAGGGTCTCTTGAGCTTGGCAGTTGACACGAATTCACATAGGACTTCTTTCCTTTGGAGGCCAAGTTGGTCAGGCTCGGAAAACACGGAGCTGGGGGCTTTCTCGAGGATGGCGTTGAGTTGGGCCCTGATCCTGCCCTTCTTGGATGGTATGGTCGATCTGGTGTTCTTCTCTACACTAATCTTCACTTCCATCATCTCGATGGTTGTAGGAACGGTCTCGAGTTCGTGGGTCCTCAGGGCAGGTAGAGGAGAGGCTACGATGGCTAGAATTTGCTCCTCCTCAGGTTGTGTAGGGGGCGCTGGTACAGCAGGCTGAGGCTATGTACTTTTGCTATGTACAAGACTGAGAGAGAGAGAGGGAGATTGAGATTGAATCAAGTTTTATTACATTGCTCATAAAATATTTATGGTGACAGAGAAAACTAGAAAATAATAATAATAACAAGGATGAATATACATAATGAAATCTATACAGGCTTCATTGGTTTAGATCAAGGGCTACAAGACATCCTGAATTCGGATAGGCCCTTGGTTATAAATGGGTCTTTGTCCCCTACATGTTCAATTGCCATGTTGAGGAAATCTCGCAGAATTATCTTGTTTTCTGTCGAGAGTGTCTCAGAGAGTACATCCCTCACATGGCGGTATATGACCGCGTGCACTACTTCAAACCCACAAATGTCCTCATAGAGGGGAGATAGGAATGAATCAGCGTTCATTTCTTCAAAAATTTCCTCCACGCGCCCTATGAGGATCTCCTGAGATTCCTGAAGAGGCTGCATGGGTTGGGTCATTGGAGGTAGAAGACTGGATGGATGGAGCAGTTTTATTATGAGTCTCTTTCTTGGGAGCCGCTGTTGGCTCAATAAAGGCCAGGGAGGGAGAGATTGAAACCACTTCTATATATACGGTCATATAGGATTATATAAGGCTAAATACAAAATGAATAAATAAGATTAAATAAGTGCACAGAAAGGGTGGTACAGAACATGATAATTCATGGTGAATATTCAACGATTGTTTTTACAGTAACTGCATCACATCTAGTTCATAATTTATACTTACAAGTGTGCCAGAGCCCCGTTTGTTTACTTGCATTCACTGGTGGTGTTAAAACTTTAATAGAATTAATGTTGTTGTCATGTCCAACATTGGAAAATGGGTGCCGTTGCCACGTTAGTCACCTTGGACCAGAATTTGGTCAAATATTCCAAGGGTCCAGGGGTGACTGGTGTGGTCGGACTTTAATAGAATTGGGAACCATTAAGAAAATTTTTCCTAAGAAAAAAGGTCTCCAATTCTGTGAATTTGATTCTTTTTCGTCTAAATATCAGCAAATAAATCTAAGGCAATATCTTACTATACATTTTTTAGATCATCATTATGAAAGGACCAGTCAACAAGTGAATGACTTTGATACGAAGAGTAAAGCCAGTTTAATTTCTATGTACATAACACAAAAGATGATTATTACCTTACCCAATTGGAAGAATCTGTATGGGACATGTCCCTAATAAAGGCTTTTGTGTGATTCTCCTTCGTTATTGTTTGAAATTCAAGGTGTGTAAAATTTCTCCATCAACACCCAACACAATATTATCAATACTAATATATATAATTCAAATATGGTTTTAAACGATAAAAAAATAAAACTTACCTTTAGCAGCTGTTAGAATAAACCCAATAAAAACCAACAGAGTAACTTTCATCTTGCCTTTGACAGTGTGACCAGGCTTTTGTGAACAGCTTAAGAACTTATCAAATTTCCCGGATATATTTGATAAAAGTTAATTGGAACTCATTATAAACATTTAAATAAGACCCATACTCTGTGATGAAAATTGCAATAATTTATTAATGAATTCACAGAATAAAAATATTTATGGAGTATTACCGCTCGAACACAAATTTTGACATAAACACTATGATAGAAAATATAAAGAATATTTTTTCGAATCACTGAATAAAATTAATCACATACATACACAGCACAATGAGTATAAATTCTTGAACAAAAAAAAAAACTTAGAAACACTCAGATTGATATCATAGGAATTTAATAACGAAATTACAGAATAAATTATTTCATATATTACTTTTTGGGTACTAATATAGTTGTAGAACGACATTTGATAATTATCAGGCAAATGATTCTTTTGAACGAAAAATCGAAATTTATTTTAAGAATAAATAACGATTATTTCTAACCTTAGGGATGAAGTATGAAAGAATGAATTGTGAAGAGTAATGATAAACGGAAAAATAAAGTGTCCAGGGATAGGATATTTTTCCGTTTATCATTACTCTTCACAATTCATCCTTATATAAAAATAAAGATACTTCGGCCAGTAAATATTTTCATTACCTCGACGTTTAAAACAAAAATCTTTTGTCCTCGTCAGGAGCAAACAAAAATTATAATATTTTATTTTTCTGTTTTACATTACTCTTCACAATTCATCCTTTCATACTTCATCCCTAAGGTCAGAAATAATCGTTATTTCTTCTTTAAATAAATTTCGATTTTTCGTTTATAAAAGAAACACATGCGGGATAATTTTCAAATGTCGTTCTACAATTATAAGGCGCATTATATTGTACTAAAATAGTTATAAATATGAAATTTTGCATGTAAAATGTGCGTCATCTATATTTAGAATTTAAAATATTTAATATTGTAAGAACAGTAGGGGACTGCTCACTTAAGAAAAGAAAAACATTCTGGTAAACGGTTTATCACAATTTTAACAAAGTATTTATTATTTTTTTGGAAAGTATAATTTTTTATGTTTATATTTTGCTACTCTGTAAACTTCGCTCATTGCTTATCTTTTGTTTATCATTCATAGTTTGTTCTTGCCTTAAATAAATTGCTGTGTCATCCTGAAGTTTGTCTTCCCTAATTTTCCACGTGGCATTTTGGTGGAGATGCCGGGTAAATTAGGGAAAACAAACTGAAGATCGCTGAATAGACCTTGAGACAATGGATGCTGTGATCTACATTTTCAGAGACTGGCTCCAGGATTCCACCGCCGTGTCAAAGCCAAGACTTCCCTCCAAGATGACGATGTCCCTATAAACGATACGACGACAAAGCCGCTCTTCACGCCGCAAGAAAAGGTACTAGGGACAAGGTTCCAAGACTTCGATGGAATCCTTGGCAGAAGCACGTCAGATCCATGTCAGTAACTACAATAATTGCTAGCTGTGGGTCACCGCTTTCATAGGGGAGGAGTTTTGTAGCAAAGTATTCATTATTTTATTAACACATTATCATTTTTATGTTTATATTTTGCTACTCTGTAAACTTCCCTCTTTGCTTATCTTTTGTTTATCATTCATAGTTTGTTCTTGCCTTAAATAAATTGCCGTGTCATCCTAAAGATTGTCTTTCCTAATTATTAAATAATTGCAGTTCCTAGTGATATATTTTTTGTCAAATAGTTTATCACTATGTAAATATGTTTATGATAGAAAAAATATCAACGTTATTTCTTTTTTCAAAATTCTGGAACATTCGCTCGTTTAACGAAAGGATCTAGTACGACAGAGAGTCTTAAAACGTGTAATGGCTTTACTTTAATAAAGCTAAATCATAATGCATGTTGTGACCTTACAAAAGTAAAATGAAAATATTGCCACGTGGAAAATTAGGGAAGACAAAAACTTCAGGAGGAAACAAAATTTATTTCAGGGAAGGACAAACTATCAGAGGTAAACAAAAGATAAGCCACGAGGGAAATTTACAGAGTCGCAAGATATAAAGCATAAAAATGACCACTCTGTTAAATAAAAAATAATAAAATTAAGAAATACTATGTTACATAAATAAAATTAATAAATACTATGTTACATAGCTTCTTCCCTATGGGAGCTGTGACCCACAGCTAGCAATTATTGTAGATACTTGACGTGGATTTGACGTGCTTCTGCCAAGGATTCCATCGAAGTCTTGGAACTTTGTCCCTAGTACCTTTGCGTCCATTTTCTTGCGGCGTGAAGAGCGGCTTTGTCGTCGTATCGTCGTCTATAGGGACATCGTCATCTTGGAAGGAAGTCTTGGCTTTGACACGGCGGTGGAATCCTGGAGCCAGTCTCTAAAAATGTAGATTACAGCACCCATGGCTTCAAATACTTCTCGGCGATCTTCAGTTTGTCTTCCCTAACTTACCCAGCATCTCCACCAAAATGCCACGTAGAAAATTAGGGAAGACAAAAACTTCAGGAGGAAACAAAATTTATTTCAGGGAAGGACAAACTAAGAAAGGTAAAACAAAAGATAAGCCACGAGGGAAATTTACAGAGTCGCAAGATATAAAACATAAAAATGACCACTCTGTTAAATAAAAAATAATAAAATTAAGAAATACTATGTTACATAAATAAAATTAATAAATACTATGTTACAATATTCTGAAAATATACATCTTATATTTAAACAAAAAAAAATCCTAGAATAAAAATTACGATCTTATATTAAATTTAAAGTTCGTTTTTCAATACATTTGTGCTAAAAAACCTCTGTAAATATTGTAAGCATCACATAGCGTCATTAGATTACAGTTGAAATAGTTTGGAAAAATATAATATAGAAAATACGGCAATAGTAACAGTGGACATCAGCGGAGCTTTCGACAACGCATGGCATCCGGCAATTCTCCAACAATTGGACAAGGCAAATTTTCCAGCGGTACTTATAAAAATAATTAATTCTTACTTTGAAGACCGGAGTGTAGAGTTTAAATATACTAATGTAAAGTGTATAAAAAAGATAAATAAGGGATGTCCCCAGGGTGGTATTATTTCTCCTATTCTTTGGAATATATTACTTAATGATTTCAACTTATCTTTTAACGAAAGTTTTGCTAGAGTAATTGCTTTCGCGGACGATGTGACATTTGTGGTATGGAGTTCAAACATCTATGATCTTCAGTATAATATTACCAAATGTTTAATAAAAATCAAAGCATGGTGTGAAAAGGTAAAACTTTCACTAAGTCCAAACAAAACAGGTATACTCTATCTACATAACTATGAAAAATTGCCCATAAATTTTGATGGAAAAATAATTCAACCATCAGAAACTGTTAAAATTTTGGGAGTTATTTTTAAAAATCATAGACAAAGGAATAAGATTAATTTTGGAACACATGTTGACAATATAATTATGAAAGCTACGAAACTTAAGAATATATTATTCTCATTATGTGCACGTACTTGGGGCATTGATACTCGACGTAGATTGATCTTATATAAAGCTATGATACGCTCTACAATAAGCTATGCATCAACTATTTGGTTTCCTTTTATCACTGCAGCAAAAAGATCCAAGTTGAATTCTATACAATATCAAATTCTTATTAGATGCATTCATGCTTATAGGACTTCATCTTCTTACATCACACATATACTAGCGAAAACGCCTTTACTGTCCGATTATCTTGAATTATTACAAACAAAGTATATTATGACAAATTCTCTCACAGATCGAACACTCAAAAAACCCCTTCAAAAAGAATTAAACAAACTATATCTGGATCAAAAATTTAAGTTTTATCTTTCTCAATCTAATGAACTGTTCAAGAAATTCTTTCCAATTGCTGTCCCAAATTTCATTTCTTCTGATAAATTCACTACTTTATTCTTAACTGGTAAAGGACCCTTCTTAAGTTTCCTATTCAAACTGAATGCTATCAATGATCCAACATGTGAATGCCGCTTAGATGTTGAATCACCAGAGCATCTTCTTTTATCTTGCCCTCTGACTAATCAAATTGTATGTAGATACTTTGAAACATTACCAAATTCTCTTTGTGTATATACTCTATCTTATGAGAACTTTGTTAAGTTTAGAACTATTTGTACAATAATTTACAAAACAATACTAATCCATCGTGTAAATAATTAATCATATATATAAATAATACTAGCACAGCACAATAGTCCTTTGGACTTCGTGCTTTTGTAACAATAAATAAAAAAAAAAATAAATAAATTGTAGCAAAGTATTTATTATTTTATGAACAGATTATTTATTTCAATATTTGCTACTCTGTAAACTTGCCTCATTGCCTCTCTGGTATTTTAAAAATATTAATTTATGCTTACCTTATATAAATTTCAAGAATCGGAGGCCGTTGGAGTATTTCTATGCGTGTAGCATCTCCATGAGTGTACATACAGTATATAGGCTGTCGCAAGGAACAACCTACAATGAATATCATAGCCTCTTTATTGCATGTATTCTTGGGATAAAATATCAATAAATGGTAAAATTACAAAAAGCATGCGACTAGGTAAAGTTGCCCAATTAAAATTTATCAAGAGTTCTTTCCGGGAAGTTTGATAATTTCAGTTAAGGACATCTAAGTCTATGTGTCAGTGTTGAGTGAAGGAACAAGATGATGAAGAAAGTGGCCGCTTTCCTTTTTGTGACTTGTCTACTTATAGCAACTAGTGGTAAGTCCATTTCAGCATCTCTAACATGCGCAATTTCAATCACGCAAAGGTTTCTCATGTTTACATGCTGATCATAAAGAGATAATTGATTTAAACAATATTATTCAACGTTGAATTCATTTTTGTGTTAAGTGCGTTATGATTAAACATATATATATATTGGTTTAATTAAAAAGGCATATATTGGATCAAATATCATTTATATTACCAATATTTCAGTTAGCTGAACGCCAACCTTTTTCAAAGTATTATAACATATTAATGTGTGTAAATTAGAAACTATTTTAGACGCGTAAGATTCTTTTTTAAATTAAACAATTTCTACTGCCCTTACTGCAATAGAAATTGTTTAATTTCAAAAAGAATCTAACGCGTCTAAAATAGTTTCTAATTTTCATAACAGATGGCGCGCTAGTGCATCGTAATATTAATATGTGTCAACAACAAACTCAGCGCCTCATAACGTCAACAGATTTAAGTTTTAAACATATTTTTTTGCTTATATTCAATGGGGAGAAAAATATTTGACACACGTTAATATTAAAAATAAAAAAGGCATATCTTGACCAGGATAGGCTGGAGCATTGCGAGATGAAGCAGCGGGAAAGAAACCTAATTTTTTACGGATTCGAAGGAACTGAAAATGAAACCCCGGACGAATCTCGCTCCCATGTTCTCAATCTGATTTCGAGTTCAATGCAGATTCCCGAGGGATTGGGTTAGAGCAATGCCGAAGATTATCAAGAAAAGCTAATTCACCGCTCCTTATCGAAGTGCCCGACTACAAACAACGAATTATGTTACTTAGAAACGCATTTAAACTCAGGGATAAAAAGATATTCTTGAACAAAGATTACCCTGCCACTGTTAGAGAGCAAAGGAAAATACTGATTAATAAACGAAAAGAGCTTTTTTCTAAGGGAATTGTCTCCAAGTTGAGAGATAATAAGTTAATTGTCCGTGGCATAAACTATCATGCTTCTAATTGCCGCGTTATTAGCGCCAGCGGGGACGTAATATAGCAACCCACCGATACCGAACTTACTGAATCACGGCCCAACCAATTGCTGCAGCATAAACACTTATTCCGTTCAAATAAAAGTTCTTTAACAAAAAATGGCAAGCCTTCTGGAATTATTTACTGGAACATAAATGGATTCTTTAGAATGATTTCCGTATTTCCTCTCATTGATTATCTCAAACAGTTCGACCTCTTCGTTTTGACTGAAACCTGGTGTCAAAACCCACTGAACTTTGCAGTTGAGAACTACAAAATTTACCACTCACCGGCTTTAAAGACATTAAAACGAGGGGAAGTTCAGGTGGTATTATTATGGGAGTCAGTAGAAGAATCCAACCATTAATTGAAAAAGTCGAAGTGGAAACTCAATGGATTTCAGCAATCTTTAAATTAGTTCCAACTGCAGATTCACTACTAGTTTGAATGATTTTTGTCTATTTACCGCCAATTCAAACACAGCTAGAGAATCTTAAAAAACTATTTAGTTACATTGAGAATAAAATCCAGGAGGGTTTTGAGATAGTTCTATACGGTGATCTAAATGTTCGCACCAGTGACCTTGGAGATTTTCATAACTTTTGCTAGATACCCCGACTCTGCTTTCTGCCAGCCGTGCTTCTAGCGATCCGGTCTATTCATCTCTCTTTCAGAAACTCTTGTTGATTTTTTTATGATAATTCCCTCACTATACTGAATGGTAGATCTACTAGTGACAGAAATGGAAACTTTACTTT
>CP092873.1:83336951-83357154 GCA_030710605.1 Cordylochernes scorpioides | reverse complement strand
TTGAACAAGACATTCATTTTCACTTGAAGTTGGGAAAACTTCTAAAGACGTATGAACCTACTATTAAGTCAACGGTCTATTGATGCGGAAGGCAAAACTATTGCATTACTACTTTTACAAATATTCTTCAATAAAGGAATCAATTTGATCAAAAGACAACATTTTACCACCAGTATATTGCTGAGATCAAACGTCTTGGAGGAGTCTGATTAAAATGACATGTTATTCTTAGGACTGATTCATATGAAAACAAATATTCTTTAATGTTTAATTTCAAATTAAAATATTTGCTAAAATTTGTTATTCGTTAATAATGAAAAATAATAATTAATAAGGCTTACCTGGATATGTATGGCAAAAATAACGTTTGATATAAACTTCTGGCCACCGTAAATGCAACACCCTGAAAGAAGCATGCAAATAACATGAAATTGACAACATGCATAACGAAGGTGAGATATGCAAATGATTAGAATTTTAGCATAGATGCACATTACGCGCGCCTGTGGCTCCACTTCAAAGCACTATTTAAGGCTTGGAGATTTCGACGATTTCAAATTCGGCAATTATGTTTTTAAAAAAAACGATCAATTATGCCTCGTAGAAAACAGCGATCATCTTTTGATCAAGTATTCGAGTTCGACAGAGGAAGGATAGTGGCCTACCTAAATTGTAGATTATCTTTCAGGGAAATCGGTAGTCGTGTTGGACGAAACCAAACAACTGTAATGCGGATATGTGATCGTTGGATGCAGGAAGGTACGACGGACCGACGTGTTCGATCGCATCCACCTCAGTGCACCACTTCCCGTGCTGACAGGCAAATTGTGCGCATGGCAGTGAAAGATCGCTCGGTCACATCACGAACAGTAGCACATCACATTCAGTCTGTAACGCATCATCCAGTGTCTGATCGTACCATTCGACGTCGTTTACAGCAGAGTGGTCTGTCCGCCGCTGAAAGAAGGATCTGAACGGCAGAATGGAATGAAATTGTCTTTACTGACGAGTCACGCTCTTGACTGCAATACCTCAATGATCGGATTCGAGTCTGGAGACACCGTGGAGAGAGGATGCTTAACAGCTGCGTTATGCACCGCCACAATGGTCCTGCACCGGGTATTATGGTATGGGGCGGTATTGGATATCCCTCTCGCACTCCTGTAGTACGCATTGCCGGTACTTTAAACAGCCAACGCTACATCTCCGAGGTGTTGGAGCCAGTTGTCCTTCCTTACCTTCAGGGCTTGCCCACAGCCATATTTCAACAGGATAATGCGCGATCACACGTGGCACGCATTGTCCAAAGGTTCTTCGTTAATCGCCAGATTGAATTGCTTCCCTGGCCGGCTCGCTCTCCGGATCTTTCTCCGATATAAAACTTGTGGTCCATGGTTTCTCAACGATTGACCCAGATTACATCCCCAGCTGCCACACCAGATCAACTTTGGCAACTTGTGGAAGCTGCTTGGTCTGCTGTACCCCAAGAACACATCCAAAGTCTCTTTGAATCAATGCCGAGGTGTGTGGCAGCGGTGATCTCCAACAATGGCGGCTACTCTGGCTACTGATTCTGGCAGGAACCACACTTCGCAGAAGTCTATAAATTTAATCATTTGATACTTGGTCAACATGTTATCTACAAAATAAATTTTGTTGCGATATCTCTTGTCTTTCTTGGTGTCGCAATTTGGGTGGGCAGCAGTGTATTTTGAGGGATTTCTCACTTTTCAGTTAGGTTATTAATATGTTGTTCAATTTTTATTAGCTATCTTTGAAATTTATCCTTGATGTCATTGCAACCTGTTCAAATATCAGTATAAATTATTGACAAAGGAGTAGAATATCTTTGAAAATATTTTTATTATTTCTTTTTTTTTACTCCCATATAAATACACACAGGTACACGTTTCTCTTTTCAACATCAACTATATTTGAGAAAGGTTATATAGCCTTGTTATCATTATAAATTGTATAAACTTCACTCTCAATTAAAAAAATTTAATCAATATATACATTGAATCCTTCTACAATTATATATATTCGTTTTTAATATCAAAATTGGAAATTATTATAGACGTGTAAACTTTGGTATAAATTTCTATATAAGTAATTGTGAACTTGCAGTTCTCTTTTTTTTAATAAATAATAATTAGTAGAGTATTGAGGCAGAAATTTAAGATTAGTACAAAGAAAAAGTAAAATACAACAGTGAATTATATATATTTTTATAAAAATTCGAAACTATGATAGACGCGTATGATTCTTTTTAAAATAAAATAATTTCTACTGTCATTACTGCAATGGAAAAAATAATGGGAGGGCCTGGCTCATCAGTGGTGAACCCTCCCAGCGGTTTCGCTAGTTTAATCTACCATACCGCTGTTATATTGCATTTTATCGATCTTTCTTTTATAGTGATACTGATACTAGACTCTTGGAATGGGTATTTCAGATGAACTATGAATATAAGCTTTGAGGACAACAGAATTACATACAACTATAAATATAAAATTCATCAAAATTCGAAACTATTTTGAAGGCGTAAGATTCTTTTTTATTATTAAACAATTTATACTGCCCTTACTGCAATGGAAAAATTAAGGGGAGGGCCTGGTTCATCAGTGGTGAACCCTCTCAGTGGTTTCGCCAGTTTAATCTACCATACCGCTGTTATATTTCATTTTATCGATTTTTATTTTATAGTGATACTGATGCTAGATTCTTGGAATGGGTATTTTATATGAACAATGGACATGAGCTTTGAGGACAGCAGAATTACATACATTTATATATATATAACTAGCGGATGTACCCGGCTTCGCCCAGGTTTTTCTCGAGGGAATGTTTGTAGTCTAGTAATAAGAAAATATACTACACCTAAAAACTATCAGAGAAAAGAGAAACCACGGAAGGTGAACAGAAAAATGCTTACAATGGATGTTATGTTTACGATATCAAGTTAAATAAAAACAAAGATAAAATTTGCATATGTTGGTCACTATAAATTTGTATATTTGTTAGGCGAAATTAGAAACATGATAAAACAATTGGGTATTTAAAAACAAATGTAGAAATAAAAGTTGAAGTATAATAAACAATGTTAAAGATTAGTTTTAATTATTAATCAAGATTGTGTGTGAATATGTGAGAAAGATGTAATATCGTTGTTGTTTTCTTGGCCGAGTGTTTTACATATGGTGTTATCTTAAAATTGCTTGTTTTGAATATTTTTTAAATTGAGATTATTAGCTAGTAGGTAAAAATATTAACTCTGTTGAAATTTAATTTTGTATTTATATATAAATAAAATTAACTCTGTTGATTTTTTTTTGTATTTAATCGATAACAGCGAAGTTACGCATGTTAATGTTAGGAAATATATTTTGATGTTAAGCAAACCTGCTCCATCTCGTTTTACATAAATGTTGAAAATTTGGTTGAAATTGATGCATTGTAACGAAAGTTTTTAGTAATGTCCACTTATGAAATTTCCATTTTATTAATATATATAATATAATAAACATAATATATCTACAACAATGGAAAAAATCAATTAAGGCGACATCACACAACAATTGATTTATTTCTCGACGTTTCATAGACTCCCTGTCACTCTGTCACATTCCCATGAGAGAAGAGAGACAGCCAGTCACTTAGACGTCGATAATCTATATTAATAAAATGCAAATTTCATAAGTGGTGTTCGCTAAAAACTTTCGTTACAATGCATCAATTTCAACCAAATTTTCAACATTTATGTAAAACGAGATGGAGCAGGTTTTGCTTAACATCAAAATATTTTTCATAACTTTAACATGCGTAACTTCGCTGTTATCGATTAAATACGAAAAAAACAACAGAGTTAATTTTATTTATATATAAATACAAAAAAAATTCAGCAATTCATTCAACTCAATCTAAAAAAATATTCAAAACAAGCAATTTTAAGATAACACCATATGTAAAACAGTCGGCCAAGAAAACAACAACAATATTACATCTTTCTCACATATTCACACACAATCTTGATTAATAATTAAAACTAATCTTTAACATTGTTTATTATACTTCATAATATATAATATTCGTTAGGCAAACTTTCACTGGATAAAACCCGGGCGAAGCCGGGTACACATCCGCTAGTTAAATATATAATTGTTTGAGGTAGCCATATATTTTCTGAATAAACTTCAAAATAACACACACAAATGATTTTCAAAAATATGTTATTATTTTAAAAGTAATTAAATTTTATATACACCTATCCCCCGATTTACACGGTACTTGTTTTACACGTTTTAGCTTTTACACGGTTTTCCAAATAAGTTATTTTTGTTTTAATCGCACTATACTAAAATGCGCTTTTATATTCTATACTACCTATGTTGAAAAGAATATTGGGAGGCTCTGATTCCTGAGGGGGCGAACACCTATTCAGATTTGACATTTTAATATACACCTATCCCTCGATTTACACGTTTTTCTAAGGAACATATCTACCGTGTAAATCGGGGGATAGGTGTATTTATAAATGTATGTAATTCTGCTGTCCACATAGCTTATGTCCATAGTTAATCTAAAATACCCATTCAAAGAGTCTAGTATCAGTATCACTATAAAAGGAAGATCGAAAAATGAAATATAACAGCGGTATTGTAGATTAAACTGGCGAAGCCGCTGGGAGGGTTCACCACTGATGAGCCAGGCCCTCCTATTAATTTTTCCATTGCAGTAAGGACAGTAGAAATTGTTTATTTTTAAAAAGAATCATAAGCGTATATAATAGTTTCGAATTTTAATTAAATGTTTATAAATAAGTAATTAATATCTAATTAAATTGACAATAATATTTCAGCATGTGTAATCGAAACAAAGTTCAGCCCACATATTCATTTGTTTGATGCCAGTATTAACAGCTCTTCCTCCAATTCCTTTTTCAGGGAAAGCATCTTCGATACACGCCAGATAACCTTGTAAGTTACTGGAACAAACATATATCTATATTAGATAGTAAACATATATATATATCGTTTTGAAAATAGAGCAATCCATACTTAATTCATTAGATAATAAAAGGCATATATTGGATTTGAAAAAATATTTATTTTGCCAATATTTCGGCTGGCTGAACGCCAACCTTTATCGAGGCATTACATTTTTGTATACACAAACTCAGCGCCGCATAGTGTTATAATATCACAGTTGAAATCAATTAAAATACAGAGTAGGTGGGAGAAATTTGTACATGAAAAAAATATTATAAATAAAATATAAGATAGAACTTTTTTCCTTTTATTTTTAAAGATATTTTACATTTTTAGTTGCATTTTTTATTTTTTATAATAATTTTTTCATGCACAAATTTCTCCCACCTACTCTGTATTTTAATTGATTTCAACTGTGATATTATAACACTATGCGGCGCTGAGTTTGTGTATACAAAAATGTAATGCCTCGATAAAGGTTGGCGTTCAGCCAGCCGAAATATTGGCAAAATAAATATTTTTCAAATCCAATATATGCCTTTTATTATCTAATATATATATATATATATGTTGTAATTTATTCAAATATATACCTATATCCCCATGTGTTGTTAGTTATAATGAAATTGCCAATGTAACAAATAAGATTTCGAGTGAGAGACAGCCGGCGCCTGTAGGAGGAAAAAGGTCCGAAAAACAAATCGGGTTCCCAGGTGTGCCCCTTTCTTACTCAAACGGATTAGTCCGCTTTGAGACACGAGGATTGACAGACCCCTCTAGACAGATCTTCCCTGACCGGTGTCGGCTTCACTTACTCTCTCGCCATCTCTGTGGTGACATCCAACATGTCTCGTCCTTTTGTGTAATCCCAATCACACCTGAACCCACTCTAAACATTGTGGCCACCACGACTGCAACCAACATGCCACACTACAGTCATCCTACAGTATAACAGCAATCTACATTACTACATATACGTATATATTATAACACTATGCGGCGCTGAGTTTGTGTATACAAAATTGTAATGTCTCTGATAAAGGTTGGTGTTCAGCCAACCGAAATATTGGCAAATAAATCTTTTATTTATGTGAGCAATAGTTACCCAGAAATTAATTGAAAAAGTAAAAATAAATATCAGGTAAAATTTTCTTTTAATTTTAAATTTGCAAGCTCTCGAGCAAATATACTGTTCTTCAACGGGCTTATTATAGATTGTACATAGATTATCATCCCGTTGAAGAGCAGTATACAATTTGTATTTGCTCAAAAGCTTGAAATATTAAAATACACTTTTTACCTGATATTTATTTTTACTTTCTCAAATCTTTTATTCAATCCAATATATACCTTTTTACTATCTAATTTATATATATATATGTGTGTGTTGTAAATTAACGAGCATTCGAGGTGAAAGGTGGCAAGGATTCATCTTTAACCTCGAATTCTCTTTATTAATAAAAATAGTTGCGATGTTTTATGCCTTTTTTTTGTAATTCTAGTTAATGTTCATTTTAATCTATTTAATGGATAATTATTTTCACCAGCAGTTTTTAGTTTCGACTATCAATGCCTTCACTTCTTTCGGTCCTCCTGGACCATAGACATCATCGCAAGGTTTCATCTTGGATTGTATGTAGACATCTGATGGTTGAAGATTGTATCCGTCTTTCCAACCTGAACAAACATGGTAGTTAGACCATAATATTTCTCTTAATTTCATAGATATATTTCAAAATTATCTTTGTTTTTCTTTATAATGTGTAACTGATTGTACACGGAATAATATCAATATTCTTTTCTTTTATATTTTCAATAATTTGGGTAAACGAGTATTTCTCCTTGAAAATTCTGAAAACGTCACCTTTCACAAAATCACTTATAATTGTAAGCATTTAGGATATTTGAAAATAGTCTTTTGATGAAATATAAATCAATGCTTGTTCTTTAATAAATAAAACATTACGCGAATCTCACGCTTCTTTCGCAAGATACTAGGATACAAATGTATAGGTGGAGGCAGGATCTTCCCCACCTGTACAATCTTCAATAGGAAGGAGGATGCCCCAGAATATATTCTCTCGTTCAGAAGAACAACTAGAGATGACTTGTACATATCCTCAACTAATCTAGTATAAGATCAATGTATATAGTTTCGTAGTTTAAAGACAGATGTATGTGTGATATTTAAAACAATTAAAACATACAAGTATTATTATATAAAATGGGCGTACCTGGATCTGTAAAAAAATATATATATAAAAAAAAAACGATTTTTTTCTTAAAATATTTTGAGAGATTGCTCTCTGTTTATCAATTTACATTATCAACTTAATTTACAAATTCTTGTAGATCACATGAAAACAAATTTGACATTGGTCAAAAATAATTAATGATAATAATAATTAAAGATTAAAAAAATAATAATAATACAGGTTTTATGTTGTATTTATTGACTCCTTAGTCAATATTTACAAAAACCTCGCTAAACTAAAATTAAAAGAAAAATATTTACACAATCAGTCAGTAAGTCCTCTCCACCGCAAGAGAGTCCTCTTCCAGTTAATGATGGGGTCCTCGATGCCAACACCCACGCCAACTTGTACGAAGTAACGGTAGATTCGGGACTTTGCTGACGAAAGGATGGCCAGCTCGTCGTCCTCGAGGCAAATACCAGACTCCTCCCCCGAGTGGCGAGCCTGCACATATTGATGGTGGCGACGCGAAAGCTCATAGAGTCTAGCCGCTATGTAAGTCTAGGGCCACCACGAGACGTTTGTAGATGGCGGAGGCTGAGTCAAGTCGCCTCTGCATAAAGGCACGGGCGAGCCGGAGTAGAGCGGTCCTCTGGGAGGTTGTGAGGTTTGTCATTAAGGGCTTGAGATTGGCAGTGGAGACGAGGACATGTAGGACTTCTTCCCTTTAGATGCCAAGTTGGCCAGGCTCGGCAAATAGGGAGCTTTCTCGAGAATGGCGTTGAGTTAGGCCCTGATCTTGCCCTTCTTGGATGATGTGGACGATCCGATGTTCTCTTCTTCACTAATCTCCACTTCCATCATCTCGATGGTTGTAGGAGCGGTCTTGAGTTCGTGGGTCCTTGGGGCATGTAGAGAAGAAGGAAGGGCTACGATGGCTGGACTTGATTCCTCCTCAGGTTGAGTAGGGGGCGCTGGTACAGCAGGCCAAGGCTATGCACTTTCGCTATGTACAAGACTGAAAGAGATTGAGATTGAAACCACTTTTATATATACGTTCATATACAATTAGATGAGGTTAAATACAAAATAAATATATAGAATAAATAAGATTAAATAAGGATAAATATGTGAATAGAGAGTGGGAGTCATTTATATTATCTCTAGTATATTTGTAGAAATGTATATATTCTACTTATCACAAATATATACGTGGTACAGAACATGGTAATCATGGTGAATATTCAACGACTGTTTTTACAGTAACTGCATCACATCTAGTTATACATTTGTACTTAGAAGTATGCCAGAGCACTGTTTGTTTACTTGCATTCACTGGTGGAGTTGAACTTTTAATAGAATTGTTGTCGTGTCCAACATTGGAAAATAGGTTCCGTTGCCATGTTAGTCAACTTGGACCAGAATATGGTCAAATATTCCAAGGGTCCAGGGGGGACTGGTGTGGTCGGACTTTAATAGAATTTGGGGGAATTAAAGAAATATTAAGAAAAATATCTCTAATTCTGTGAATTTGATTCTTTTTCGTCTAAATATCAGCAAACAAATCTAAGGCAATAACTCACTATACATATTTTAGATCATCATTATGTAAGGACCAGTCAACAATTGAATGACTTTGAGACGAAGAGTAAAGCCAGTTCAATTTCTATGTACATAACACAATATGATTATTACCTTACCCAATTGGAAGAATCTGTATGGGGCATGTTCTTAATAAAGGCTTTTTGTGTGATTCTCCTTCGTTGTTGTTTGAAATTCAAGGTGTGTAAAATTTCTTCATCAACACCCAACACAATATTATCAATACTAATATATATAATTCAAATATGGTTTTAAACGACAAAAAAATAAAAAATAAAACTTACCTTTAGCAGCTGTTAGAATACACCCAATAAAAACCAACAGAGTAACTTTCATCTTGCCTTTGACAGTGTGACCAGGCTTTTGTGAACGCTTAAGAACTTATCAAATTTCCTGGATATATTTGATAAAGGTTAATTGGAACTCATTAGAAAAATTTAAATAAAGCCCATACTGTGTAATGAAAATTGCAAGAATTTATTAATGAATTCACAGAATAAATATATTTAAGGAGTATTACGGCTCGAACACAAATATTGACACAAACACTATGATAGAAAATATAAAGAATATTTTTTCGAATCACTGAATAAAATTATTCATATACATATACAGCACAATGAGTATAACTGCTTGAACAAAATAAAACAACTTAGAAAGGCTCAGATTGATATCATTGGAATTTAATAACGAAATTAAAGAATAAATTATTTTATATATTACTTTTTGGGTACTAATTTAGCTGTAGAACGACATTTGAAAATTATCCCGCATGTGTTTCTTTTGAACGAAAAATCGAAATTTATTTTAAGGATAAATAACGATTATTTCTAACCTTAGGGATGAGGTATGAAAGGATGAATTGTGAAGAGTAATCATAAATTCCCATCCCTGTTCACTTTATTTTTCCGTTTATCATTACTCTTCACAATTCATCCTTTCATACTTCATCCCTAAGGTTAGATATAATCATTATTTCTTATTAAAATAAATTTCGATTTTTAGTTTAAAAGAAACACATGCGGGATAATTTTCAAATGTCGTTTTACAATTATAAGCCGCATTATATTGTACTAACATAGTTATAAATCTGAAAATTTGCATGTAAAATGTGCGTCATCTACATTTAGGAATTAAAAAATAATAATATCGCAAGAACAGTAGGGAACTGCTAACTTAAAAAAATGAAATACATTCTGGTAAACAGTTTATCACAATTGTAGAAAAGTATTTATTATTTTATTAACAGAGTATCATTTTTTTATGTTTATATTTTGCTACTCTGTAAATTTCCCTAATTACTTATCTTTTGTTTATCATTCTTAGTTTGTTCTTGCCTGAAATAAATTGTTGTCTCATCCTGAAATTTGTCTCCCCAATTTTTCTACGTGGCAATATTTAGATAATATAAAGACATAAATTGGATTGAATAAGAAGATTTATTTGAAAATATTTCGGTTGGCTTGAACGCCAACCTTTGTCAAGACGTATTTATTTTATATAAACAAGTTCAGCGTCACATAGCGTCATTAGATTACAGTCAAAATAGTTTTGTAAAAATATAATTTATATTGTAACAAAGTATTTATTATTTCATGAACAGATTATTTACTTTATAATATGTTTACTGCTCTGTGAACTTCCCGTCTCTCTAGTATTTTATACTTGTTTATTTATACCTACCTTATATAAATTTCAAGAATCGGAGACCATTGGAGTATTTCTATGCGTGTAGCATCTCAATGAGTGTACATACAGTATATAGGCTGTCGCAAGGAACAACCTACAATGATAATCATAGCATCTGTATTCCATTTATACTTGGGATAAAATATCAATAAATGGTAAAATTACAAAAAAAAAAAAAAACAGGCGACTAGGTAAAGTTGCCCAATTAAAATTTATCAAGAGTTCTTTCCGGGAAGTTTGATAATTTCTGTTAAGGACATCTAAGCCTATGTGTCAGTGTTGAGTGAAGGAACAAGATGATGAAGAAAGTGGCCGCTTTCTTTGTTGTGACTTGTCTGCTTCTAGCAACCAGTGGTAAGTCCATTTTAACATCTCTAACTTGCACATTTTGATTCACGCAAAGTTTTTTTCGTGTTTATATCCTTAACATATAGAGAAAAATGAATTAAACAATATTATTTAAAGTTGAATTCATATTTGTGTTAAGTGCGTTATGATTAAACACATATATTGGTTTAATTAAAAAGGCATATATTGGATCAAAATATCATTTATACGTATTACCAATATTTCAGTTGGCTGAACGCCAATCTTTTTAAAGGTATTTTAACATCAAGGTATGTCACCAACAAACTCAGCGCATACATAACGTCAACAGAATTAAGTTTAAAACATATTTTTGCTTATATTCAATGGAAGGAGATAAAAATTGACACACAATAATATTATAATGCATCAGCGCGCCATCTGTTATGAAAATTCGAAACTATTATAGACGCGTATGGTTATTTTTAAAAATTAAATAATTTATACTGCCCTTACTGCAATGGAAAATTAATGGGGGGGGGGGCCTGGCTCATCAGTGGTTAACTCCCCCAGCGTTTTCGCCAGTATGGTAGATTAAACTGATGAAACCGCTGGGAGAGTTCACCATTGATGAGCCAGACCCTCCCATTAATTTTTCCATTGCAGTAAGGGCAGTAGATATTGTTTAAAATTAAAAAAAATTCTATGCGTCTATAATAGTTTCGAATTTTCATACATTAAAATGTTAAAATACCTTGAAAAAGTTGGCGTTCAGCCAACTGAAATATTGGTGAAATAAATTATATTTTGATCCAATATATGCCTTTTTAATTAAAATTTTATTTATGGATTGCTCTATTTTCAAAACATATATTGATAGTGTTCCAGCCTTAAATATGCAAAATTGTTAGAATTTACTTTTGTTAATTATTGTTAAATTATGTAAATTTTAGAAATGTATATAAACTTGATTTTAGAAAATAAAAAGTTATTAAAGTATACGTGGTTGAGTCATTAGAGTTGGTGAGACGAGACAATAGCAGTCATTCAAGTTTGAAGCAGTTATAATGAGCTCGCTGAGTCAAGGAGCATAGAATTAAAACCAGCGTTAAAATAAGAATATAGGCGGTGATTCCTCCTTAGTGCCAGGAGGCCAAAGCCAATTCGATCCATGGTCCCTTGAGCCGGATTAGCATTTGAAACAGAAGAAATTTAGGCAAAAACTCAGCGAGAATACAATTGCGAAATGTCTCGAGACGAGAGGATCCTCCAAAGAAAGTTAAGTTGCCAGATAAGGCGAATTGATGGATTTATTGAAACTGTGGATTCAATTATTGAGGCAGGTGAAACAGTACGCTTATAAATAATGGGTGAAGAATTAAAGGAGATCAAAGAAAAAATTGAGAAACTCTACGATGAGCTGTTTTCTTTGGATGAAGTTGATATAGATAAAGAAAGTGAGGCATATGATAGTTCAATGAACAAGATTGGAAGCTTGAGGGTAAAAATAGAAAATGAAAGAAAACTCAAAGACAAACTGGCGGACATAAAGCCAAATGGCTCTCAGGCAAATATAAAATTGCCTCAATTTGACTTGCCGATATATAATGGAGATATAGGCACTTGGATCAACTTCAAAGAGCTATTTCTCACCACCATCGATGCACATCCAGGGTTAACTAATATACAGAAGTTACAATATTTGAATTCTGCAGTAAAAGGCGAAGCGGCCAGATTAATAAGGGGTTTCCCTTTACTAAGTGAAAATTATGGCCAAGCATGGAGTACACTGTTATCAAGATTGATAACCCGAGAGAGCTAGCTTATGCCCAGGTGTCAAAAATCTTTTCTCTCCGGGCAATTAAGAATCCATCGACTAAGTGTCTCCATGAATTCATGGATGTTTGTAATGAAGCCATAAGAAACTTAGAAACGCTGGAATTGAAAAGAAATCAATTAGTGGATGTGATCCTGGTGCACTTCCTCCAGCAGAAGTTGAGTGAAAATCTAAGGTTGGATTGGGAACTGTCAGTGGACAACACTCTTCCATCTTATGACAAGTTCATAGCGTTCATTTCTAGACATGCGAGAAACATGTCTTGTGCTGTCAAGGAATGTTCAAAAAAGGAAGAAACCACCGGATCGAGATTTCCCAAATGCCAAAGCTACGGGATGCTAATTGAGAGTTCGGACACTTGCATATTATGCAAATCTAAGCATCATCCACTATACATGTGCAACTTATTTTGCAAAATGCCTTTAAAAGAAAAATTAAATGTAGTAAAGATTCATAAATTGTGCTTCAATTGCTTGAGGAAAGGCCATTTCTCATGGAATTGTAGGCTGAACCAACGATGCAAAGTATGCAAGGGGAAGCACCACACGATGATTCATTATGATAAACCGAGCACGGAAGGCGCTTCGGCCCAAGTTGAGAACACAACTCCGAAGGAACATGAAAGTGCTATCAATTTGACTAATACTCAACAGGCAAACTGCAATGATAGCCACGTACTACTCGCAACAGCTGGAATCAAGATAAAAAATGGACTCGGAAAGTTATGCACCTGCAGAGCCCTACTGGACAGCGGTTCCCAAGTCACCATGATAACAAAAGGATGCTGCGAAAGATTAGGACTTGTCCAAAGGAAATCAGATCGGATGATTATAGGGGTTGGAAACACACCAGTGCAGCATTCTTCATCGACAGTAAGTGTGACATTTTGTCCACTGAATAATTCTGAGGAATTCTCGGTAGAGGCAGTAGTCACGGGAGTGCTCACTTCAGAAATTCCGAACTTCAGGTTGAAAGACCCTAATTGGCCAACTTTGAAGAACCTCAAATTGGCAGACCCAGAGTTCTACATACAAGCCCCAATAGATATGATATTGGGAGCAGATATATACACTGAACTTATGTTGAATGGCCCTATATCTCTCGGAGAAGGATTGCCAATGGCTATTAATACAAGACTAGGTTGGGTACTTCTAGGAAAACTCATAGGAACATCGGAGAGTAATACAGAAGTCTGTAACCTGAGTTTACAATCTGAACCAGAACTAGAATTCGTAATGAAAAGATTCTGGGAAACTGAATCTGTGCCGTCACCGGATCTTTGTACACAGGACGAAGATTGTGAAAGTTTATTTTCGAATAACCATGGCAGAGATAGCCATGGAAGGTATTGGGTAAAATTGCCATTCAGACAACATCGACCGCTTCTGGGTGAATCAAGAGAAAAAGCTTTAAGAAGGTTCCTTTTGTTGGAAAGAAAATTGTGTAAGAATGTGAAATTATATGACCAATACCGGGGATTCATGAAGGAATATGAACACTTAAACCACATGGAAAGGGTCCCAATTGCAGAAGTGAAGCGAGAATTGTGCAGATGCTATTACATGCCTCATCATCCAGTAATTAGAGAGCAATCCACTACAACAAAAATGAGAGTTGTGTTTGATGCATCAGCTAAATCTGAAAATAATGTTTCTTTAAATCAATTTTTGCACAAGGGACCAAAAATCCAACAGGATGTATTTTTCATTCTCCTCAGATTCAGAACGTATCCTGTCGCCATAACTGCTGATATAGAAAAGATGTACCGCCAGATAAGAATTCATCCAGAAGATGCGGACTATCAGAGGATATTGTGGAGACCATCGCCAGAAGAGCCTGTGGTGGACTATCGACTACTGACTGTTACCTATGGTACAACTTCGGCTCCATTTTTGGCAATGAGAACATTACAACAGTTAACAGAAGATGAAGGCCAAAATTATCCTGAAGCTTTTAGGGTGACCTTGAATGATTTCTATGTCGATGATCTGCTAACAGGAGCTCAAACGATTGTTGAAACCAAAGAACTAATAGACCAATTGAAGGACTTAATGAAAAAGGGAGGGTTTCACTTAAGAAAGTGGAATTCAAATTGCCACGAGATAGTGTCTCATGTCGAGGAAATGAACGAAGAGAAGAAAATTAACTTGGAGAAAGGAGCCATATCCAAGATTTTAGGAATTGTATGGGATCATGTACAAGATACGTTTAGAGTTAATATAACTCTTCCTGAAGAAGTTGTTACCAAAAGAGATATTCTCTCCAACATTGCGAGGATTTTCGATCCAATTGGTTTCCTCTCACCTACTACAGTGGCTTTGAAAATAATAATGCAGGAGTTATTGAGAGGTGGGACAGGCTGGGATGAGCATATTCCGAACGACATCAAGGAAAAGTGGAATAATTTTAGAGCCGAATTACTAAAATTAGGGGATTTGAGTATCCCAAGATACGTATGGGCATGTGAAAAGGATTGAGATGTTCAACTCCACGGATTTTGTGACGCGTCAAGTGTAGCTTATTCGGCTGTGTGCTACTTAAGAACAGTCTCTCTGGATGGACAAGTCCATATATCAATGCTTGCAGCAAAAACCAGAGTTGCCCCATGTAAGTCTCTAACTCTACCAAGATTGGAATTGTGCGCGGCTCTCCTCCCGTCTCAGCTCTACAGATCTGTTGTTGATTCATTGAAGATTGATATTGGCAGGACATATTTGTGGTCAGATTCTCAGGTCTTATTGAGTTGGATCAAATCGGATCTTAACAGATGGAAGACCTTTATACACAATAGAGTTGTGAAAATACAGCAACTGTCTGACAGAAACTCATGGCGTCACGTGTCTGGGAAGGATAATCCCGCCGATTGTGCCTCTAGGGGAATAATGTCTGCTGCGTTATCTGGACATACACTGTGGTGGCAAGGACCGACTTGGTTGAAAGATAACAACTTTGTTCAGAATCAGGATAATTGCTATGGCCGAGAATGCCATGAGGAAGAAAAAGTAGCCTTAGCTTGCCAGTCCCAAGTTTCAGTCTGTCCAGAAATTGTAACTAAATATTCCACTTTTATCAAGACGAGGCGAATCATAGCCTGGTGTTTGAGATTCATCACTAACTGTCGGGTGTCGCTGAAGAAAAGAGAAATTGGAACATTGTCGAAGAAGGAGTTAGAAAATGCAGTGATTAGGATTATTGGATGGATTCAGGAGGACGAATTCGGAGAAGAAATGCAGGATCTAAGAAATACGGGACATGCTTCAAGAAAAAGTAGAATTTTGCAGCTTAATCCTTTTATAGATGCATCTGGGATGTTAAGAGTAGGTGGTAGGATTCAGTTCGCGAATGTAAACCCTGATCAAAAATTCCCACTGTTATTACCGAAAAATCATCACTTTACCAAATTAATAATACTTCATTTTCACACGAGATATTTGCATGCTGGTCCACAGCTGGTCTTATCTCTAATACGAAATAGCTATTGAATCATGGGAGGTAGAGACATTGTAAGAAGAATCATTAAACAGTGTATAACCTGCTTCAGATTCAGGGCAAAAACTGCAATACAAATTATGGGGAATTTGCCTGCTGATAGAGTAAATCCATCAAGACCGTTTACCAAGACTGGAGTCGATTTGGCAGGACCTTACGAAATAAAACCAAGTCTGACTAGATCGAAAGGGATGATCAAATGCTATGTGATTCTCTTTGTGTGTTTTTCGGTCAAGGCAATTCATTTGGAGATGGTGACTAGTCTCTCAACCAGTTCATTTATTGCAGCTCTCAGGAGGTTTATATCTCGTAGAGGAAAACCATCAAAAATTTACTCAGACAATGGAACGAACTTCAGAGTAACCGAAAGCTTCATGAAGAAACAATATAAAATAATGAATTCAAAGGAGACTAAAGACTTTTTAGCAGAAGAGTTTATAGAGTGGCATTTCATTCCTCCATCAGCTCCACACTTTGGAGGACTTTGGGAGGCAAACATCAAATGCTTAAAGGGTCATCTGAGCAAGGTAATAAAGTCATCACTTTTAAATATTGAGGAATTCATCACACTACTCTGTCAAGTTGAGGCTTGCCTTAATTCCAGACCGTTAGTAGAGTTAAGTCCCGACCCTAACGATCTTCGAACTTTGACTCCGGGATATTTCTTGATTGGCTCCCCTCTGATTGAGGACCCAGGATTGCAAAATTATGAGCGAGTAGATTTACGGTCAAGATGGAATATGGTACAAGGTCTGAGGAACTCTTTCTGGTCAAGATGGACAAGAGAGTACATTAACTCTTTGCAACAGAGAAATAAAT
Source organism: Cordylochernes scorpioides (assembly GCA_030710605.1). Lineage (NCBI taxonomy): Eukaryota > Metazoa > Arthropoda > Arachnida > Pseudoscorpiones > Chernetidae > Cordylochernes > Cordylochernes scorpioides. Next base: position 83,340,229 of record CP092873.1, on the reverse strand, counting down.
GGAGGTTGTCACAAGACAATTTGAAGCCTAATCAGTTAGTGCTAATAAAAGAAGATAACCTTCCACCTCTACAGTGGCGTCTGGCCAGGATCCTCGAGGTATATCCGGGCTCTGACCAGAAGGTGCGAGTTGCCCATGTTCGGGCTGCTACCGGAGTCTACCTACGACCTATTACGAAGTTGGCTCCGCTTCCCTTCAAATCTGAACCAGGGTTCAGCGGCCGGGGGGAGTATGTTCCAGCCTTAAATATGCAAAACTTTTAGAATTTACTTTTGTTAATTATTGTTAAATTATGTAAATTTTAGAAATGTATATAAACTTGATTTTAGAAAATAAAAAGTTATTAAAGTATACGTGGTTGAGTCATTAGAGTTGGTGAGACGAGACAATAGCAGTCATTCAAGTTTGAAGGAGTTATAATTAGCTCGCTGAGTCAAGGAGCATAGAATTAAAACCAGCGTTAAAATAAGAATATAGGCGGTGATTCCTCCTTAGTGCCAGGAGGCCAAAGCCAATTCGATCCAGATAGTGTTATAGGCGAATAGGACTTAGGCAATTATAGCGATATGTAACGAATATAGGAATAAATAATGTACAAATTGATGATTGAAGCTTCTTAGGGAAGTTGGAAAATTATAATATTCTAGTAGTGTTTGGATTTAAAACACACGAGTTAATATGTACAAATGATTGTTTAAATCATTCAAATAAAGGTGAGTTAATTGGCGATCTATCAAATATAGAAAAGTAAAGATAGCTCATTTGGATCTTTATATTTTATGTCTTCAAATTGATATTGTGGTACGTTGGGCATTCTGGAGATGTCCCTTTGAGAAGGTGGATTCTCTCTAACAATCATTTTCTTTATTTTTCTTTCGGTTGGAGTTAAAGGTTTCTTCAGGTACCTTTTTTCAGAGGATTTTTTCTTTTAATTTCATAAATATAAAATTTTTCCTTGTTTTCCTTTATTATGTGACTGATTTTGAACTTAGTAATATCAATATTCTTTTCTTTCATTTTTTTTTATAATTTGGACAAAACAAGTATTTCTTCAAGTAAAGTCTGAAAACGTAACTTTAACAAAATTACTTATAATTTAAAGCATTTCGAATATTTAAAACTAGTTTTTCTGATTAAATATAAATCAATTTTGTTCTTTCGGATAAATATAACATCACGTGAATCACGCGCTTCTTTCGCGAGCTATTGCGTTGCAAATCGTTTTTTATTAAATGGAACACTCTCGGTATATGGCGCTGATTTTCTGATGAATATCACATATTCATCCGAAAATTTCTTCAAAAAGCTTGAAACCGTTTTTGTTTGTGTGTTAATAGCAATCAGGTCCGAAGGTCAATATGGACTCACGTCTCAAGAAATCAGAAATCGTCTTGAGCCATGCTTGAGCACATATGGAGATGGTGGAACAAGGGAAGTGGAAGCTGGCGTGATCAGCCCAGAAAACTGCTGGTAAGTGGACGCTATGAATAAATCAACACTACAAGATTGGTATTTATTTTATTTCAACACACAAAACGCGATATCCTGGCTAGGGATAATTGCATCGATTCACATTTTTTTAAACAGAAACAGTTATATACAAGAAAGTAATCAAAAATAAAAAGAGAAACAATAATACACTGGTGTCCAAAAAATAAGAAACTTAACCAATATTGAAATTTCTCAAAAGCTAATTTATTAACAAATATAAAATTCAGTGTACAAATAGTTTAAAATATGAAGAATTTGACTAGCTATATGAAAATAAAAAAATATATATTTGAAATTATGAAATATGCAAATTATTACCAATATACCCAAAGCTAAGGTTCCAGATCTTAAAGAAATGAGATATCAATAGGGAGTATGATCACCTCTAACAGCTATCAAGGTCTCACAGCGAGCCCTCATACTGTTTACTAGGCTTTGGAGGAGGTCCAGGGGTAGTAAACCCTACTCCTCCAATAAGGCAGTTCTTAGCTCAACGAGGGTTCTGGAAGAGGGGTGACGAGCTCCAATACGCCTCCCTAGATCATCCCACACATGCTCTATTGAATTCAGGTCCGGAGATCTGGCTGGCCAATCCATCCCTCGAATATTCTCACTCTGGAGATAATCATTGACTAGCCTAGCCCTATGCGGACGAGCATTATCGTCCATAAAAATTAAATTGTGACCAATTTGATTTCTATAAGGTCTTAGATAGGGCTCAAGGATCTCGTCCCTGTACCTTTGGGCAGTTAAAGTGCCCCCAGAAAAAATGTGGAGGGGTGTGCGTCTGCTAGAACTGATGCCAGCCCAGACTAAGAGACTGCCCCCTCTAAAACTGTCTATTTCCCTGATGTTACTGGAATGATAGCGGGTTCCAGGCTCCCTCCAGATGAAAACTCGTCGAGAATCTGTGTTTAAACTAAATCTTGACTCGTCACTGAAGAGAACATTGGCCCACTGATCATGAGTCCAGGCGTGATGTTCCAAGTACCAATTCAAGCGGGCTCTCCTGTGAGCAGAGGTTAAAGGGATACAGATCATTGGTCGTCTTGCATAAAGAGCACCTTCGTGAAGCCTTCGGTAAACAGTTTGTCTTGAAATTCTCGTTCCAGTAGCACTTGAGAGTTCATTAGAGAATTGAATAGCTGGCATCTCCCTATGGCGCTTGGCAGTTACGACCAGATAACGGTCTTCAGAGGTAGCTGTTTTTCTTTTTTTACCAGAACCTTCTTTTCTTTTGATGGTTCCTGTCTCAATGAACTGTTTCCATATTTTGCTGACCACAGATTTATTCACATTTAGCCATTTTGCTACTTCAACTTGTGATTGCCCTGCCTCCATTCTTCCAACAGCTCTCCATTTTAAATCATCTGCTGATATTTTTCGTAAACTCATAATAAACTAAGGATTAAATAAAATTATAATTGGACAATTCTTAGATGGGGTAAACGACACGCCAAATAGCACACTTATAAAGACAAGCAAAAATTTGCATATTCTCAATTTTACCGAATCGAATGGTTGCGATAAATAAATTCTACGACTTAAAATACCTAATTAAATTACTTTTTAGCTTTTAGCGTTGTATATTTTAAAACATATCATTAAAAAACAAAAGTTTCTTATTTTTTGGACACCAGTGTATATATTGGGAACCTGAACCTTTCAGGTTAGAAAGATAATAATAAATATATATACAAAAATAGTTAAACATATGATAATTCTCTCTGCTATTTACAAATTGATATAGATCTACAACATTATTTACTGTCTGTTGTCTAGCGGTA
>CP092873.1:83318649-83336851 GCA_030710605.1 Cordylochernes scorpioides | reverse complement strand
ATGAAGAGTGGGCTTTCCAGCAGTAGGTGTCTCGAATCCTGGAATTCGTTGCCACAATGACAGCTAGAGTCCTCAACCGCTCCAAATATTGATAAAAATCCCTTAAAAGTTTCATGGTTTGTTGTAAACTGGGTATTTAAAAAAAATGGAGCTGAAAAATGTTGGGTTTCCAAACGGGAAAAAGCTTTGGAATGTTAACACTACAAGACTGGTAAAGGAGTGCATAAACCGTCGGAAATCTACAGATACGACCAGATTCGAATCCCGAAATGAATACTTTTATCTGAAGAAAAAAATTGTCTTTAAATGGCCCCCGATTCTTTGCACAGGTATAACACTACCGATCAGTTCAACTAACTAAAAAGACGAACAAATAGTACAAATTTGAAGAAAGAACAAATTAGTGGTAATGGTACATATTCTCAATTCACGTGATACAATCTATGATAATCATGGTTGGTAGTCAGTTACTACATATAATATAGGTACACCATATATAAAATGAGGTCGAATTTCTTACATAAAAATGTGTCAGAACACTTAATTTGATATTGTACTGGAATAAGGTGGATAAATTAAGAAAAATGCATCTCCTTATCCTGCAACTGATATTTTGCCAATTATGGAATAATTATAAATTTAAAAGGATAGTTGATATTTATTCCTAAGATGACGCAAGCCATCAGCAACTTTCAGTTGCACGATAAAAAGATGTTTTTTTTTTAAACTAAAAAGGGTTCTGACACATTTTTAAGTGAAAAAATCGACCTATTTTGTTTATAGTGTACTTATATGTAGTAACTCACTACCAACTATGATTATCATAGTCTGTATCACGTGAATTGAGAATATGTACCATTACCAATAACTAATTTACTATAAACTTATTTTTTATTTTCGCCATTCTTATATGATGCTAATAAAGGTTTTCGGAGATGAATAGTAACTAATGAAAAATTTATATAAAAGAGCGTACTATCTGTAAAGAAAATAAACCTTTTTTTTTTCTCGAAATATTTCGAGAAATTGCTCTCTCTTTATCAATTTATTGTACAATTATTGATAAAGAGGGAGCAATATCTCGAAATATTTTGAGAATAAAAATTGCTTTTTTATTTCTTTACAGATATAGGTACACCCTTTTATATAAACTTATTTGATGTATCGCCTTTTGATTCAAACTAATGAAAACGTATTTTATTTTGAAAATGGAGCAATCCATAAATAAATCTTAAGTTAAAAAGGCATATATTGGATCAAAAAATCGTTTATTTTACCAATAGTTCAGTTGGCTGAACTCCAACCTTTATCAAGGTGTTATAACACACATTAATATGTTATAATACCTTGATAAAGGTTGGCGTTCAGCCAACTGAAATATCGGTAAAATAAATCACACATTGATATGTTATAATACCTTGATAAAGGTTGGCGTTCAGCCAACTGAAATATCGGTAAAATAAATCACACATTAATATGTTATAATACCTTGATAAAGGTTGGCGTTCAGCCAACTGAAATATTGGTAAAATAAATCACACATTAATATGTTATAATACCTTGATAAAGGTTGGCGTTCAGCCAACTGAAATATCGGTAAAATAAATCACACATTAATATGTTATAATACCTTGATAAAGGTTGGCGTTCAGCCAACTGGAATATCGGTAAAATAAATCACACATTAATATGTTATAATACCTTGATAAAGGTTGGCGTTCAGCCAACTGAAATATCGGTAAAATAAATTATATTTTGATCCAAGTGTTTTGTTTTCAGTAATCTGCAGAGCGCCCTGAACTGTTTCGTCACTGCAATACCAGAAGCAAATCTTCAACCAGAATTTTTAGCAGCTTCAGCAGGAGAACTTGGAAGTTGGGGAGAGACCTGCGTAAAGATGGAATGTTGAATTTTATTTTTCACATGAATATCCATCTATTCCCATGATTCATATATATATATAAATAAAATATGTATATATGTGGGCTGTATATTGTCTGTTCTGCATATATTTACACACAATTTATTCTATTATTGATAAAACTCCAACAAAATATAGATCTAGCAATATAAAAGTGTCATAAAATGATATTGTCGCGCGTGACCTCTCCGGTTCTTCGCGACTACGCCGCTTCCTCCTTCGTGGATCACCTACCCAGGGCTCCGTTGCTTTCTCTCTGAAGTTCTACCCTGCTGGCCACCGAGAACCTTCACTCAAGTGGATCTCCTTTCCTCTGGCAGTATCTTTCGGCCTTACCACTGGTGGGGGGACACGAGAGACTTACCAAAAGAGTAGCATTTGTGGTGTTGGCGAGAGTCATAACAGCAAACAGCACAAAGACATCTAACACTCCTCCATTTATTGTCATTTCTACTACACATTACATATAACTAGAATAACATTCAACGGGTATTCACATTGTGTATTTACAAACATTTGCCCCAGGAAACTGGACCACAGCAGTCGGCGATTCCCACATTATTTCCCGACGGGAAATAGGCGAAAGCGCCATCTATTGTCGGAGGTTGTAGGTGTTTTGAAGGCTCATATAAGCGACAATATGAACTTACATTAACTGAAATTATTATAAGAGGTTAGTCCGTTGATTCTTTTTATATAAAGGGATCAAACTTGGCGGTTATATCTTTTTGTATTTTGATACATAGGAGAGGCTGAATGATGTTTTGAATATATTCATTAATTGAAGTAATGCTTAGCTTTAATGAAATATTTTATTGCTATCCTTTGATATTTCGGATAGTGGATAGAAAGTTTTTATTATTATCAATTCTAAGTGGATAGAAAGTTTCAATTGTTATCTATTCTAAGTGGATAGAAAATTTCTATTATCATCTAACATGAGTAGATTAACGTTTCTATTGTTATTTGTTCTAAGTGAATTTAACGTATATTACACAGGTCTACAAAAATAAACTTTTTTTTGCCGGAGAAAACCTGATGTTGATTCTAATGTAACTTTTCATGCTGAATTCAAAAATGAAATCTGAAGTTTTCCATCACCCATAGTTCTTGCAGGATAACCATTTTTTCTATAAAAAGGTATATGCAAAAAATGTTACGTAAGCATTTTTAAAGTAAACATCATTACATTAGATAGCGCTTTATATTTGAAAAGAAAAGTTGATATGTGAAGCCAAAAGCTTTATTTTATTTTTTTATTAATTAAATATGCTCTTTAAGAATCATATTAATTTAAATAAAAAATTTTTGAATTTTTAAATAAATATGTTTATTTTATAATGCGACAAGCTCTGGAATGCTATTTGCTGAATAACAGCTTTAATATATATATTTGAATTGAACCTAACGTTTTGTTCAATAGATTTGCATCATAAGTGACAGGTAAATTTGAAGTGATCAGTTTATTCTTCTCTATCGATTTGCTTTTATAAATCGTGTGCACTAGACTGTGCCAATATGTCGAGGTGTTGCATTAATATTCCTGATATTTTCTGTTACATTTGTGGCGAATTAAAAGTTCAAAGGCGAAACTTTACACCGCTCATCAAAAGGTTCTATCAACTTTATTTTGGCTGTAAAGTCGGTGACCGAATTAAGACTTGGGCTCCTCATTATTGTTGTGAAATTTGTGCTCGTCGTCTTACAGGGTGGATTAAAGGTGAACGTCATATGCCTTTTTCGGTTCCAATGATATGGAGGGAACCTAAAGACCATTCTTCATGCTGTTATTTTTGTTTGACAAAGACTACAGGTATTACATCCAAATCAAGACATACAGTTGAATATCCAGATTTGCCTTCTGCTATGAGACCGGTTCCTCATAATGATATTTTACCTGTGCCACAGCCTCTTGAAAATGTAATATTTAGTGACGATGATTCAGATAGACAAGAGAAACAGGCGGATGACACAAATTTTGAAGCAGGTGCTTCATCTGAACCTCATTTGTTAACCCAAGGAGATTTGAACGACCTCGTACGTGATTTAGATTCATCCAAAAAAACAGAGTGAACTTTTAGACTCTAGGTTAAAAGGCTGGAATCTGCTGCATAAAGGCACAAAAGTATGCCTTTTTCGCAAGCGTCAAGATGAATTTCAAGACTTATTTTCACAAGAGAATGATTTAGTATATTGCAATGATGTTGTTAGTCTAATGGAAGTGCTTGGTCATGACCATGATACAGAAGAGTGGTGTTTATATTCGTTGATTCTTCAAAAATTAGTTTGAAAGCTGTTCTCCTTCACAACGGAAATAAGTTCCCATCAGTGCCAATAGCACATGCATCCAACATGAAATAGACTTACGAAAACATGAAACTGCTTTTTAAAAAGATAGAATATGAAAGATACGGTTGGAAAATATGCAGTGATTTGAAAGTCATTGCTCTCATGCGTGAATTACAGTTTGGATATACAAAATTGTGTTGTTTTCTGTGCGAGTGGGATAGCAGAGATAGGGAAAGGCATTACATTAAAAAAAAGCTGGCCAAACCGTGAAATATTTACTCCAGTACATAAAAATATTGTAAATCCTCCCCTGATTGATTCAGAAAAGATTTACTTACCACCATTACATATTAAACTGGGATTAATGAAGAACTTTGTGAAGGCAATGAATCGAAATGCCAGTAGATTTGCCTACCTAAAACAAAAATGCTCTAGCATAAGTGATGCGAAAATTAAAGAAGGCATTTTCGTTGGACCTCAGATTCGAGAATTGCTGCAGGATGGAAATTTTCAAAATATTTTGAATGAAGTTGAAGCAGCAGCATGGAATTCCTTCAGAAACGTTTGCAAGAACTTCTTAGGAAGTGGAACGCTTCACGATTTTGCGTGTCATCCTTGCGCAGGGGCCATGCTAATCTTCTCTGTATCGTTCCAATTTTAGTATATGTACCGCCGAACAAGCGACTTCTTAGGAAGTGTCAAGGTTGAAAATTACCGAGACATAGTTAATGATCCGTTTCTTTCCTACAAGGCACTGGGATGTAAATATTCTCTCAAAATCTATTTCCTGCCTTCACATCTGGATTTCTTTCCACACAATCTTGGTTCAGTTAGCGATGAGCATGGTGCGAGGTTTCATCAAGATATATCAAGCATGGAGAAGCTGTACAAAGATAAATGGAGTCCCGTTATGCTTGCGGACTACTGCTGGACACTCAAGAGGGATGTACCACAAGCAAAGTATAGAAGAAAATCCACTGTAACTACTTTTCAATAAAATAAATATATTTCGTTCATATAGGCCTATATATTTAAAACATTTCCAAATTTCAAGTAGGCGTATCTCAAAAATCTTGCGTGATAGAAAAACCTTAACGGTATATTTGGAATCAGCACAAAGAGTTAAATTTTGATAAGATGCTGTTTCTTTTGGGACAAAGAAAAATAATTTTTGATAAACCAGTGTAATGTAATAAGGTTTATGCAAAATGCTTACGTAATATTTCTTGCATTTTTGCTGTATTTATCCCAATACCAAAAAAAAAAAGGCTGTCACGCAAAATCCATGGGTGATGGAAAAATTCTGATTAGAATTTTGGGTTCAGCATGAGTAGTTACACTAGTAACATCATCAGGTTCTCTTGGGCAAAATTCTTGTTGACCAGTGTGTTATTATGTAATTCTAAGTAAATAATTCTAAGTAATATATAGAAAAAATTAATTTTATCCAATCAAATTGGATATGAATGTTCTATAATTATCCATTTTAAGTGGATATAAACTTACTATTTCAGATTTAATTCTCAGAAATGCGTCATTTGAAACAAACCAAAAAATAAAGTAGTAAAATAAGGTAAAATATTAACTTAGGGAAGTAAAGAATGAATCAAAATTGATAAGGATTATCCAAAAAATGTCATTTATTTTACTTCTTTATTCACAATTCTCTTCAAGACATAGCATGGTCCAATCTCCAAACTCTACTAAAACATGATTGATAGCTGTGAGAGCTATATCTTCATCAGGCAAATATTTTTCGATGCATTTCAATCCATCTTGGAGGTTGCTGCATACACACGATCATTTTCTTAGTATAGTCATAATTATATATATATATATATGACATAATAAAAATATGATTCTATTATATATTCATATAATAATTAAAATTCTATAATCACAGAGTTAAATTTTAAAATGAAAAGGAATCCTTAACAAAAGGAATATAACCTAATTTTACTTTTATTGTAAATAGATAATAACATTTTTAGTTGTATGCATGCAAAAAACTGTTTGCTTTAAAAATAATCAAAATAATAAATATTTTTTGGAACAAAAGTTATCATTCATTTTTACCATCCACGACTGCATGAATTGGTAACGTAACTATAATACGTCTTTTTTATGACACATACATAGAGAGACATTTGACTTTGGAAACACTTTTATTAACATCTAGTATATGGGGTAACACAAGGGGTAAAAATTTATAAATATATAGAAATATTTATTAAGATTTAATATAAATCTATGCTCTATATATTCATAAGTCTATTCCAACGATGAAAGGTGCAATGTGAGGGTCATTATTAAGCTTTTTATTTCTAAATTCAGGTAAAAAAGGATATCAGAACAATTGATAATCTAACCATGCAACTGTGTTCTTATGAGAGGGAAATTCGAAGAGAGTCCAGTATGAGTGATTCTTTGAAGCTCTCTCAGTTAAAGTACACAGTTAAAGAATACACACAAACACAATATTGAAATAAATATTATATAAATTTGTATAACGACGTTTGACAATTTTACCGCAAATGTTTCTTTTGAACAAAAAATCGTAATTTATTTTTAAGGAGAAATAACAATTATTTCTATCCTTGGGGATGAAGTTTGAAAGGATGAATTATGAAGAGTAATGATAAACGGAAAAATGAAGTGTGGGAATTCCCTATCTGGACACTTTATTTTTCCGTTTATCATTGCTCTTCATAATTCATCCTTTCATACTTCATCCCTAAGGTTAGAAATAATCGTTATATCTCCTTAAAAATAAATTACGATTTTTCGTTCAAAAGAAACATTTGCGGTAAAATTGTCAAACGTCGTTCTACAAATCATAAGCCGCATTATATTGTATTATAAATTACTAAATATTATATAAAATAAGAAAACTTCGGAAGGTACAATTACTGTTATCAACTTGGTTATTGGGTGAAATCCTGTCCATAGTGAAATTTCTGATGGCAGGCCATCTATGCGAGAAGATGATAAAATCAATCGAAGTAAGTGAGATATATCTACTGGCATGGCAATACAAGTATTTGAGTAAAGAGTATTTTATTTAGAAGAAAATCTGAGGAGTAGCTAATTGATAACGGTGTTTCAAGGCATTAATAAAATGTTTCAATAATATAATTGATGTTGTTGTTGTTGTCGCGTCCAATGAAGAGCCTCAGATGATGTCTCCATACATCTCTATCACAGCAGTCGCAATGTCCTCTTATCTTGGGTGTGTAAAGCTGCTGCTCTAGGTCCATGTCAATTTTCTGAAATGCTGCGGCCATTGCTGGGCATGAGAATATGTGAGTGGGTGTTAGTTCCACACCAGGACAGTTGGTGCACGTCCTATAGGTTCTTGTGCCATAATAATGTGTGCCAATATAAATGATGATTCAAAAATATGATTGATGTATTCATGAATTATGGAATTTCAAGAAAGTCTTCTTGATAATTGTGAAAAATTAGGGACAATACACCTTCAGTTAAGCCAGAAGATTGACGATACGAATCTAAAAAAGAAGAAAAGTAAGAAATTAACAGAGGTTCGGAGTGCTAAATCATCTTCAGATGATGAAAATAAGAGTGAAATTAATGACGAATCATTTAAGATTAAATTAAGAGATCTCTCTCTCTCGCAATAAAATAAAAAAACCCAAGCGTTTTGATGACTACATTACAACTGCTGAGGTTTATATGACAGAATAGCTGTTCTTTTTACATCATTGTCGCTCTTTTATTCAGTGTTGTTATCTATTTTTGCCAGAATATTTTTATTACACAGAGTAATATTGATATATCAATAAATAACATGCACGGAATTATTAATTGTATTTGAATCGGATATATTAAATTACATTTCTAAAAATATAAAAATATAAAGTATACTTAAAAAAAAAAAAAAGAGAGGTGAATATTGAATACATGCAAATATAATTTTAACAGTATGTTTACCGTGTTAGATTCCTCTTTATTTTTTATTAATTTAAATAATAAGATTTAACAAGAAAGTATAAAAAGGAGTAAATACCAAACATGGAAATTTATGAAAGGACGCTATGGATTCTGAGAGTTGTAACCCCGAGTGCGCCGACGTGTAAATAAACTGGCAGTCGTAGTCGTGAGAGGCGAAAGTGGTGAGGTTCTTTCCACACGTGGACGACAAGAAGTAGGGCTAGATGTTAGCACCGAGCGGGTCGGAGACAGCCCAAGGGACAGAGGTGGAGACCATGACACAAACCTGGATGCCTAACACCGAGACAAGGAGATAGAGCCAGAAGCGGCCTGCGTATATGGACACACCATATCACTCCTGATCTAACACTGCTGTGTTGACCCTTGGCACGGTCGCCTATAAAACCTCGGAAGGGGTCCCTTCCTGGACGTCGGCTATGTCCTTTGAAACTTTGCCTCGTATCTGTCTCTGGCCTACCCTTTTGCTTTTCTTATTTTGAATTTGTATACAAATAAGGATGATACAGATCATATTTTAAAAATAATCATACGGCGCCCTAATGCATCATGATATAACAGAACATATTAATAAATAAATAGCATATCATACAAAATATGGGGGGTGATAGCAAATAGGAGTAGTGTACATTTTAATAGGAGGGTATGATCTCATAAAGTATTGACTCTAACTTGACTAATTAGAAGATATGTGTGAACTATATTAACACTGTTATTATATTACACAATTTAAAATATACTACATATATATAATAATCAAATCACTACTCACCAGCAGTTTGTATGGCTTGTGTCATTCAGGAAAATTTCTTGCTCTCCGCGAATGAAGCGTTCAACGCAAGGTTCCAAAAGGTCTATCACTTCTTGTACAGATATGTCATTCATATCTGTATAGAACACCAGAAAACACTCTGGTGACTTGTAAAACATAGTTATTTAGACAAAAGGTTTCATTATGAGTTTCGGTTCTTACAAATTCTCCAAGTAGAAGAGAATATATGCAAAATTAACAGTAATGGTAACTCCGCCCTTGCCGGTCTCAAGCCCGGATGAAAAAGGAGGAGGGGGAGCAGTAACAAGTTCACTAAAAAACCTGGGCTCAGCTGGCCCGGCTGATAGTACCCTGTAAGAGCTCCTAATCCAATTATACAGGATGAGCAGTGTTTGTACTCCATGTTAGGAGCGGCTGCATATGGCGTCTGCTCCTCACTATAGAGGCGGCCATTTTTTTGGAGCTAAGTCGGCCTGCCACTGAGTAGTGCTCCCAGTCTTAATGACAAAGGCAGACGCATTCTGCTTCACCCAATATGGAGATAAGAAAGAAGAAGAAGAAGACAGTAATAGTAACAAAAATCAGCAATGTTATTTACAATATATCAAATAGGGGAAAAGTAGAAAGAAAGAGCTTGGTATAAATTTCTATATAAGTAATCGTGAACTTGCAGTTCTCTTTTTTTTTTTAAATAAATAATAATTAGTAGAGTATTGAGACATAAATTTAGATTAGTACAAAGGAAAAAGTAAAATACAACAGTGAATTATATATAATTTATATAAAAATTCTAAACTATTATAGACGCGTATGATTCTTTTTAAAAATAAACAATTTCTACTGTCCTTACTGCAATGGAAAAATTTATGGGAGGACCTGACTCATCAGTGGTTAACCCTCCAAGCGGTTTCGCCAGTTTAATCTACCATACCGCTGTTATATTGCATTTTTGGGACTTCCTTATATAGTGATACTGATGCTAGACTCTTGGAATGGGTATTTTAGATGGACTATAGACATAAGCTTTGAAGACAGCAGAATTACATACAATTATAAATATATATATTTAACAACTACTTTATATTTTCCTTAAATGGGCCCTATTCTGATAATGTACTTATGCAAAATTTATAAGAAAACCTTAAATGGTAAAATAAACTGGGATAGCGCTGGGAGGATTCATCACTGACAAGACAGGTCATCCCAATATTTTTTATCATTGCAGCTTGGTAAAAATTGTTTAAAAATGTTTTTCATTAGAATAAACTGAAGCGTTTCACATAGAATTTCTTCCCATATACAAAGTGGTGCGCTATTGCATCATGTTTAAAATATTTATTGAGCATAAATAAGTTCGTTTGTTTTAATTTTCGAAAATTAAAGCTTTATTGTCAAATTTTGGTTAGATATTTTCAATATTCAAAGTATTTTCTGTCGCTAGCCACTACTCTTTTCCATCTTTCTGGTAATTAAAGGATCCCATCGCAGAAAAAAGGCCGGCTCTTTGGTCGCTATCCATTCATCGATCCATTTTTTGACTTCATCGTAATTGGAGAAGTGCCATTCACACAACACATACGCAAACAACACACAGCCAGGCCATGTTGCAACGATCGGAAGAGATAATAATAGGAAGGAGCAGTGTCTGGGCTATACGACGGGTGGAGTCGCTATATATTAAGAAGACTCTAATAAAGAAGGGGTCTTTAGTTTAAAAACGAATTTTTTTACCTCTTAGCTTGGACCACCTGAGTTGATATAAAAATACTTTATTTTTGTTTATATACTATCTAATCAATTTTATCGTAGTAAAATAAGTTTATTTATATCGAAGATAATTTAGAGATTTTGTTAACAAGTAGAAATTCTGTTTTTCCAAAAATAATTCCATTTCCCTAAATCCAGGAGAGAGAACGAGAAAATTTAGAAAGAACTGATAATGTCTTTTTATTTGGGGAAGTATTAAATTTGCTCAAGTAATTGATACGGATGAAAAGGATGTATGATTAAGGATTCTCTTTATTAATTTTTCTCAAGTAATTGAAAAAAATATGAATTATTTTTGTAAATGGTGGAGAAAAATGTTACATATTTAGTAACATATTTATGTTACTTCACAACTTGTTCACACACAACTAACGTATTACTATCGTGACGCTTTGCATTTGAAAATTTAGATATATTATTTTTTGAGGTCATGAACAATAACACAAAATATTCCCACTCCCAACAGTTCCTAAATTGAAACTATGCATTATAAATAAATTTATATACAGACATATGGACAAAACATAATGAATTTCATATTTTGATATCGCCGATCGTCTCTGTTTTTTGAAGGAGACAGAGGAAATTTTGCTCACACTTGGTTACCTCGTGTGTCTTCAATAAAGGTTACTGTAATATCTTTCAGAGTTATTGTATGAATCCTGATATATATGCTGGAATGTATAACTTTCTTAAGTTTTGTCCATTAGTGTAGATACTGGTATATCGTGTGTCTTCAATAAAGGTTACTGTAATATCTTTCAGAGTTATTGTATGAATCCTGATATATATGCTGGAATGTATAACTTCCTTAAGTTTTGTCCATTAGTGTAGATACTGGTATATCGTGTGTCTTCAATAAAGGTTACTGTAATATCTTTCAGAGTTATTGTATGAATCCTGATATATATGCTGGAATGTATAACTTCCTTAAGTTTTGTCCATTAGTGTAGATACTGGTATATCGTGTGTCTTCAATAAAGGTTACTGTAATATCTTTCAGAGTTATTGTATGAACCCCGATATACATGCTAAAAGATGCAACTTCCGTGAGTATTTTCCATGAGTGTAGATCTCTCGTGTGTCTTCACTAAAGGTCATTGTAAAATCTTTCAGAGTTATTGTCTGAATCCCTATAAACATGATAAAATGTAAAACTTCCTTAAGTTTAGTCCATTAGTGTAGTTATCTCGTGTGTTTTCAATAAAGGTCACATTCAGAGTTATTATCTGAATCCCTATGAACATGCTAAAAGGTACAAAAGCTTCTGTCCATGAGTATATACACAGATAAAAATAGGTGCCAGTCATTAAGAAATAGGATAGAAAGAGCTGAATACAAATAAACAAAGTCTACATACCTTGAGCAGCCACAAAGAGGCATGAAGCCAGGAGGAACACGGCAACTTTCATCTTGTTTGTGTGGCCTAGAATGTTCAACAACAGTTTATACCATCAAGTTATCACATTTCCCGGAAAACCTTAAAATTTTAATTGGAGAGAGATATTTATAATCCAGGTTCCTGGAGCGCAGAACGTCAACTGCCACGATTTTAATTGGAGATCATTAAAACAAAGTCATTGATATCAATTGTGGATGGAAAATCACTCATTTCTGTTAATTTGGTAGTTTTTAAACTTTTATTAGAGAGAATTTTCACAAATATATTGTAACAAAGTATTTATTAATTTTATTATTTTTTATTAAAAGAGTGGTCATTTATATGTTTATATTTTGCTATACTCTGTAAATTTCCCTCGTGGCTTATCTTTTGTTTACCATTCATAGTTTGTCCTTGCCTTAAATAAATACTCTTCTCCCGAAGTTGGTCTTCCCTAATTTTCCACGTGGCAATATTTATTATTCGCCCAAGTACACGTTGTACAATTCACGATAGTCATGGTAAGTATTTGTTAGCGGCTGTTTTTACTGTATATGCACCGCATGTCTACACCTGTTGAAAGAAGTTCAAATATGAAATCTAAATATAATGCATTTAATTGTTATTTTTATAAATACGGTGAAGTGAATTGTAATATCACTCAAACTTTGAAAGCTGTCTCCTATACTTTTTTTCTTTCTCGCACACCTTCTTTTCATAATATTCAATACTCTCTAACTCTTTATGCGCTATTCTGTCGAAGAATTTCAAAATATTCATAACAGAATTGATTATAATTTGATTTTATATGGTTATAATATATCAAAATATTTGAAAGAAAAGTTTCTAAATTTTTGCATGTTTGTAAATCGAATATTTTATTTCCAATTCATTGATTTGAAATTTTAATGAGATAAAATGTTTGCATTCAATAGATCTAATTGAGAAGTTGAATTAAGTTCAACACTATTAAAAATATGAAACTGATTTTTATTCATTACAGTTTTGCATAAAAAACGCTATATCCGATCTGAGAGAGAGAGAGAGAGAGAAATAAGGATAACCCAGGCCCCTGGAGCGCAAGAAACGCCAACTGCCCGGGCTGTCCAGCTAACTAGTAGAAACCAGTTACTCTAGATTATATTTACATAGAGCCAATTGCAGAGCCGAACCAGCTGGTCAGGAAGTTCCATGTCTGCAGAGAACCCGGGAGTCCAGCCAACGAGACTGGGTCGAAGGAGGTCTTCCCAAGCAGCAGGGCTGTCTGCATTCTGTGTCGCATGAAAGCAGGGCATCTGAATAGAAGGTGGTCCATAGTCTGTTGTTCCTCCATACAATGTGAGCAAGATGGGTCTTCCCCAGGATGCCAGAGAAGCAAGTCTGCCCCTGAATAATTGCAGTTATTTATAATACTTCATACTATTATAAGGCACTAGCGCGCCATCTGTTATGAAAATTCGAAAAGGTTTTAGACGCGTAAGATTCTTTTTGAAATGAAACAATTTTTACTGCCCTTACTGCAATGGAAAAATTAATGGGACGGCCTGGCTCAACAACGGCATGGTAGATTAAACTGGCGAAACCGCTGGGAGGGTTCACCACTGATGAGCCAGGCCCTCCATGAATTTTTCCATTGCAGTAAGGGCAGTAGAAATTGTTTAATTTAAAAAAGAAATTTTCGCGTCTAAAATAGTTTCGAATTTTTTGCTTCATACAATAATATTTATTTTGAATTTTATAGAAAACTACTAATTTTCTTTGGAACGCTTTTATTTAGAAATTAACTCTGTTTAGCATAGTTTTAATTAAATAATTCTCTAATATCGTGCATATTTTCATGTGAAAATATTCCTTAAAACTTTCTTCAATCTGTAAATTGTTTTCCTTCAAAACATATAATCTTTACAATTTCATTTTATTTAACTAAATTTGCATACCAACCCTTTATACATATTTCAATTGTGTTGTTATTTTTTTTCTCTTTTCATCTAAGCTACAAGTTGTAAGGCCTTTAGGAGGTTAAAAAGATTGACAATTATATAAATATGGAATAAATTTTGCACTCAACTATCATGCGGATGTTTTAGACGTTATAGAAGGAAGGTAAATTGAACCCGAACAATCGCTTGAAGAAAGAACAGATGAGACATTTAAGTAGGATTCCCAGGAATACAATAAAGCTAACAGTTGTGCTATGTTGAATCTGACCAACTCGATGACAATAGAAACCATGCATATGGTCATGAGGTTTGGGTCTGCACTAGAAGTATGGCTTAAAATATATAAGCTACTTGTAACAACATCAGGGAATCAATTCTATGAAATTTGTTTGCAATTATTTTTTTTCAGTTCAAGTGGTCAACCCATGACGATATGACCAGCCACATATCAAAGGTCACAAGAATTTGTGGAATGAATTCAACTTATGATTAGAAAGCAAAAAGGAAACAATAATTCTAGGAATGTTGTTGACATGCAAAATCTTAGATAATTTATCTGTCGACTTTGAAGCTTTAAAATCAAGTTTGTTATTTCTAAAAAGTAAGACAGTAGAACAATTGATGATCAAACCACACAACTATGCTCTTATGAGAGAGAAATTCGAGGAAATCAATTTCAAAGCAATTTGTACAAAATTATTTATACCGTTGTAATTACCTTATGCTTATATTTGCACTCACCATAAGCTAATATTCATCACACGGGGCATAAACTGTAGCAATATATTCCGAATAACCTAGATTTTCACATGTACCATAATAATAAACAGCGTAACAGTTCCTAAATGTAGATACAATTCAACACGTCAGTTTGACCATTATGTAATAACAAACATTTCAATCAAGTTTTATTGAGAGTCCGCCTCACCCAAGACAGGGCAAGGTCCAAGTTCCAATTTAATCAAAATTGTTCATTTCCTCCCAGAAAACTTCTAATAAGTTTTACGACCGTCACTGGGCACCAACATACGAACCGTACAACAACAGTTCATCTTTCCCACTCTTAAATACCATCTCGTCCTTCCATGTAGATCACATCCCTCCTAGTTAATCATTGTTATAATTTATAGCAACGTCAGTTATGTTATTGTTGGTGAGCCATTCATTGTCAGTTGTAACAACGACAGTTATGCTATTGTTGGTCAGTCATTGTTGTATTGTGTAGTGTTGTATCAGCTGACCTAATGTACATGTAAAGCGTGTTTTAAGAAAACACATCCCTCCTAGACCAGTTATATTTGTTTACTTTACTTTCATCTATTTAAAAATCGATAATAACACGCTAACGCATCTTATAAATATTGTCTTTTAAAAATACCCTTACTAGCAATTTGCGGAAGCGCAATGCTCGAAACTTTATATTTATTATTGAATGCATTTATGTTGTCCTCAAAGCTTATGTCCATAGTTCATTTAAAATACCCATTCCAAGAGTCTAGCAACAGTATCACTATAAAAGGAAAACCGAAAAATGCAATATAACAGTGGTATGGTAGATTAAACTGGCGAAATCGCTGGGAAGGTTCGATATTGATGAGCCAGGCCCTCTCATTATTTTATCATTGGAGTAAGGGCAGTAGAAAATTGATTTATTTTTAAAAGAATCATACGCGTCAAAAATAGTTAAAATTTCTTATAACAGACGACGCGCTAATGCAATCAAATAACCATCTTGTTTCTTTTTTTTAAATATTACTTTTTAATTCATTCTAATGTGTAATAATATGTTATTATTTAAAATATATCTCGATATTCAAAAATATATTATGATGCATTAGCGCGCCATCTGTTATCAAAATTGGAAACTATTATAAACGCGTATGATTATTTTTAAAAATAAGAAAAATCTACTGCTCTTACTGCAATGGAAAAAGCCAGGCCTTCCATCAATTTTTCCATCGCAGTAAAGGCAGTAGAAATTGTTTAATTTTAAAAAGAATCATACACGTCTATAATAGTTTCCAATTTTGATTTTTAAAAAATGTTTATTTCATTTTTTATGTTAAAAACCGATAAAAAAAATGGAAGTATATTTTTGATGATATTGATTGCCTTTGTAATGTATTGATTTGAATTATTCTAAATATTCCTTTAATTCAAGATTTTTTTTATCGCTATAGTAACAAGAATGGAAACATTTTAAAAACCATTTTTGATAACTCTCATTTTAAGTTAGACGTACATTTGAACTTTGCTCATTTCAAAGAATAATTAATGATCTTCCATAAAGTTTATGGGAAGCATTTTCTCAAGATATACCTTTGAATTTGCAACACAAAGGCTTTTAAGAAGAAATAAACTCGTTTTTGATTCAATTTGGAGCTTCTTTGCCAAATGATGGGCTCCCGATTAAATTGCGACAAACTGCTTTCGGATTTAATGATTTCGTTGCTCAAAAAACATCGAAGTGACTCAAATTTGCTGAATTTTTGTACGAAATTCTGAAGGACATACGATTTGAAGACCAATAAATATCAACAGAGATAAAGCGATTTGTAAACTATATTTGTTTCATGATTCCGCTGCCAAAATATAAGTGCCGATGAAAAGATGAACTGACTTGGGCACCAAATTATTTTGACATATGGCTATCAAAATATTAACTCTGTTGTCAACACCAATCTTTGTGATCAATACAACGTAATGATCAATTGTTATTAGACGATATATTACCAATTGTCATATTCATAACTCAAATTACTTCCACAAACTGATGAACCATATGTTTACGCTTTTCGCGTTCAAGTATCAGAGCTAATCGAAAATGAAAGTACGATGTATTTCGCCATCTGAGAAGCTAATAATTAACTTCCTTTCTGTGCTGATATATGAAGCATATATATGCGGAAAACTATTTTATGAAAGTTCATAACATCCAAGCAGGAACTTTACATTATCGATCCACTATTGGAATATGATGTTCAAATCATGTCTTTCGAAAAACAAATCGAATTAACAAGTAGAATCGATATAATGAAATGTTTTGCTCATTCTTCGTTTGTTGTAATGATTCCTGTGATATCTCAAATATATGTCGCTGCTTACAATATAGAGCGCTAATTAGAATCCCTCTTATCTTATTTGACGCTAGAGATCCAATGAAAATATTTGAGTTTAAAAGGAATGATAAAGTGTTGACTTCAAAATGTATATATGTTTCTTTATATTTCTCAAATTATAGAAATGATACAAATGATAATCGCTTGTATCAAGCGAGGAACTCGAGATCTTTTTTAAATATTCAATATGAATGTAATTATATAATACAAATGCATGAAGATTATATTCCGCATAGAATAACATTAAGGCGCGAGGGCTGCAAAATCTGGCCCTCGGAAAATGACGCGTAGAAATTTCTATGGCGGATCCAGAGCTGCAAAATATGGCTTTTGGCATAAGCCTGGTGGAATCATCTTAAGTGGAACAAGAGCTGCAATATACGGACCTGGACATAGATTCTTTGCGAAACGATATGATGGCGACAAAGATCCAAAGTCCGAAACTCAACATGGGACCCTGTTGGAATGGATAAGGGCTGAAAAATTATTACCCTTTACAGTTCCCCTCAGGGATATATCTATGAAAGTCCGAAGCGACAGGGCTGCTAATACTCAATCTTTGCTACTCTGCCCAAAAAAAAATTTGAAAATAAACTATAAAAGCCTGAAGATAAGTATTTATTTTTAAATTTTATCTCATATACTTGTGGCAATATATTTGTGTCTGTTCAGGATCAGATCGAGAGCTCATTAATGCTGCGCTCTGGACTATCTTGGCGGTTGGGATTGATATAACAGCTCACGCCATCTCTCAACCTTCTGAAAAATACCGAAGGTGAGTACTTTGTTCAACATTTAATGGATTTTGAGGACACAGAAAAACTTCTCATGAATGATAATGGGTCGCAGTGTCTATATACCGCCTCTATATTTATTTATTGCCGTTCGCTATAAATCAAACACCAAATAATCTGAAGTCCAATTCATTTTTTGCCAATGTGATTTTTAAAATGTATCATTAGTATCAATTATAATTTATCAACACACCGCTCCTCTTTATAGTTAATCATTATTTGAGTTGGCAAAACATACCTGATTTTTATT
>CP092873.1:83224515-83318549 GCA_030710605.1 Cordylochernes scorpioides | reverse complement strand
CACTATCCAACGGTGTGCCACGTAACTATGGCAACCTTTTAAAGATGGCACAACCCTCGGGACCAGAAGAATGGTTGTGCTTAGCCCAACAGCTGACCTACGAAGGGGATAACACCAGCACTAAAGCTGCCCAACAACGATCACCGCGCCAGAGCAGAACACCTTCCACCACCGTGGACAAGACCCCACCATATCCTTGCCGTTACTGTGGCGGACAACACTGGCACGCTCAGTGTCAGCAGCGAGGGCCCTACCAGCGGACTTTTCGGACCTTTACACCTGCGGTCCACAGCGTCGAGCAACCCCAAAGATCGACTGGGCCTGCAGGTGTCTACGAGACCGCAGCAACGACGAGCTCGGGAAAAACCAAGTAATGCCAGCTTCGGCAGCAGAACTCCTCCGAAGCTCAATGAACCTACCTGCACCCTAAACCAGCATACGCCTGTAAGTGCAATTATTTTAACCCCTATCATTCATTCTTTAAAGATGCCATTCCTAATTGACTCTGGAGCCAATGTTTCCATAATTAGTTTAAACCAATTTGAATATATTAAAAATGTTAATAGTTTCATTTGTTCCACCCCTATTAACAATGATGTTATTATCCGTACTATATCTAGTCATGCCAAAACAATCGGATTAGTTACCTTACCAATACAATTTAATAATTTTAATTTCAATTAAACATTTTATTTTTAAATTCACCCTTGAACATGGTATCCTATCTATTCATGTTATGCAATTCTTAAGATTAACAAGAGATTTTCATAATCAATTGATACTTCAAAATAGTGTTCCAGTACCTAAACATTTGTACCATTTTGTATGTGACCTTCCCACTTGTAAGCACGGCTCGCGAATAATAACTTCTAACCCTAAACGACCCACAATTCACTCGGTTAACTTAGGCGTTGACGATTTTCAACCTCCACGTGAGCCTTACTTACAAAAACCCTTAGTAATATTTTTCAACCTTCCCTGAATTGCCCCTCTCACCCTTACAACCTTAATAGCATTCCTACCAGCCCATGCGCCTCTAGAGAATTAATGATTAAAGAATTTATCGAACAACGCCCAGAACTGACTATCCTTTATCAGCAATTATTGTATTCTTTTAAAGATATTTTCCCTATCAATAAATTCAGTGTATTACCACCCAACATAACCCTGTAAAACTCAAAATTATTTCCGATAAGGTTATTTCCCTCCGACCATACCGAACTCCCTATGCCTACCAGAAGGAAATTCAGGACCAGATATCTCAACTTCTAAAACATGACATAATCACCCCTCCTCTAGCCCATATTCCTCTCCTGTGACACTCGTTCGCAAACGCGATAACACCATGCGTCTCTGCATTGACTTCCGTCGCGTGAACGAACTAGTACCCTCGGATTTGCATCCTTTGCCATTGATAGAAACGGTACTGGATAAACTGTCGAAAGCCAGAGTATTTAGCACCGTTGACATGAGCAATGCATACTATCAAATCCCCATCGCGGAGGAGAGTCAACCACTACTCTCTTTCGTGACTCAACAAGGGCAATATAATTATAAACGCTTACCCTTTGGGTTCAAATCAGCACCCCAAATTTTCAAACGTGTGTGTTGTGTCGCCTCCCAGTAGTAGTCACGACACGCAGCCTATATTTACTGGTCAATTTCTGTTTAATTGCCGTTAATGTTCTATATATACAAATATATATTTACATATTAATAATAAAAAACATGCAAAATACATACAGATATTTAACAATTTACATACACAACACATCTCCCCTCTTAATAGTAGTGCAGCCGGTCTGGCGGTCTTCTGGATCGCTGCGGTCTTGGACTGCGCACAGGGACAGGGACAGCGCAGCAGCAGGGCCCGGTTCTGGTTCTGGCGGTCTTCTGGATCGCTGCGGTCTTGGACTGCGCACAGGGACAGGGACAGCCGCAGCAGCAGGGCCCGGTTCTGGTTCTGGAGTGTCCTCTTGTGCTGAAGACTCCGCTCCTTTCAATTCCTCGTCCACCTCCGGGGCTTCTTCCCTTGTCTTCTCCTGTCCTCCAAGCCCAGGGTGATCTCGAGAAGTGCCAGGCAGTATAAAATCTCTTGATGTACCCGGCAATACCAAATCTCTCACTTCAGGAACTTCTTTCTTGATAACTGGCCTTAGTTGATTTATGTGTCTTTTCACATAACGGCCTTCGTCTTCTATAAGGTAATGTCGACTGCTCAGTAGTTCCATGATCCTGCCCCTTTTCCATTTTGGTCCGTTAGCAAAACTCCGAAAATACACATCAGAGCCGACCGCAAAATGCTTTTGCTTCCTCATGGCATCATGTACACCTCTCCTACCTTCGCCATTTTCGAATCAAATTTGAAAATCTTGATCTTAGATTTCTTTTCATTAAAGTTCCGCGGGAGACTCCTTTAATACCGTTTGAGGAAAAGCTCTATGGGCGAATAAAAATCGCTGTAGATTGATTTCTACACTGTCCTTTCCTTGGATCTTCGTAAAGAGTTTTTAAATTCACGTACATATCGCTCAGCTAAGCCATTAGTGCTGGGATTGTACGGACTCGTTTTTGTGTGTCTTATACTATTTATTTTTGTAAATTCCTCAAATTCACTTGAGACAAATTGTCTGCCCATTATCGGTTACCAAAAGTTCAGGTAATCCAAATCTGGCAAAGATCTCCCTAAGATGTCCTATGATGGTCCTGCTCGTAATGTCCTTTATGATGACAATCTCCAGCCATTTGGTGTACGCGTCTACAAGGACCATAAACATTCGTCCCATAAAGGGACCTGCTAGATCTAAGTGTAGACGGTGCCACGGCTTCTCAGGCCAAGTCCACTCTGAAATGGTAGACGGGGCGGCATACTTGCAGATTCTTAGCAATTCAATTTTCTTATCTATGCCTGGCCACCAAAAATACCGTCTAGCAATCATTTTCATATTTCACCATCCCTAGGTGCATCTCATGTAAATCGTTCAAAATTAAGGATCTTAATTTCTGGGGAATTACCACTCTTTCACGCCATTGCAGACACCCAAACTCACTCAACTTAATTCGTCTTTTATCCTATAATAGGAATAAAGTGGATTTTCCTGCGATACCTTTGGAATTTGTCAATTATTTTCTCTAACATTCTCAACACAATTGATAGTAATTTATCCCGGCGTGTCTCAACTGCCACATCCTGGAATGAGAAGGGGACCTCACTCATTTTCCGAAGGAGAAGCACCTGATCCTCATCTAAAGATTCCGTGGTTTTTGAGGACTAAAGGTAATCGTGATAACGCGTCTGCATTGCTATTATCATCAGTTTTTCGAAACTCCACAGTGTATTTAAATGCAGATAATTTTAAAGACCACCTCTTAATTCTTGATGCAGCACATATGGGGATCGGTTTCTAGGGTGAAAAAAATGTGCATTAAAGGTCGGTTGTCTGTGATCAACACAAATTCACGTCCCAATAGATATTGTCGGAATTTCTCACAACCAAAAATAATGCTTAAGGCTTCTTTTTCTAATTGCGAATACCGCCTTTCCGCTTCAGTTAGCGTTCTTTAAGCAAAAGCTATAGGAGTTTCTTTCTTTCTATCGTTCCTGTGACTCAGAACCACTCCTAAACCATAGCTAGAGGCGTCACATGCAAGGACTAGTTCCCTAGTTGCATCATAATGTGCCAGCACCGACTCGTTAGTTAGTAATGCTTTGCATTTTGCAAATAATATACGGTGTTCGCCAGTCCATTTCCATTTTGAATTCTTTTTTAAGAGGTGATAGAAGGGCGCTAAAATATCTGCAATATTTCTTATAAACCTAGAGTAATACATAAGGAGACCTATAAAAGATCTCAATTGTGAAACGTTTGTAGGTTCAGGCGCCTCTACCACGCTTCTATTTTACTACTTATGGGATGCAGTCCTTTTTTATCTATTTTAAAACCTAAATATTCAACAGCATTTACTGCGAATTTGCATTTATCCTTGTTTAATCTTAAACCTTTTTCTTGCAGCCTTTTAAAGACCAATTCCAGTTTTTGCTCGTGATCCCTATGATCCTTTCCGGCTACCAGGATGTCATCGATGTAGCAAGCCACTCCCGACATATCTGCAAATAGATTGTCCATTTCTCTTTGGAACTTATTTGGTGCTACAGCTACTCCATAGGGTAGCCTTTTAAAGGCAAATAACCCCTTCGTAGTATTAATGTTCACCACTCTTTTGGCCTCTTCAGATAATCTGACCTGCAAATAAGCTCTGGATAAGTCCAATGACGAAAACACTGTATTTCCAGACAATTTTGAAAATATTTCGTCTATTGATGGAAGCGGGTACTTATCCAATTCTTTGGCCTTATTTGCGGTGCATCTAAAATCGCCGCAAATTCTAAGGCTCCCGTCTTTCTTCAGTACTGGTACTATAGGTGCGGCCCAGTTGGCATACTCAATAGGTTGTAAAATTCCCTCGTTAACCATGCCATCGATTTCATTTTCTACTTTTTTCTTCAAAGAAAAAGGCAAACTTCTCGCCTTACAAAATACAGGAGTCGTATTTTTTTAAAATAAAAATCAATATGGACGTTTTTAAGCAACCTAATTCTTTGCTAAATAAATTAGCATACTTATTTATTATAACTTTGATATCGGACTCGCTTACTTGTCAAATGTTCAATAACCTAGAAAAATCAAGATTTAAACCTTTTAGCCATTCTCGTCCCAACAAAATTATCGAAATATCTTCATCTACAACTATCAACCGCAAATCTTGATTTGCCTCCTTCACAAAAACTCTTCTCTCACCAATATTTTTTATTGGGTTTCCGCAAAAGGACCTCAATCTTAAATAAGATGGAGACAATTTACCATCTTTCCAGTATTTTTCATAAATTGTTTTCGGTATCAGTGTGACGGGACTTCCTGTGTCCACCACAAAACACAACTGATACTCGTTAACATGTAGATTTATTTTTGCATCAGTATCACCTTGTACCGAATAAATTAATTCGTCCTGCGCATATCTGCAGTCTGGCACTGATTTACCCGTTTTGCACACCCTGCTCAAATGTTCAATTCTCTTGCATTTAAAACAAGATTTTGTTTTATGTGGACATGCAGGTGCCAGGTGAGAGTTTTTATCTCCGCATCGGAAACAAATTGTCTCCCTTCTTTGCATACCGGGCCCATGCTGCCATCCTCTACGAGCTTCATTCTTTCTATTTCCTCCCGGAACAATATCCATCTTAGCCACTAGTCCATCCTGCAGCTCCTTAGCATTTTGTTCAGCTAGCTCAAACGAGACTGCTATAGAAAATACCCTGTCCAAGGTGACATCGTCATTCTCCTGTAACAATTTCTTCTGAAGGCTTTCCGATTTTATACCAGCCACAAAACGGTCTCGTAACATGACCTCCAACATTTCACCAAAGGTGCAATCCATAGCCAAATGCCGGAGCTCACGCAGGTATTCTGAGACGGATTCATTTTCGAGTTGTATTCTCTTCAAGAACCTGCATCGTTGAGGAATCACCTTCTTTCTTGGAGCTAGATGTAGTTTTATTCTTTGTATTAACCGTTCATACGGCTGTTCTCTCATTGTACTCGGGAAGAACAAATCATTGCCCAGTTGCAACATTTCCGAATCCAGCAAAGAAACAAAGATGGGTATTCTTTTTCCCTCCTCCAGCCCATTCGCCTCAAAGGCAGCCTCAAATCTTTGAAACGAAAATATCA
This sequence comes from Cordylochernes scorpioides, assembly GCA_030710605.1. Classification (NCBI taxonomy): domain Eukaryota; kingdom Metazoa; phylum Arthropoda; class Arachnida; order Pseudoscorpiones; family Chernetidae; genus Cordylochernes; species Cordylochernes scorpioides. The sequence goes on along the minus strand of CP092873.1, from coordinate 83,312,820 downwards.
AAGGATTCCTCCACTGGTCTGAAGAAACTGAACGGTACAATCATTGAACACCCAGACATACTGTTGCTTCTCGTCCGCTTTATCTTTCTGTTTTCCTCCACCTGTGAAAGAGCACTTGAACCGGTTCACACACACTCGTCGCCAGTTGTTGTGTCGCCTCCCAGTAGTAGTCACGACACGCAGCCTATATTTACTGGTCAATTTCTGTTTAATTGCACCGTTAATGTTCTATATATACAAATATATATTTACATATTAATAATAAAAAACATGCAAAATACATACAGATATTTAACAATTTACATACACAACAGTGTGATTACCCAGTTGATCCACAAACACCACCTCTCTTTCATAGCCCATTATTATGACGACTTCGTTATTTTTTCTGACTCCTCTGAACAACACCTTACGCACCTTCGACTTTTCTTTAAATTCTGTTTTTAGAGGAAAATCTCCAACTTAACCTTAAAAAATGTAATTTTTATCAAAATGAAATAGATTTTCTCGGCTACCACATCACCGCAGGGACTTACACACCTAATATTAAAAATACCGAAATCATCAACGCTATTAGAACTCCTATCAACGTTAAAACCCTACAATCATTTTTAGGAGCCGTCAACGTATATCATAAATTCATCCCAGAATATGCTAGACTTCGCCACCCCTTAAATCAATTACTAAAAAAGAACGCCAAATGGCTTTGGAGCACGAATTGTCAACAAGCCTTTGATAAATTGAAGCAACACCTCGCAACACAACCTGCGTTACATCTATTTCAAAAAGGGCTCCCATGCCAGGTCTATTGCGACGCTTCCACGCAGTGCATCGCAGGTGTACTCAAACAAGTACATCCTGACGGTAACATCTACCCTGTACAATATTACAGTCGCGCGTTGCGTTCCTATGAGCGTAATTACACTATATCTGAACTGGAGTGCTTAGCCATTGTAGAGTGCGTTAACAAATTCCGAGTGTACCTCCTAGGTACAAGGTTTGTCATCTACTCGGATCATCACGCCTTACAATGGCTAAAGACCATAAAAGACCCCACCGGACGCCTCTTTCGTTGGAGCCTTCGACTCTCAGCTTACGACTATGAGGTCAAATACCTCAAGGGCTCGCGTCAGTACGAGGCGGACCTACACTCTCCCGTAACCCTTTCTGTGGATTCCTATCCACAGGTCAAATAAAAGATCTTCAGGGCGAATTACGGAGGAAAACAAGGTATATCCTCAATGACAAGGACCTTATGACCATCACACGACGGGGTGTCACTAAAATAATTGTTCCACCATCACTCCGTGGCACCCTACTACAACGAGCCAATCGCGATTTCAATCACCCCGGCATTTCGCAGATGACCAGACTGATCGCAGCCCAATACTATTGGGACGGCATGACAAATGACATCTGGACACATGTAAGAACCTGTTCAGTATGCCAATTGGTCAAACCGCCAAAAGGACCTATCTACGGAGAATTGGGACAACTCCCCCCAGCGGTCCTGCCGTACGAACTAGTGTCACAAGATACTATTTCTGGATTCGCGAAATATGGAAATTCTCAGACCTTTTTACATGTCGTAGTGGACCATGCCACACGGTACGCGTGGGCATTTCCATCGCGGTCCACCAGCATTCTCACCTATACACAAGTGATTAAAAAGGTGATGCAGTTTGGTTCTCCTAAACGACTTTTGACGGATAGAGCTCCTGCCTTCACCTCTCCGAAATTTCGTAGATTTTTGATTAGACATAACATTGGCCAACTTCTCACGACAAGCAACAACCCTCAGGCCAACGGATTAAGTGAACGACTAAACGCCACGATTACTGGCAAACTTAAACTGTTGCGCCTCCAACAACCTAAGACGGCCTGGACCAAACTACTACCTCAGGTCCTTCAGGCTTATAACCATACCCCACATTCTGTGACCGGGTTTCCACCGTCATACCTTTTGTTAGGTAGTTTCCCGCTACAACTATCCGAGCATGTACAAAACATCCCAAAAATCGACGACGCCAGAGAATTGGCCTATCAAAGGACACACGAACGACACTTACGCGACAAAGCGAGATTCGACCAAACACATAGCGCTTCCGATTTTGAAGTAGGCGATCTCGTTTTGGCAAAAACATACCACCATCCAGACACTGGTAAACTGGCACCTTTCTTCTCAGGACCTTATGAAATACTGGAGATAATTTTTTCTCAAATCGTACGGATCAACCGCTCCAACCGACCTCTAAGTCGTGAGACAGATACAATTCATGTCAACAAATTAAAACACTATACCGAAAACGAACAATTTATTTCACCGCCCGTAAATGATCGAGACCAACCCAAAAATACCTTCAATTTCCCATATAAACCCTTCAATCACACTCTAATCCATACTAAAACGGCTATTAACTCACGAAAGCAACATGACTACACTTACAATCAAGATGATCAAAGATATTTGAACCACTTATCCCCTGAAATCTTTACCAATTACTAACCTGACAACAAGACTTTACGAACCCAGTAGTATCTAAATAATTAAGGTAGAGTGGCCCAAATCAAGTTTCCCCTCGCTCTGTCCGCCTATATTCTACCTTTGCATCTAGAACTATTTTATCTTCGAAAATTAAATATAAGTCCATTCGACTTCCTCACCTACACACGGGACTTTTCCCCTCGGACTCGCTACACATGTATCTAAATAGGTAAGTTAGATTGGCCCAGGGCAAGTCTCCCCTCGCTCTGTTCGCCGAGGTTCTAACATTGTATGTAGTTTTATATTTACCTCAGTCCTGAGCTCACACAATTGTCAACCTCAATCTCATTTCTCGTACTCTACACTTATAGCATAGAAAGCCCATGACAAGTTTCCCCTTGCCATGTCCGCCTGAAAAATATCTTAAAGTGTAGAGTTCCCCAGTCTTAATGATCTTCAGAATTTCACCATATGTATGTGACTCTTCTTCTCCTTGTTCACACGCCTCCATATCACTTCCCTTATAGTACATTAGATTTTGTTGTATATAGCCTTTTATAACCTTGATATTTTCAAAGATTTCCTTAAATGTCAAACTCCCCGGTGTTGTAAAACTGCTTGTAAATAATATTTACTTGTGTACTATACAATATTTTATTTACATAAAACTATGTCACCATTACCTTAACTAATTTTAACTGTAAAATTATTTTCTCTATTCCTGGCTTCTCCAGCTTTAAATATACTTAAACCATGTTCAGCCTTCTTCAACGGGGACCATATGTCATAATATATGCTCTTCCAGGATTAATAAAACAAACCAACAGCCAACTAGAGAGAGCTGGGCAGCTAAAGCGAGACACTTTATACAACTAACTTACGACCATTTTTGGCCACATTCCTGAGGGGGGCGTCACCACCTGGCGACTTTCCTGGTTAGCCCCCCGGTTGTGTACACAGGAAAAACAGTCGTTCAGCGGAGAACCTCTCGCTCGCTTTCTCTCTGCTGGCTGCCTTGATTATTGCTCTAACAACTTGTCGTGTGATTATTTATCACCTCACCACATTATTACCACTATATTGTCACATATATATGAAAAAAAACAAAAGAAAAAAATAAAAGATAAGGTGGTCAGGTGTTGATAATAAAAATAAAGAAGGCATCTCCTGACCACGAGCACATGTGCTTTTTAGATGGCAGAGCGCCATCTAGTGGAGCAAAAATAAACTAAACGTTTATTTAGCTTGCTCCGTGATATTTGGCCAACCCAATTTCTTGATAAATAAAGAAAAGCCATCCACGAACGCGTTTCGCGCTGTTGGCGCTCGTCAGTGTGGAGAAGGCTGTAACCATTGCGACCAAAAATCTTTTTGGTCCCAATGGCTTCCTGAAAAATCAATAGATATATATAGTTAAACCTGTCTATAGCGCCCCCTCTTGGGACTCACCAAAATAGGATGCTATAGAGAGGAGTGGCTATAGACAGGTAAAACGTCTCCTATATATAAACTGTTGAAACTTCGTCACCACATATATTATTGCGAAAGGTTCCCTTTCTATTTACGAAATATTACGCTCGGTCCTGAAGCAAACATGTTAGGTTTATCGTGGCCCTCGATATCATGGGATAACACCGTATTCACTACAATTTGAGATTCATCTGTGACCAGAGATAAAGGCAAGGTGGTATAATACAGTCCCAACATCTTTCAGAGGTAATGCTCCTTTTACACTATGATCGCTCCTCGCATTCCTTTGTTTACTTTCAAAAGCTATTATTTTTAAGCAGCTTGTAAAGCAGCTACAAGAGTTCCGGTGAATTCGAAATAAACTTCCCATAATAATAATTCACCAGTCCCAGAAAGGTTCTCAACTTCGAGAACTTTGCAGGGTTTTTGACTTTCAGTATCCCTTGTATATTGTCATCTGAAGGCCCAATAGCATCTCTTTGATGAGATGTCCCAAAGACACTATTTCATTTTTGCAAATATTCACATTTTTCCCAAAAAAAGTGTGCTTTTGCAACCAAACAAAAATGTTCTTTAATAGCGCTATATGTTCCTCTACTGACGCCGTGGATACGAGGACATCGTCAATGTAACAAATCAACCCCTCTCTTCTCAACAATTATCTCTCCATTACTGACTAAAAAACAAGAGGAATTTGCTGACCCAAAAGGCATTCTATTAAACCTAAAAAGCCCCCTATTTGTATTAATAGTCAGGAATGGCTGGATGCTGGGGGTCTACCTCCAATTGAAGGTATGCATTGCTCAAATCTAGTTTAGAGAAGTATTTCCCTCTAGCCAAGAAGGAAAACAGGTCCTGCCGAATAGGTAGTGGATAGGCCGCAGTATTCAAGAACCTCTCTAAAGTTATTTTAATATCACCACAAATCCTAACCTCCTCATTCCTATTTCGCCCTACCACCACTGAATATTACGACAATTATACTGTTATACCATGAATGATACTCGAAAAATTGTCTTTAATAAGGATATATCCCCAATAATACACATTATCTACTGGTCAACCCTAATCATATTCTCACACTATACACTCTCAATCAGTTTACCTTTAACGATGATGTTGGATGATTAAGGGAAGACAAACTAAAATTTCCAAGACCTTTGAAGTTATTCATAACTTCATATTGCAGTACTATGATTTGTAATTGATTTATAGAAACTGATCCTTATATCTATAAAAATGAAATCAAAAATCGATATTTGTTTTCGCGTTGCGCAAAATCTACAGAATCAATTATTATGAAATTTCGCATTTATGTAGCTGAAGAATCGTTTAACATATAGGCTATTCAAAAAACTAAAAATGTTAATGTGCTTTTTTATAAATATATAACCAAAAAGCGTTAGTTCCAGCCTTTTACCGCTTGGGCGCAGCACTGGTCGCGACGATAAATGAATTTGATTGGTTAATAATTAACACGTGGTTTGTTTACATGATGAATGTTAGTTTGTTCACACGATGAATGTTTTTAAAAGGTAAGATTATCCAATCCCCGTGAAACTTTAAGTAGTTATTTACTTTACTACTGGGAAGATTTCTGGTTTGAATTCGATTTGAAATAAATATTCTTTGCAATTTTATTTTCAAATTTTCTACTTTCACTCGCAAGCAGCGCCACTCGCGGTATCTTGTGAAATTATATTTATAAATTGTAACAAGGCTTAAAATGTTTTACAAGTATAATAAATTTAATTTGAGAATTTAGTGATATAATATTCCGTTGACATTAAAGAAAATATTTTAACGTTTTTGTGTTAAATGTTAAAATGTAATGTTAAAATATATTTCACATTGTTAATTTAATTTGCTGTTGTTTTATAATAATGAAGATGCAAATTACATTGTTGTTTTTGTTTATTATCGTTTGTTTATATAAAAAATTACATTGTATGTGATGATAACAAAAATTAATTTTTAAATAAATAAACATAATTGATTGAGAAAAAAAAAGAAATAATTAATTATCAAATTCACAAAGTGACAATATCTTATTTGAAATATAATAGATGTTTTCAAAATATTATGTGTTTCAAAAATATATTTAAACGCATATAACAATATTTATATTTATATACGTTTATAAATTAATATATAGGTGGATTGGATGTTTTCAAGAATCTTTTTAACAAATATTCGTTAGGCAAACTTTTACTCGGATAAAAACTGGGCGAAGCCGGGTACATTCGCTAAATACAGTTATTTACAAATCTTCCTTTGTGGCAAGATACTATTTCTTCAACTTCAAATTACCGAGTGGATCAATTAATACTGATTTTTTCAACTTATCGAGTATTTTTCAAGGGATCGGAAAAAAATTATCGAGAGTATAGAAAATTGTAGATCAGTAGGGATTGGATGTTTGCTAGAATCGTTTTAACAAATGTTTGTTATAGGCAAACCTTTACTCGGCTAAAAATCGGGCAAAGCCGGGAACATATATAATGTTTGTCGGCTATGCACGCCCTCAATATGTAACTAATCTCGCTGATATTTGAACAGGACAGAGAGTTAAATCTGGAAGAGTTTTTGTCGCGCTTTAACCAAGAAAATTATAATTAACCAGGTACTGAGCAACAATATTTTTTAGTCAGAAATGATGATGACAATATTGCTGTATCATGCTTGATTGACATAAACAAAATTTTTTAGGGGAATATTCACTAAAGAGGTCCACGGACGGAGCCAGATATAATTTTTTAGTAGGCAGGAACAAAATCTTCCAGCGAAACATTCACTCGAGCAGAAGACAAACGAAGTCAGGTCATCTCTATATATAAAATATCGTTTCTCTGCCTTTTGGCTAAGATCAAGTAGTATATCTCTGGATATTTTTATTTATATATATATATTTTTAAAAATCTATTCACAGTAGTGATAGAGACTGGATATGTTTGCTCGAAAAATATATTTTATATATTATATAAATATATATTGTAACGAATATTATTATCATAATATTCTGTGTTCCGGAATATTCTTATCAATAATATTCGTTAAGCAAACCTTCACTCGGATAACACCGGGGCGAAGCCGGGTACACATCCGATAGTTTTAGTTCTATATACTGCTTTTTTTCAACATATTATTATTTATAATAGGATTGATATATTTCACATAAGCTGCGAGTTTAACCTTGAATATTTGTATTAGTTGAAGGCAAATGTTTGCGTGGGTTACCGTCCAATAATAATCTCGATTTTATCTTCTTCCGAATTCCTAATGATTCCAATTAAAGCCTTCACGTCTTCCGGGAAAGCTGATAAGACCGTGGTTATAAGAATGATGGAGACATTTTCTGTCCACATTGTCAAGATGAAATTTGCTGTGTTCTTGTTGGTTTCATGCCTCTTTTTGGCTATTGAAGGTAGGTGGACCTCATATAATTCACCTATCAATAACATCCCTTTATATTAAACCTTTGTGTTGTAATTTATAGTCGTTGATACTACGAATATATTATTTTTGATCATTTTCACTATAATTTACTATGAATTAATTAAAACTTCGATTTTGGTAAAAATTACGATTTTTCGTTCAAAAGAAACATTTGCGGTAAAATTGTCAAACGTCGGTCTACAATCATAAGCCGCATTATATTGTATCATAAAAATATAATATTTATTTTATTTTCATAACTGCTTTTTTAGATGTTGAATTTATGATTTATTGGAAATTGTGAAACTTTACTTTCTCTGTATTTTATTAGAATGTTATATGCATTTTATTAAATGAATATATTGAAATTAGGATGTCTTGAATTTCATTCTATATATAGGTGCGACTCTTCGGTAAATATATTTACATATATACAACCTTTTTTGAAACCTTTTAAATGAAACAAATATCTAACCTATTATACTTTTATTTACAAACCTTTGACAAAAATATAGTACTTTTATCCAACAATGTGTTTAGCCATTTCAAACTTAGATTTTTAAACTTAGTGTTAAGGGTTTAGACTATAATTTTTACCGTTTGCATATAAAAATGATTAGAAATACATTTTCAAATTTTTGCATAATTTCATTCAATTTTATCCTATTTGTAGGGAGCCTATTTACATATAACCTTAAGTATGAAAATCTTGTAACTTTTTCATTTGGGTATATATGCAAATAATATATTTCATAGAAAAATAGTCTTTCTTTCTTAAAAATGCGAGCATATTTCTATAATTTTAAAAAGATGAAACAAAATTGTACGGTGTAGTTGTTCATCAAAGGTGAATAGACGTTTTCAAAATTTACAAAAGTATCTTATAACAGTTTAGTTAAATACAATCTAAAAGTTAATCTATAAATGCAAATCAATCAGCAGATTTACAATAAAAATAAAGGTCAATATTATTTTTAAAACTGCAGATATATTTGATAAGAAAATAACTAGAGAGTGTCAGAATGACGAAAAGTGGGAAAAAAAAGGAAAAAGAAACCCACCTTGAATATCGAACAAGCTAGACGACACCATCTCAAGAAGAATATCCCCAAGGACCCAACGACATCAATAAAATTATAATTTTAAATGAACAAACCCTGTACATCCCCCACAGTATATTGTAAATGTGATGATCTAGGTTGCTCTTTTTGAACGACACCTAATATAGTTATTTGGAACTTGATGGATATAAAGAGTCGGTGGACGAGTGGGTAACACCTCGATTCCCGACAGTCATGAACCGGGATTGAATCCCGCGTTAACATTTTGTTTAATATGTGAATAACCATCACATATTATTCATTGTTGTAAATATCATAAACTAGGTTGTTCTTTTTGAGCGGTACCAAATAAAGTGATTTTGGAACAAGATAACTGTAACAGTGTGCAATAGATTTATTTTAATACAATATTTGTAGGGTTCTTTTGATTCTTATTTGTGTAATCGATGGGAAAGATCATTAATAATGAACTAAAATTTGACATTGATCAGGACTATCTTCGAACTGTAAAAGTTTTCTAAAAATAATATATAATATTTTTCCCCTCTAAAAAAAATATATTTTTGAAGAGTGTTCTATCTCTTATAATAAATATCGAGTTTCCATAATAAATATATAAATTATAAAAAAGAAAATAATGAAATACTTACCTTCAGAAGTTGCTAAGTTTATTTATTTGTTGTGTCGTCCTGGTATTTGTCTTCCTCGTAGTCTTCACGTCTCTTGCCTCCATTGTTCTATCCTCACGTCTATCTTCAAAGTGGGGTAAAGTTTCAGTAATGCCAAATATATATGTTATATTAAAATATTTTGATTAAAAATTATATTTCATAGATTAAATACTCTGCAAAATCGACCGCCAGAGGTCACGCTTCCCCTATAAAAACTCATTGTTAATGTTTCTCGATGGCTGGCTCAAACCTTTTGTACATTATGTAAATAAGTTTTCCATTATTTTATTCTTACGCCTTAAGCCAGGCAGTATTTTTATCAAACTATGTTTTTTTTATATTCCTCTAGCTCAATTAAAGCTATTTTGATAACTATTTTTATTAATATTATTTAATTATTGCCACGACTGCATATTACCAATACCATTGACCTAATACTAATGTATTCCAAAATATATCAAATCTCAAGATCATAATTTCAATCTTAAAAATATTCAAAAATCAAGCAGAAAATCTTTTTTTAATAATATATATGTTATAGAAAAATTATTTTATTTCAAAATTACAACTTCATAGATTAAACTATTCTGTAGAGTCGACCGCCAGATGTCGCGACTTCCCTTTATATAAACCTATTGTTGTTGTTTCCCGCGCTGTTTTATCCCATTGTGGTAAAATTTCTTGCCATTAACCTTGCCAAGAAGAAGAAGAATGCCATTGGCCATTCCGCCCTAATGACTCTGCATCAGGACCTCCTCCATTTCATCTTCAGGCGGTCTGAACTGATCAAGGCCCTCACTGCTGAAGTACAGAACCTCTCAGGCACCCTCCATTCCTTCGCGGAGCGGGGCGAAGTTATGGAGGCTAACAGGCCCCAGACTGCCTGCCACAGGACCCAAACCTGCCCTGCTCCTTCCTGCAAGGAAACCAGCTCCCAGACTGACTCCATCAAACCCGCCACTCCTGCTCCTTCTGCCATCCCTGCCAAGAAGCCTGCCTCCACCTTGCCTGCCCCTGCTCCAACCAAAAGGAAGCAGCCTGAGGCTCCCAACCCGCCTGCAAAAAGGACAAACCTGAAAGGTCCTACGAAACCTGCCCCTTCCCGCGTCTCCAAGCCTGCGGCCGCCCAAGTGGTCCTCCATGGAGAAAAATCGGCGGCCCACACAGTGGTCATCTCTGATGACCCACAGGCTGATCCAAGGAAGATGCTTATAGCTGTCCACGCTGCCCACACTCTCCCCCAAGGCTTTTGGGCCTCCCTGCGCACCAAGGGGAAGCTGGTCCTCCACTTCAGTATTCCTGAAACCATCCCTGTGGTGTCTACCTCCCTGGCCAGCAAGTTAAATGGAATGAAGGTCCGCCAGCAGAAGGAGATCCTGCCAGGAATCTGCTTCTTCAAAGTGGATGAGGAAATATCCAACTCTACAATTGAGGAGACCTTCCTGGGAACCGCAGCTGTTAGTAAACTTCCTGGGGGCAAAGTGTTGCGCGTGGCGCACCGTTCGGCACCCAGAAACGGGACCTGCGCCGCCTTCATCGAGGTGGACATCAAGACCTTTAGAGCCCTGGGTGTTCGCGGAAGAATCGTGGTGGATGGAGTAATCGCCAACTTCGAGGAGTCCATTCGCGCCCGCGTATGCTTCCGCTGTTGTGGCTTCGGCCACAACTCTGCCCAATGCACCAGAGCTTCTAAGTGCTTCCACTGCGGTGAAGACGGCCATGAAGGAAGCGCCTGCCCTTCCATTGCTGACCAGCGCACCTCCAAATGTGCCAACTGCTGCTCAAAGGGCCTTCCAGACAAGCACGAAGCGAGAGCCTCAAGCTGCCCCATCCTGAAGTCTAGGGCCCTCAAGTTCTAGGCTTCAAGGACCTTCTGCCTCCTATTTCCATCTGCCACTTCTACTGGATTCCTGGCCAATTCAAGACTCCTGCCCCGCTGCACCCTGGCACGTTCCCCTGAACGTTTCCACCACCCCTGCGAGATATCTCCAGCCGCCAGATCCTAGGATCCCTGGCCACCTGACATCGCGTCTGCTGCCTTGACGTTTTAGATACAATGTGCCCGGAAAAATCTCCACTGAGACTTGTGCGGCGGATGGCAAGAATATTCCCGTTGTTTTTTCCCGTTGGCCGGCTCAAATCTATCAGTAATTATGTAAATAATCTTTTGATTTCTTTATTATTAAGCCTTAAATAGGGCAATACTTTTCTAAATTTTTTTATGTTTCAAATATTTTATAAACTAAATAAAAGTTATAATGATCTAAACTGTTTTTATCTTTCCCACGACTGCAAAACAGTATCATAATGATCAAACAACTCACTTATACAAAACCTTATCTCAACTATTACAAAATCAACAGCATAAATAATTTGTTCCTAATATCTATAAATATATAATATATATTTATTCATAGATGGAAAATTTGCCGGGAGGAAATTTATCCATAGAAGCATAGGGCGCCTCTCCCGTCAAAACCTGACGCTTCTCAGTTTGCCAAAGCTGGTGTTGTGGCCTTGTCACCGACCCGAGGCCACTAGTTTGCGGCGACGGTCAATAGATGGCGTAAGGTTTTGACGGGAGAGACGCCCTATGCTTCTATATGTATATTTATTAATAAATACTCTGTCGATATATAATCATGAAAAGCTAATTCATTTTATTTTAATCAATTCTATAAATATTATAATTTTAATGACAAAAAAGTATATACATTATAATTAAGCAATATTAGGTCCTTTAATTTCAAAAATATTATTTATTTTGAGATAACATGACAGTTTTTCCCCCCACACTGAAGTATTATTAAACCTAATCTATCATGGAGGATATCTTGTGAGTCTAGGTGTGAGCCCTGAAGAAATCGGATTAACCCAGGAAGAAATCAATGAACGCTTTGAGCCTTGCTTCGAACTTTACAGAACTGGAGGTGAAAAGGAAATAAAGTATGGTGATTTAAGCCACCAAAACTGCTGGTAAGTGAAATTTTTGGATTTTTAATAAATTATAGTTCTAGTAACACACATTATTTTATTTCAATATAAAGCGCTATGTCCCCCTAGGGACACTTACGCTGTCATACATGTATGTTTCTACTGTTGTCTATACACATATATATATAAAAAAAGAGATTTCTGCTTGATATTTGATCATCTTGAGGATTATGCCATGTTAATGCAATCTTCAAACTATAATAATAGAAAATAATAAAGATTATAAATAGCTTCATTGACCTTATGGGATATATAAAAACATATTTTGAGAAAAGTAATGCCTGGCTTAAGGCGAGTAGAACAAGGAAAACAAAAGATCATTTACATAATGAACAAACGGTTTGAGCCGACCAACGGGAAACAACAACAATGAGTTTTATAGGGGAAGAATGACCTCTGGCGGTCAATTTAGCAGAATATTTGAATCTTTTTATTTAATTTTAAATAAAATAATATTTTAATATAACATATATACTTTTAGGCCGTGAATAGAATATTCATATGATCTTAACAATGAGATAGAGAGGGGGAAAAACGAGAAAAAGACCTGTGTACAAAGAAAGAACCGTCTGACAATATGTACAAAAGGCAAAATATGAATTATCAGTTTCTTTAAAGATATTTGTTGCTATATAATTAGAAATATATCTACAAAAGGTATTGAATTTAATATACATTCTTTACTGGAAATAAAAAATACTTGGATCTGTTACTATTAAATTATTGTCCATTCTATAGTCTTGAAAAACAGGACAATCTAGTAAAAGATGAATTGAGGTTTGTTCCTCATGTTCATAAAAAAACAACTCGGGTCTTCCATCGTTCGACAAAAATTCACTTGATTAGAAAACTTCATCCATAACAACTCCCTTATAAAATTGAACACGGGTTATCTCTATTTGTAAGTAAAATCTATTTCAAAACTTAAGTAAATTAATTTATATGAAAAATAGACACTTAGGCCAGTTAAAGTTTGCCAAATGCTTTATTTTTATTTACTTCTCCTGACGAAGACAAAAGATTTTTGTCTAAACGTTGAGATAATAAAAAACTCTAACTGGCCGAACTGTCTATTTTTCATAGAAATATGAATGACGGCCAGGCAGCCTCTTTCTTTGCGATGAGTGATTTAAGTTTTTTTATTTTCACAAAATGTTCTTCTTAAATTCCTGAATAAAAAATACAGAATTAGCTAGAAATTTCTTCGTGATTTGGAACTTTCAGGGGATGTTTAAGTCATTGAGATCTCATCAGTGACGATACATTATGCAAAACTCTCATAGAAAATATGGAATTTTGTTTCAAATATTATTCTTTGTGATGACCTGGATCTAATATATATTTCATTTTAAGACTAACGGGAATGTATAAAATTATTAATAATGTCAAAATATAGCTTCGAAAATTCCATATTGTCTACACACCATATATATAATATATTTAAAAAAAAAAGAGATTTCTGTTGATTTTTGAATATTAGAGGATTATGCTATGGTAATGCAGTCGTGGTTAAAATCTTGAAAGTATAATAAAAATAATAAAGATTAGAAACAGCTTTAATTGAGCTTATGGAATATATAAAAACATATTTTGATAAAAGTACTGCCTGACTCAAGGCGAGTAGAACAAGGAAAACAAAAGATGATTTACATAATGTACAAATGGTTTGAGCCGGCCATCGGGAAACAACAACAATGAATTTTTATAGGGGAAGCGTGACATATGTCGGTCGATTTAGCAGAGTATTTGAATCTCTATGAAATATAATTTTAAATATAATAATATTTTAATATAACATGCCTCAACTGAAGTTTGTTTTGTGTTTTCAGCAATCTCTGGGATGCGCTAAAGTGTATAGAGTCGGCTGTACCAGAAAGAGGTATCGGGCTATTTAGAAGTTTTCGATTTTTGAATAGTTGGGGAAATTTTGGCCTTCGATGTCTCGATGAAAATTGTTGGTAAAACCGATCAAATAAATAAGTGATGTGGCATGCTCAATTATCATTTTGTATTCTTTCATCACCTTCTCAATTTTATTTTATTTCAATTTGAAGTGCTATGTCCCCCTAGGGACACTTGCGCTGTCAAACATGTATACCTTTACATTTGTCTATACATATATATATATAATAATTTTAGGCCGTAATAAGAATAGTCATATGATATTAACAATGAGAAAGAGAGAAAAAGAAAACGAGAAAAGACCTGTGTACAAAATAAAGAAGTGTCTGGCAATATGTACAATAAGCATAATATAAATTACCAGTTTCTTAAAAGATATTTGTTGCTATATAATTTAAAATATATCTAAAAAAGGTATTCAATTTAATATACATTTCTTTACTGAGAATAAAAATACTCGGATCTGTTACTATTAAATTATTTTCGATTCTGTAGTCTTGAAAAACAGAACAACCTATCAAAAGATGTATTGAGGTTTTCAATTGTAAACATGTTTTCACAAAAGAAATCTCTTTATTCATTATAAGTGCTCTGTTATATCTATGCCTGTGCTTGTGTAATTAGAAAATTTCAAATGATTATTTAAAACTAGTGAATTAGAATGTCTATCATCTATGTCAGAATACACTTTATGTTTTTGATATTTATTAAATGTTAAGAGTTTATATCATCTTGCGTAATTTTTAATTAACAAATTGTAACATTTGCGCATACAAAAGAAGATTCTGAACAGTTTATTTTAAGATTAGCGTAATCTAATTTCGAGTGATTTAACCAAAAGGGGGAAATAATTTTTGTAGAATTTGTAGAAAGCCAATTTACAAGTAAATCACTTTTTTTTTAAAAAGGTACCTTCTAGTAAATGTGTACTTCAATAGGTTCCATCATAAAAATTGAGAGAAAACCATTAGAATTAACTTAATTCATCAGATACATTTTCTCTTTGCCTTCAAGTTGAAAAACATTTCATAAATGTGTATGTGTGATTATATAATATTTCAATACTCATCCACATTTTAAAATGCAAGTTTCGTGTAAACAATAGTATAGTTAAACCTGTCTATAGCGCCCTCTCTTGGGACTCACCAAAATATGGTGCTATAGAGAGGGGGTGCTATAGACAGGTCACTTTTAATGTAAATCGCATCGTACTACGTATTTAAAATCGAGCGTTATAGAGAGGAAGGCGCTATAGATAGATTTAACTGTACTATAGTGAGTCTGTGGAGAAGGAGGCTTTCCAATAGAAATTAAAGATATTAAAAATATAACTTCTTTTTGGTTTACATATATTCTACAAGGCCGCAGTCACCGCTCGGAGGAGATTAATAGAATCGCCGAATGCCGTGGTCCATTTGGATGAGGAAAGCGAAGAATAGAAAGCGGCTAATTCCACACTAGCCTGTTCAGTGATTCGCTAACCATGAAGTATGCATAAAGGAACGTATGGCTATTGGGCATGCGTCGGACCAGGAGGCTGTAGTAAGGTGCTGCATCTATTATTTCTTCCTGTGGTGAATCTGTATAAGATTGCTGGTCTTAATAAAGCTTTATGTGTGTATGTATTAAAAAGATAGACATTGCTCTCTTTTGGCTGATTTCAAATAGGGATGATTTCTCTCTTATGACGTATTTAAAAGGGATCTTCACGGCTGAAGGAAAAAACAAAGAAGCTGGTTCTAGATAACGATAAATATTAGTGGATCCATTACAGCTAAAGTCAGAATTTAAAGTAAACATTGAAAATTAAATTAAATTCCTTTAATTTTAGAGAATATAAATAAACGTTTTGAAAATAAAGCAATCCATAAATAAATATTTAATTAAAAAGGCATATATTGGATCAAAATATCATTTATTTTACCAAACTTTCAGTTGGCTGAACGCCATCCATTATCAAGGTATTATAACATATAAATGTGCCTCAACAACAAACTCAGAGCCACATAACATCAACAGAATTAATATTATTTTATTTTGACGTTACGTGGTGCTGAGTTTGTTGTTGACATTAATATGTTATAACACCTTGATAAAGATTGGCGTTCAGCCAACTGAAATATTGGTAAAATAAATTATGTTTTCATCCAATATATGCCTTTTTAATTAATAAATAAACGTGTGTTATGAATTTGCTTCTTTTTGATTTGGAGATGGTCATTTATGGAAAACAATGAAAAATTTCTAAAGTTTATATTTTTATTTTTCAAAAAGGAGAGAGAGTGTGTGTAGCAGTTGGAAATAACTGTTGTAATTATTATAATCTAAATTAATTATAAACACAAGGTATTAAGACCAAATCCAAATAAATAAATAGTGTTTGACGTCTCGGTAACAGCATTGTTACCATCTTAGGACAAAAGTACTGAAGATGGTAACAACGCAGTTAACAAAACGTCAAACACTATTTATTTATTTGGATTTGGTCTTATTACCTTGTGTTTGTTAAAAGAGAGAGCATTTCATATATTTTTTTAGGTATAATGGGAGAAGCCCCGCTTCGGGCATCTTTGTTAAAATCGGGATGATTTTATACTTTTACTATTTCCAGATCTCTACATGTCCAAATAGGGCGCCAGTGGCTGCAGAAAACCAGACCACAAATTTATTCATCTATGGCACATGTAGAGACCTAAAGCTGTGCCGGTTAGCAATTAATGTTAAAAGGGAAATTAACCAATCAATTTTTTGGTTAGACAAATTTTTATTTAGACTAATAAAATCTTTCAATGTACATCATTTTTTTATTATATTAATAAATGAAATCACACACATATATATATAATTAAAAATATATTTTAAAGAAAAAAACTGTAAATAAGGTTAAAGGGGAGGAGTTTTAAACTTTATACAAAAGGAAAAAAAAGGCCTATCGTGCCAAAGTCCCAGATTATCCCCGACCTACCTCTTCATCCCAGCCACCCATGTCCACGATTCGAAAAGGGGCAGCCAAGGCCGCAGCCAGCGGCCTCCGCCCTCCGCAACTCCACGCCATTTTTTTTCTCAGGAAAAAAAATCAAATTTTTGTTAAGAAAAAAAAAGGTAAATATCTGAATGCCAATATCAAAATGGTAAAATTTTCAAGAATGTCAATATCCCGCTTCCTTTTCCCCAGTGTTGCTGAACTCACCCCCCAAGGCTATCATCACTCTTCTCTCTATGAAAATAAAAAATTAAAAAGGCATCTTAAAAAAAATGATAAAAATAAATTAAATATAAAATTATTAAAGAAATATTCACAAAAAAATAATGATAAAAATTATGAAAATATTGAATTAGAAAATGATTTAAAAAATATAATTATTATTGTTGATTCTGGGCATCTTGGGGTCAGCTTGGGAAAGGTTCAGGGCTCGTGGTGGAGTCAGGTCAAGCACCATAGGTCGGTGGCTTGACTACAGGGAAGGGGCGTCTGGGTCCATCTTGGACTGGCTTGTGGTCAAGTCGGCCACCATCGGACATGTGGCTCGACCACCAGGAAGGGGTGTCTGAGTCCATCTCAGACTAGCTTGTTGTCGGTGGGGCCAGGTCATCCACCACAGGTCAGGTGTCTTGACCACCAGGAAGGGGTGTCTGAGTCCATCTCAGACTAACTTGGTGTTGGTGGGGCCAGGTCATCCACCACAGGTCAGGTGTCTTGACTACAGGAAGGGGATCTCGGTCTCTGGCTCGGTGCTGCCAAGGCTAAAGGTGGCTTCAGGCTCCATCTCGAAACCTCGCAATCCCCAGAGGTTTGTGGCTTAGATGGACATAGGTGGGATATGGTTAGGTTAGGTGGGGTTCTGGGTTACTTAGGCATATTATGGTCACGAGGTGTCCCAACAATCCTCCCTGCCAAAAAATTAATTTTACAAAATAAAAAGGAAAATTAATTTCCAACACCGAGTGAGGAAACTTAATAAAATAAAAAAAAATACATAAAAGAAAATATTTACTACAAAAAAATAGTATATCTATACTCAAATATTAATTAATCACTCAAATCCACCCTGGGTGCTAAGGTGAAGTGATGAATGTACATAAAAAAAAAAACTCAAAAATTCTAAAATCATAAATCTACAAATTTAAAATATATTATGGTATACACGTATGCAAATGCAATTCATTTTCTTTTTCAAATAATAAAAATTATCCAATATATGCATTTTTCATAATGTAACAGCCAAAAAAAAAAGTCCTAAAATACATAAAGGTATCAGGGGGGAAAAGACAAATTTCAAATCTAATGCGCTCCTTTCTACTAATATTTAATAGGGTAATTCAAATCAGTAATTTAAAACACTTTGATCCCACACACAACTTATTCTGGTAAAACTAATTGAATCTTTGATTAAAAATTGAACTGAAACCTTTTACATGGTTAGACTAGTTGTCTACCTAAACTATTCGGTACATTGACCTCGCATGGCCACACATAACTGAAAACATCCTTTGTTAAAAAAAAATCCTGCTTCACAAAAATATTAAACCTATAGCTTAACCTTAAGGTATATATACCTCCTTTTTTTAAAATGACCTTAAAACACACACAAAAATTACCCTACTTTTTTTATAATAAAACTTAAAAAAAAAAAAATTATTTCGAACCGGTATTCAAGGTTCAATACCAAATCTATAATCACAAACTGGCACTCAGGTACTTGTTAGTTTACATGGGATTATGCCACTTGTCCTCTAGCTGCCCAAAGCTAGAGCTTCTCACACCTTCGGGACTTTCAGGCGGAGGACAAAGACCTTCACATGGTCAACACAACTGCTGCTCCCAGAGCAGTCAGAAGAAAAATTCATGGGACTCTCTCCCTTGACATCCAGTGTGTGCTCCCAGAGCACATGACAAATGACATTTCCCACAACCATGCGAGTGCTCTCCTACAAGAAGAGAAACTTAGCTGGACAGCCTATATCTCATCCAGGGTCAAAAATCCAGTTTAAAAAATATATATATATAGATAAGTCTGAACCTTACATATATAAACAAAAAAAAAAAAAGAAATCAAATTTATACCCCCACATGAAGTGAAGAAACTCTGCCTAAGCAGACATATCTGATTGTCAGTGAGTTTACAAATCCCTGATGGTAGATCAAACTATTAAGGTCCTAACACATTTTATATAAAGTTACAAGATCCTATCCTACCAATATTTTAATTTGTCCAGGTCTAACATACTGCTGGCTTGAAGTTTGATATCTCATTCACTACCCTTCATTCATACAAAAAATATATATATATATTTGCGGGTGCATTCAAACTAAACTTGAAATCAAAAGCACTGCCTGAACATTAAACAAACAAAACAACTATTCAAAAACTAAATTCAGGGAGATAAGCACAAGTGCTCTATACCAAAGAAAATCTAGTTATGGTCCACCTCCATAAACTCACAAAAGAAAATAAACTTGTACTAATTACCACCAATTTGGTCATTCGGTACCCAAAATAGTAATCTAACATTTAAAAAAAAAAGTGTGCAAGGTTCATAAAAAAATAGAAATACTATCTTCAAATATTCATCTAATCCTATCTATTTAACCTAAAAAAAATATGATCATTTACTGTAAAAGCTATCTAGAGGGCCTGTATCCCATCCGTCCTGTGTTTACAATAAGCGACAAAGAGAAAACAACAAAAAAAGGAAAAATCTTCAAATTAGACCATATTATAAATCCTAGAATCCTATTAAAAAAAACGACTACACTGACTATCCAACTAATTCAACATTGCTTCATAAAGATTGCTCACAGTGATGGATACCAAGAGAGCCTAAATCTCGTCTTTTAAGTGCTTCACTGTCCGAGACACAAAATCTTAACTCCTAGTTGAAGAAATGGATATCTCTTTAATCATAAAAGTAGGTCTTAAATCTATACTAAAATAAAAGTTTACAAAATTACTAAAAACAAAGGCTGAGTTTAAAAAAAAAGAATGCACAAATGCTCTTACATTTTGATAAATTTACACACAAAAAAAAAAGTTCAAAAAATCTAGAAATTACCATAAAAAAATTAAATATAAAAACCTTTTACTCTAAAATTAACTTGTTCATACCATGTAAATATTTCCTTTATACTATGAAAAGCTTAATCATGTAGGTCAGCATGTACCCCTAGGGCAGACCATTGGCATGCTAACACTTCTATACGTGAAAATCATTATTAACCAAAAAGAATGTCAAGAAATATTTTTTTTTTTTCATACACTCATATGCAATATTCCTGAAATACCTTATTAAGATAATAATAATTATAGCTTTTGTTATTTCAAACACTTAAAAAGAAAACGTCTTTTTATTCAATAAATTGCCTTAGAAAATTGTTTCAACCAATAAAGATGAAAAAAAAAGAAGACATTTAGGCCTAAAAATAAATAGGCTTCTAATTGGTTTAAACTATCAACTGGTTTATAAATAAAGGTAAACTTAATGAAATGTATTTCATGAATTAAAATTTTAAATCTGGGTATATGTAACCATATAATAGGAAAACCTCCCTGCCAATTTCTTACATAATGGTAAGTCATTTGAAATTGACATCTGATATATGTTTATTATGACACTGTGTCATAGTTTCCATATTAAAGTAAATTAAAAATTATTAACATCCTATTTTCTTCTAAGTAAATATATTTTAAAACATCTAAATGTTACAAACAGAAAAGAATTTAAATAAAATATTGTATATAATAAATGCATGAAACAGGTTTATTATTAGTGTATTTTCAATAATATTTGAAAATATAAACGTGTATTTTCTGTTAAAAAGATAGAAAGGGTAATCCAACCAATTGTGAGCAAGAATGGGGAGAAATTCTGACGTCAGTATTATCATTTCCTAGCGCCAAAATTATATTTGATCCCAGCACATCTGGTGACTCCAGATGTTGTTTTTCTGCACTGAGTCCTAAATTTAAACTAAGCTGCCAATCATGGCTCGAATTTCGTCTAGGCCTAGCGTGGTTCTTTGTCTAATTGCATTAAATATACCAATCGATGAAGCTATAATATTGTAAATTAAAAATAACGGTTGTTATATTTACCTAACTCCCACTTATCATAATACCGTAAATCAAAGTATAAAGTATTAAATATAAAAGTTTATTAAAACATACAAAAAATTAAACTTAAACTCACCAAGTTTTAGAAGCAGCATTAGATTTGTTTACTTACTACAGAGTGGATATTGGATGATTATTATCACTTTATATAATTCAAAACACAAACTTGCTTGTAAAATGCAAGTTTTTTTTTTATATAAATAATTACCTAAAATAATTGTTCTGTGTACATTGAAAAATATTTTATTAGTCTCATTTCCCTGGGTATTGATTCTTATCTCAGAGGCCGCGTTCTACTTGACCCTAATGGCGTTTCACTATGTATATATTTTTAAATATAATAGAAGAAAATTATATACATAATTCGAGCCCCGCGGCGGGCGACATTGTTAAAGAATCGAGAGCATTTCATATATTTTTTTAGGTATAATGGAAGAAGCCCCGCTATGGGCATTTTTGTTAAAATCGGGATGATTTTATACTTTTACTATTTCCAGATCTATACATGTCCAAATATTAGGGCGCCAGTGGCTGCAGAAAACCAGACCACAAATTTATTCATCTATGGCACATGTAGAGACCTAAAGCTGTGCCGGCTAGCAATTAATGTTAAAAGGGAAATTAACCAATCAATTTTTTGGTTAGACAATTTTTTATTTAGACTAATAAAATCTTTCAATGTACATCATTTTTTTATTATATTAATAAATGAAATCACACACATATATATAATTAAATAATATATTAAAAAAAACTGTAAATAAAGTTAAAGGGGAGGAGTTTTAAACTTTATACAAAAGGAAAAAAAAGGCCTATCGTGCCAAAGTTCCAGATTATCCCCGACCTACCTCTTCATCCCAGCCACCCATGACCACGAATTGAAAAGGGGCAGCCAAGGCCGCAGCCAGCGGCCTCCGCCCTCGGCAACTCCAAGTCTTTTTTTTTTCTCAGGAAAAAAAAATCAAATTTTTGTTAAGAAAAAAAGGTAAATATCTGAATGCCAATATCAAAAATGTAAAATTTTCAAGAATGTCAATATCCCGCTTCCTTTTCCCCAGTGTTGCTGAACTCACCCCCCAAGGCTATCATCACTCTTCTCTCTATGAAAATAAAAAATTAAAAAGGCATCTAAAAAAATGATAAAAATAAATTAAATATAAAATTATTAAAGAAATATTCACAAAAAAATAATGATAAAAATTATGAAAATATTGAATTAGAAAATGATTTAAAAAATATAATTATTATTGTTGATTCTGGGCATCTTGGGGTCAGCTTGGGAAAGGTCAGGGCTCGTGGTGGAGTCAGGTCAAGCACCATAGGTCGGTGGCTTGACTACAGGGAAGGGGCGTCTGGGTCCATCTTGGACTGGCTTGTGGTCAAGTCGGCCACCATCGGACATGTGGCTCGACCACCAGGAAGGGGTGTCTGAGTCCATCTCAGACTAGCTTGGTGTCGGTGGGGCCAGGTCATCCACCACAGGTCAGGTGTCTTGACCACCAGGAAGGGATGTCTGAGTCCATCTCAGACTAGCTTGGTGTTGGTGGGGCCAGGTCATCCACCACAGGTCAGGTGTCTTGACTACAGGAAGGGGATCTCGGTCTCTGGCTCGGTGCTGCCAAGGCTAAAGGTGGCTTCAGGCTCCATCTCGACACCTCGCAATCACCAGAGGTTTGTGGCTTAGATGGACATAGGTGGGATATGGTTAGGTTAAGTGGGGTTCTGGGTTACTTTGGCATATTATGGTCTCGAGGTGTCCCTACATGTTTATAATCTATAATCCAAATTGTGCCTTATCATAAATTATGGCATGTATATTATTTTTTATTTAATTAAATAAAAAAACTTAATTCCTTTGTGAATTGTAAATAAAAAAAACTGAGTAAAAATGTTTTAAATAGGAGTGATATTTAATATGTTCTAGCGATTTCTATAGATATTTGCATGGCTGTAAAGAATAATATAATTTACATGTAATTAAAAAATATTTTCTTCTAACCAACAGTGGTGAATAAATTCTGATCACTGGATCTCTGATAATATTGCCACGTGGAAAATTAGAGAAGACCAACTTCAGGTTGAGACAACAATTTATTTCAGGCAATAACAAACTATGAATAGTAAACAAAAGATAGGCCACGGGGGAAAATATGAACATAAAAATTACCACTCTGTTAATAAAAATAATAAAATTAATAAATACTTTGTTACAATACAAAATGTATTGTAGAAATGCATACAGCAAGAATCCCTTGCTTTGTGTTGTGGCGTGGCATTTTATTCAATATAAATTAGATATATATATTATAAATAAAAAGATTCTACTGCTGATTTCGAAATATTAGATTTATTATTTGTTGCTCGATTTTGGTATTATATATATTTTTATGATTGAGATTATGAATTTGATTTGATATATTTTAGAATATATTAGTATAGGTCAATGGCATCGCTTCACTGCCCCCTTCTCAATCCTTTTCGTCCCGAAAAGGCCGATTTCACCAGAGGCGCTGATCGGCGGCCCTTTGATCTCCCTGACGTCTCTGGCCACGTGAGGGTCGTCAGCCACCCGGAAGCGTAGCGGCAGGGTTAACACCAGCCCTTGTTTGCAGAACCACATCTCAACTCGGGCTTTCTTTCCACTCTCAACCAGTGCCGACGCCATTGATTGGTCTCGCTGTCTAGCACAGGGCGGTGGTTCTCCACACGATGGAGGCCATATTTCACTGCCTACGATGCTTTCATCTGATATTTTGAATTCTCCTTGTGAACACTCTGTAGCCGCAATGTACAAAAGGTTGTGATCGTTTGTATTGCGCTTTCGCCGCTTCCTTCCACGACGGGGCTGTAGGTCGCCGATCTTTACAGTGGATTCGTCCACCTGATCCACGCTGTCGATATCGTGGCCTCCCTTTTCTTCTTTAGGTTTCCCATTCTCTTGCTCTAGAGGCTCTCTCTTTCCAAACCCTTCAAACCTAGGCTCCTTAGTGCCGACCACGCACAGGGCTGTGAATTTCTTAAACATTCTGGAGGTGTCGGATCCCGTGACAGTCTCAAGGTCGGTAGGACTTTTCCTAGGCGGTGGCTGCTTGATCTGCACCTTGTCGGGCGAAGGAACGAAGATGAATGGTACACATTCTTGGCACATCTTTTCAGCTTGCATTGCAGACGACGGCGCTGACACATTGCGCGCGACTTCCGCGTCATAGACAGTGTCGTCGGACTTTCACAGAGCGTCCAATGCTATATCCCGTTCAGTCGGGTTGCCGGCTCCAACTTCGGAGTGCTTCGACCATCTAGCCTTGTCGCACTTCCACGGAGCACCCAGCTCCATCCCGTCCAGTTGTATCGCCGCTGTAGTCCCTGACAATCTGTCACTGTCGCAGAAGTCAGCCACGCTGTCGCACTGCAGCTCGCCAAGATCGTTGCTGTTCTCATGGAGTATTTCAGAAAGAATCCCAGGGGTTGAATTTTCGCTCTGTATATCACCTGGAAGGCATTCTCCTTCCGTCTGCTTCATTTTATACAAAACACTCGTGCCACAGCCGTTGTCAGAGGCGATCAGCTCACCCTCCTCCGCTACACAACCAGTCTGGATCATTTTCTGCTGTCGACACTCTTCGGACTTCTGGATCACGGGAGAATCTTCTAGCGTAGATTCTGGCAGTTCACTTACAACGTCTCCTGACGTGATGATCTTTGTTGTGATAGTCTTGTCGGGATCTTCTTCACCTGGGATCGTCTTTTGTCCCCTCAGACATTGAATACGTGGGCTATTGGTTGCTGTGATTGGTTTTGAAAAGCCATCAGTATTTTCTGGCGGTAGTACATTGAACTTAACTTCGCAAGACATGGGTGTGGCAGAACGTTTGACATTCCAAATATGTTCGAGTCGGCTCAATCGAGTATCCAAGTTTTCTCCGAGCTCATCTACTTTCTGGTTTATCAGACTGAGCAATTTTGTCAATTTTTTCAATTTCGAGGTCGGTTAGTTTTTCCATTTTTCTTTTTAAATTAGCGCAAAATAAAATCTTCAATTAAAATTAACTAAGCTGTACCCCACTTCTGACACCAAATGTTACGACGCTTCTCAGCCGTCGATGTTTGCGTGCAAGGTTTCTGAGAAGACAATGTGGGTTCGTTTTGGATACAGCTTAGTACTATGGATTTATTACCGGATATTTAAAAGGGATATTAACAACTATACATAGGAGATGAACTTGCCTTCAATACCGCCCCAGGTAGGTTCCTCCTCTTGTTAATCCACACAGTCTCGGAGCCCACTTCCTCCAGCCAACTTGCCGCGTCTGTCGTCACCGCTGTTCTCCTCGCTGCTGTTCCCGATGTCACCAGACAGACTTCTCTCCCCAGACTGCCATGTCTTCTCGGCACACAAATCCCCGGCAGGCCGGCCGGCTTCCTTCACGGCGACACCAGCTGGAGTCCCTGTCTGCCACCCCCTCCCCTGGAATTTGTCAATCCACACTTCCCTGAAGGGGCCCTGCATACCTCTTCTCTTGTCTTTCCCACGTCTTCTTTTCTACTTCTTTGCTGCATCGCTTCACTATATATAGTAGATAAAACCTTTGAAATTATCCAAGTTCCAAATAAATTTATTAGGTGCTGCTCAAAAAGAGCAACCTAGATCATTATATTCACAATATACTGTGGGGGATATACAGGGTTTGTTCATTTACAATTTATATTGATGTCGTTGGGTCCTCAGGTCCTTGGGGATATTGTTCTTGAGAAGGTTCTGTCTGGCTTGTTTGATATTCAAGATGGGTTTATTTTTTCTTTTTTCCCACTTTTCGTCATTCTGGCTTGGTTGATGGTATTTATAATTATAATCCAGGGAGTCGGTGGAAGGATGGTCTAAACCGTTGGTTTTTGACCGCTACGACCCAGGTTCGATTCCCGCATTGGACACTTTTTTTTTCTAATTAAAAAAAATATGCTCCAATGGCCCCCGATTCTTGCAAAAGTCCAACTCCACCTGCGAGTGAAGGTAACCAAACACGGCTCTGGCACATTTGTAAGTGCATAGTCGAACTGCTTTTCACATGTATATACATGTGGTGCACTTACAGTAAAAGCAGTCGCTTACCTCTACCCACCATGATTATCATGGCCTGTACCAAGTGTACTAGGGATAAGCAAAACAAAAATTATAATCCTATTCTGTTATATACGAGGTGTGTTCAAAAAGTATCGCGAATTTTGAATTTTTGCGGGTTACGTATATTCGAATTTCGATCTTTTTGTGGCTTTATGTTGGTACTCATGTCTCTCACTTATGCCGACAAGCTCGGCCATTTTGAATGTTCACTTAATTGTTGACAGCGGCTTGGCTTGCAGGTGTTTTGGATAGTCTTCGATTTTTACTTATTAAAAAAAATGGATCAAAGAACCTGTATCAAATTTTGTGTGAAAAACGAAATTAAGTGCGCGGATGCATTCCGAATGTTGACTGTGGCATACGGGGAAGCTACTTTGGACCGAAGCAACGTTTATCGGTGGTACAAAATGTTCTCAGAAGGCCGAGAAGATGTGAACGACGAAGAGCGTGCTGGACGCCCGAGCACTTCAACAACAGACGAAAAAATTAATGAAGTGGAGAAAATGATATTGGCCAATCGTCGAATCACCGTTAGAGAAGTTGCTGAGGACCTAAACATATCGATTGGCTCGTGCCATTCGATTTTTTTCAATGATTTGGGCATGAGACGGGTCGCCACGAAATTCGTATCAAAATTGCTCAATTGCGACCAAAAACAGCATCGCATGAACATTGCTAATGAGATGTTGGACTCTGTCCGCGACGACCCAAATTTGCTCCAGAGGATCATAACTGGTGACGAAGCGTGGGTTTATGGTTATGACGTGGAAACCAAAGCTCAATCATCTCAATGGAAGCTGCCGCACGAACCAATACCGAAAAAAGCGCGCCATGTTCGGTCGAATGTGAAAGTTTTGCTGACAGTTTTCTTCGATTGCAGGGGCGTGGTGCATCATGAGTTCTTGCCACAGGGTAGACGGTCAATAAGGAATATTACCTGCAAGTTATGCACAATCTGCGCGAGGCAATCCGCCAGAAACGCCCAGATTTGTGGAAGAACAAAAATTGGCTTTTGCACCACGATAACGCCCCTGCTCACACATCGTTGCTTGTGCGCGACTTTTTGGCCAAAAACAACACAATAATGATGCCGCAGCCACCGTATTCCCCAGATCTGGCCCCCTGTGACTTTTTCTTGTTACCTAAACTGAAGAGGCCCATGAAAGGACGACGTTACGCTACGCTTGACGAGATGAAGACGGCATCGAAGGAGGAGCTGAAAAAGATTTTAAAAAATGATTTTTTGAAGTGCTTCGAAGATTGGAAAAACCGTTGGCACAAGTGTATAATATCTCATGGGGATTACTTTGAAGGGGACAAAATAGGTAATCATGAATAAATAAATAATTTTTGAAAAACACAAAAGTCGCGATACTTTGTGAACACACCTCATATATGTTTTTATTAAAACATTTTCTGATGGTTATTGAACTAGTTAAAATTAAAACATCTAAACCTTTTTCATATGATTCTAGTTTTCTTTTTAAATTATATTTATAATATAATTGGGTTTATTATCATGGAGAATTTTAACCTTTAAATATTGGAATTCTTTACAAGACAATAAATATTTAGTTAACATAGAATGTGTTGGGAAGTGCATGAAGATTTAGAGAATCTAATGTTACCTTTTAAGGCAAAAAATAAAAATCTTATTTGTGCGAAGGCTATTCAAGAAGAATATTTGTGAGTTGAGCATATTTAAAATCAAAAGTGAAAAAACTAAAATGGGAGCTAGCTTTATAAACCTTAGTCATATTTTAACCAAATATCATTGATTTTATAAAAAATAATGATGGTTCTAATATCTTTTGAGTTCCACATTTGCAATGGAATCTTTCAATATGGGGTAATGCGTGTTTTTCGACCTTTATTTATCTCAATGACCTTGCTCGAACTTCTAATGACATCCAATTAGGAGAAACAACGGTTTTCCGGGAAACCAGATAATTCTTTTGGTATAAAATAATGTCGAACATTTTTGGTCACACTGGCAAGATGATATTCTTCGTGGTATTCCTGGCTTCATGTCTCTTCCTTGCTTCTTCTCAAGGTATGTGTTGAATTATCCTGAATATTTTCAATCTGTGGAAATGTATTGGTATTATCTATCACAAGTTGTGCAAATATTTAAACTCATAACTAAGTGATCCTCTCTCTCTCTCTCTAAAAAGTGTGTACCAATACCTAATAGAAATGTAAGATCAAAATTGTCTCTTCATGTCTCTTTCTTGCTTCTTGTCAAGGTATGTGTTGAATTATACTGAATATGTTCAATCTGTGGTAATTTATTGACCTTATCTATCACAAAATGTGAAAATATTTAAACTTATAATTAAGTGAAGTGTTCCTCTCTCTCTCTCTCTAAAAAGTGTGTATCAATACCTAATAGAAATGTAAGACCAAAATTGTCTCTTCCTTGCTTCTTCTCAAGGTATGTGTTGAATTATCCTGAATATGTTCAAATTTTACATATCTCCATCTTTGGTATCTATGTATTGGTCTCATCTATCACAAATTGTGCAAATATTTAAACTTATAACTTAAGTGAAGTGCACTTCCCTCTTTCTCTCTAATGTACGCGGTTCTATACCGCCCTGAGAGGAAGGATGTCCTCGAGATACTCTCGTCTGAACACAAGAAAATTCGGTGTGAATTCCTCAACATTACCATTGAGCATGCTGCGGACAACACAATAAGCAAGGTCCACACTCAGGGCGGCTTGTGGCTCCTGATCCCGACGTCCCTTCAGAGAAGTCTGGTGTAAATATTTATATTACAATAACAAAGTATTTTCTCTAAAATTTATTATTTTGCTATTGACTGGGTGTCAATGAAGTTGTTAATTGTCTCTCTCTCTCTCTCTAATCCCGAGGCAGTGAAAATAACAAATGTGGAGAAGGCTACCATCTACAACTACCATCTTGGTCTCAAGGTGGGTAACACCAGCCAACATCTAGACTTGCCCACTCTGTAGGAGAGAACTCTCGCAGTCCATCGGTG
This sequence comes from Cordylochernes scorpioides, assembly GCA_030710605.1. Taxonomy (NCBI): domain Eukaryota; kingdom Metazoa; phylum Arthropoda; class Arachnida; order Pseudoscorpiones; family Chernetidae; genus Cordylochernes; species Cordylochernes scorpioides. The sequence continues at coordinate 83,283,568 of CP092873.1, read as the reverse complement.
GCGGAATCTTTCCCGCGGTGGGCCCCACCAATGAAGACTGTATATATTTAGATGGAAAATTTACCGGGAGGAAATTAATCCATAGAATCATAGGGCGCCTCTCCCGTCAAAATAAACGTCAAAACCTGACGCCATCTATTGACCGTCGCCGCAACTAGCGGCCTCGAGTCGGTGACAAACACAACACCAGCTTTGGCAAACTGAGAAGCGTCCACCTAGAGACCATGGTTTCGGGCTAATGGCCCCCGTTAGTCTAGGGCGGACTTTATTCCATGAGATCAATAGATGGCGTCAGGTTTTGACGTTTATTTTGACGGGAGAGGCGCCCTATGCTTCTATATGTATATTTATCAATTATTTTTATCTATTTATTCCTATATCTTTATCATTATAAAATATTATATATTTAATTTTGTAATTAACCATATATAATCTTATATGGACATTGAAATAAAGTAGTTTCAATCTCTCTCTCTCTCTCTCTAAAAAGTGTGTACCAATACCTAATAGAAATGTAAGATCAAAATTATAAAGAAAGAAAATGGAGGGCAGACTGGAAACCTTTAAAAATGGCATTCAAAAGCATTAACTTTCTTTTTCTTTCGTCAAGTATTTCGCAACGAATTTGTTAAACATATTTTTGTATTTCTAGTTCAACGTATCTGATAAATCGACGCGCATAGCGTTCTACGCATGTATATAAATATATTGTTAAACCAGCAAATAAAACATTTTAAGTTTTTTCTTGAAAGGTGTGATAGCGTTTCACAAAACAAAACGTAGGAAATAAACAATTAAAATGATTATAGTATTTATTCAATCATAGATAAATTTATTTTAAAATGCTTATTTTGGATCATAAAGGTTTATTTTCCAAAATTTTGTATGGTAACTCGCCAATCTTCTTCGGGGAACAAGATTGTTTTGAGATGCTCGCGTATCAATTCACGAGTAAGTACAATCTTGTTCCCCGAAGAAGTTTGGCGAGTTGCCATACGAAATATTGGAAAATAAAAATATATGATCCAAAATAAGCATTTTAAAATAATTTGATATATGGATTGCTCTATTTTCAAACGGATAAATTTATATATTATTCTAGTCCCCTTTAGATGATCATCAAAATATATTTATTTTTCAATGACTTTTAAAATTGTCTCTATTTGCACCAATGATCGATTCTATGCAAAAAGAGAGTAGAGATATATAAAATAAATATATAATAGTATATATGTTATATAAAGATAAATTTTATTCGGAATTATATTTTCTAGAACAATAAATTTTATAAAAATTTATTGTTATTGTTTTCCTTTGGCCGGCACATAACTTTTTGATGCGCATGATTCTTTTTAAAATAAAACAATTTCTACTGCCCTTACTGCAATAAAAAAATTAATGGGAGGGCCTGGCTCATCAGTGGTAAACCCTCCCAGCGGTTTCGCCAGTTTAATCTACCATACCGCTGTTATATTGCATTTTTGGAACTTCCTTTTATAATGATACTGATGCAAGACTCTTCGAATGGGTATTTTAGAAGAACTATGGACATAAGCTTTTAGGACAGCAGAAATACATATAATTATAAATATATAATATGCTTCGAGCAATCGCTCTTCCGCAAATATCAATTTGTGTATTTTATTTTTCCATTGCAGTAAGGGCAGTAGAAATTGTTTTATTTTAAAAAGAATCATGCGCATCAAAAATAGTTTTGTATTTTGATAACATATGGCGCGCTAGTGCATCGTAACATAACTTTTTGCAAATATGTAATCAATTATTTTTATTTTTCTTTACGCCTCAAGTCAAGTATTCCATTCTCATATTATTTTTTATGTCTTAAAAACTCTTGTATTAAAATTCAGCAAATAATTCTCACTCAAAAATATATAACACGTATATATGAAATAGAAGAAAATAACTCCCTACCGTTTCTAGACATACAATTAACCAGAAATCAAGATAGAATTGAAACTCGAATATACCGAAAACCTACCCATACTAGCGCTATCTGAACTTCAATTGATTTGGTCCCATCCACCATAAAATTTCCGTGGTAAAAACTCTTTCAAAAAGACTAACCACACACTTTTCAACAAACGATAACGACACAAAAAAAGAAAGAACCAAGATATTTCAAGAACTACTTAGCAACAATTACCCTAAACCGTTTATTAAAAAGCATTTCTACAGACCGAGAATATCACCCACAAACAATAGACAAACTTCATCCCAAAACATTTTTTGCTCCCTACCATACAGCTATGGCTGTGAAAGAATAGCCAGAAAACTAAAATACTACAATATTACAACAAGATTCCAATCTACCTCGAATCTTAACAACATCCTCCGCCATCTTGATACAAAAAAGGTCACTGAACCAAACAATAGAACCAATGTCATATACAAAATACCATGCAAGTCTTGCCAAGCCGTCTACATAGGAGAAACCGGTAAACCATTAATAGAAAGAATCAACCAGCACAAATCAGCCCTAAAACACCATAACCCGACCTCCTTATTAGTAGATCATACTCTCATCAATGGCCACATTCCAGACTTCGAACAAACATCAATAATACACCAAGATATAAAAGAAAAGCATAGCAGGCTATTCTTGGAAAGTTGGAGTTCTTTGGAAGACAGAAATAGCATAAACCGAAAGATCGATATACTGGACATGTACACACAATTTAGATGCTCCTAGAATAGGAACCTCTATGTATATATGAACTTCAGTGAAATGTCTTCATTCACAATGCAATAGCCAAATATTTATTTTGTATATATAGATATTTACTTTTCACTCTATTTATTCATTTATTTTAATTAGTATTGTACGATATTTGTTTGTATACATTACATTTTCATTTGGATGATTTTCGCCCGAAGAGAATTGTGAGACGCCCGTGTCTCAAGTGTAATGCGCGGCTTGCCGCGAGAGGGGATGAGATCCTTGAAAAAGATGGCCGTTTAGCCCATTGAAATATCGGAAATAAAAGATTATTTATTGAATCCAAGATGTGCCCTTTATGAACATATATCTATATATATATGTGATATCTTGGGACCTCTGGGACCAGTGTTACCTGATGCTAGACGAACCTCGATGTCAACTCTACCGTGCAGTCGTGGTGGAAGGCGACACAGCTGGGCCAAAGGTGAAATAAACAAACAGAGATTCCACTAAGAAGCGTCTGACGTCAAGAAGGAATGGGATGAGGAGAGAGGGAGATCTTTAGAGCAAGTGTTACCTTGTTGAGAGCCAAGCGTATACTGCCTATTCTAGGTTCTCGATTTAACACCAAGACCTTTCTTCTTTCTAATTGGTTGACCTATTTAGGGGATTCTTTCCCAATTGGCGGGACCATGCCACGTGGCCGCTGGCTATTGGTTGACCTACTTAGGTATGGTCTTCTCTAATTGGCCTTGCGGCTTTCTTTGATGGAAGATACGTCCGGTCTTGTTCCGGAAATATTGGGCGTCTCTCTACTTTTATAGCTTTTGCGGTCACCAGATACCACCGGTCCTGTCAGGAAATATTGGCTTAAACTTAGCTCGCAGGGTTTCCGGGGTCAGAAGGTTAACTGTGACTTTATTAATAGTCGGGCTCTCTTCTAGGCCTACTTCTTAGGTTTGACTTCTACTCTCACCTAAGCCTGATTAGTTTTAACCTTAATCTTCTCCTGTTAGTCTCCATTCCTTCTATCTGTACAGTTGCGATACTTTATTAGATTCTTACGCGGTACAGATTGATGTTATTTGAGGCTTTCTATGTGCAGTACATAAGAAGTTATATACAGTCATGGGGTGGAACATGTGGTAGTAGATATCTAGACTATTTACAACAATTCCATGGTCTTAAATCATCACAGATGGCCCCGGATGTGAGAGGGTTCATATGGAGGGATTTAAGAGAGCGGAATAGGAAGACTGTGATTAAGGAAGTAATTTTTTAGAAATTAATTAAAGTGAGTTGGTATATAACATGGGGTTGATTTCTGTATATCCATAAGAGATAATAAAGCATAAACAACTAATACTAAACATACAAGTAAAAATAAAAATATGAATAAAATATTTAATAGAGAACATATAATGATTATAGGTAAAACTATAAATGATTGGATGGGTAAATCATGATCTCTTCGTGATGGGCGTTAGAAAGGGTTGAGGGGTTAGTTATTACTTGGTTGCGGCAATGTCACTTTGACTCAAGTCCCAAACCATTTAATGTGCACGGCGCGGAAAACCTAGGCCATGTTTCACATGTAAATTTAAGGACCGAATAAAGTTACAGTACCACAATCGAATAGTAAGATAAGGGTGATTGTTATGGGTTTTAGTAATTAGTCGTTAAGACGTACTCATGCAGGATAAAGAGGGCGAAGATCAGTGACCAGAAATCAAAGTTTTAATTAGAGTCGTCAGGGGCTTAGCGAGAAAAAGAGTAAAATAAAAAAAAGATGTGCCAGCGTGTGGCATGAGAGTGCCCTGGAATATATAAAAAAAAATACAATTTGCACGTATCCAAGCCAGAAGTAGGGATAGGTAAGTCTGGGGGACGGTGTGTCAAGATTGTTAATTACGAAATCAAAGTAGGTCAAGTCTAGCCTGCGAAGGAGTTAAAAGTTCCTGCGGAAAAGGGTTAGTATTTATTAAGAAGTAACCTTTAAAGTGGTTGTTTAAGAGGTTATTGAAGATTGCCCTGTTTTTAGATCATGATTTTTAGTTTGATTATAAAAGAATATATCATTGAGATGTGAAATTGCGAAATTAAGGCTTTGCATATAGCGTTAAAGGATTTGAAAAATCGAAAATAGAATTGCGAAGTTAAATGCAAAGTAATCTTTAAAAAAAAGTAAAAATAGTGATGATATGATACAAAGATTAACACACTACAGCAGTATATAAGGGGTAATAGAAAGTGAAAATATTAAATGAAAATTAATAATGAGCAATAATATACTCGATAGCATTGACATGGTAGCGGAAGATGAAACAATGTAAATAACATCTAATTTATAAAGTGAGAAAAAATATAAAATGACAAAAGGCAAATTAGTGATATAAACATGAAATATAAACTTGAGATTATTAGATATGAAAGATAAAATATAAAGTTGATTATATAATAGAGTCATAAAGCAAAAGTAAATAAGTTTTGGTAAAGAAAAATAAAATGACACTAATCTAAACTGATTGGTTGACGTAAATAATAAAAAAAAATTATAAGAGCTATATAATGATTATATACAAGATATTAAAATGAAAATTTAAAAAAAATGTTCATCGAGAAAGAAGAGCAAGTAAGATTATACATAGCAATTATATATCGTGAAAGAATGGAAAGTTGTAGGCCAAAGGTAATGTATGTTCCTGTTTTTTAGGATGGGTGGAGAGAGCTTTAAATTGTCCTCGATTGATATCTTTGGTCTTGTTGGCCTAAGTTGTTCTAACTTATCGAATTTGTTTTAAGTTTGGTGCGACTCGTGGATCACATTGTTTCCAACTGTGAAACTTACTGAGTCCTAATGTTGTCGATTTTTTGTTCCCTGCGCCACGTTTAGGTGAAAACGTGATTCTTCCTAAAGCGGCATTTATTCTGTGTGTGCAGGAGAAACACGGCGATCTATTCTAACCGATAAAGGGTTGTTGTTGTTGTTGTTTTTTTTTTGTTTTTTTTTTTTTTTAAACATGTGTGGGTGTGTGTGATTTTTAGGTAAAATTTTGTCCTTGGATCTAAGTGTCGATGTTAAGTGGACAAGTTAATCGAGGGCGAGAGAATGTTAGTGAACAGATTTGTTAGTAAATGTACGCACTAATGTTTAATTTAATAGGTAGCGAAAATCCATTAGAGTGACATCGGGGTGGTGACGGGCGGTAACAAGATGTCGGCTGTTTGTTTGCTCATCTCCCTTCGAATTTATTATTAGCTAGTTCCGGCGGTGGCGGGCATATTTATTTAGGTCAGAGGCCCTTTGTGGGGGCAGCTTGCTTGGTGGTTGTTTCCCACCTTTGTAAACGCGGTTCTTGCCTGGTTTTCTGATGGCCATGAATTAGTGACATTGGGTATGTTAATTCGGAATACGCTCGGAGATTTAATTTCTATAATTGTAAACGCAAAAGCGTTTTGATTTGTCACGTTTGGTGACAAGCGTTATGGGATTGACATAGAGATATACAGAGGTTGAATTATTCCGTGTGTTCAAGCATTTGTTCGATTTGTGTTTGTATTTCGAAAATTCGGATATTGTATCTGTTGATATTAAATCGAATGGTTTTTGGCGGACTTAGTAAAAATGTTATTCATTGATATCAGGTTAGAATTGAATGAAATTGCGACTATCGACGTGAACAATGTGTGGTCAAATTTGTCACAGGCGTGATGAAGGCGTCTTTGGCCTGAAGATTGAAAGAGTTTTGTGGTGTGGCGCTGTGACACGAAGCGAAAAAAATTGTAAATGAAAAGGTGTCACGTGAAGTCTTTGTTTGTACAAAATCCAACCTGTTTTACTAAGAATAACAAATTTACTAAAGTCATGGGTGCTGGTTGTACGAACATATCGATAATTTTTATATGGTTAGTGGATATGACACGTTTAATGTGAGAAAAAAAAAGATTGTGTGTGTTTAGTAGGGCGACGTTCTGAAGCTTGTGTGGCTCGACATTGGGTGTGAAGTCGCGCATTGAAAATTGTTGCCAATTAGAAAAAGTGATGTGAGAAGATGTTGTTTATTTTGTTGAGAGTGATTTGTCGATATTTAAATATGCATGTAAAAGGAAGGTACGTGAGAGTGTAGCTATTTTGGACTTTAACGATTGGAATAGTTTTGGAAGGCTGTGATTTAAGTTACTTCTGTCCAAAGATATGAAAGAAAAGGACATAGGGGCGTTGAAAATGGGATTAGGAGCATTGTAATGAGATTAAATAAGAGTGTTGGTGTTCACCACGTGTGAGCAACCCGTTATAGGAGGGGAAAATTTAGTAAATGGGACAGTTTTATTAACCTGTCCATGGGACACGTGTTGCTTGCACGAAGTGAGTTTGTACAAGGTAGTTGGTAGAGGTACATTATCTTGATACAGGAGTAGCTGAGAACAGTTTATAATTAGTAGAAATCGTTTTATGGAGTTAAGGGATAATATGATAAAAGGCAAGAGTGTATCGATGATATGGAATTTTAGATTCCGCGTTATGTTACTTATTTTTACGTTTAAAAAGATATAATCGATGGTGAAAATATTGTTAGCTATGGCATTAATAGTTAAGTTAAATGGATGGACAGGTATTTTCTTTTACAAACTGATTTCTATTATTTTAAAAGTATTCTGCCTAATTATAGCGATAGATGCTCCTGTATAAAGTAGTAGAGTAGGTTTACATTATTGGACAGTTCAGTTCGAACGAGAAATTGTTCAATAAAAATTATAGAAGGAGGAACCTACTGTTGTGCGGTCTTGTATGTCGGGACAGTCCTGGTCTTGTGCCATGGTTGGAGGTTCCTTGGGACAGTTAAGAGTTCACTGCTTGTGCTGGGCTCGTGGTTTAGAGAAGGTCGGGGGAGCAGTAACATACGCTCGCGTGTTGGTAACTCGGAGGGGTGCTTGCAGGAGGTTTGGTGGCTTTCTCAGTCTGGTAGAGTATTGTAGTTGGGCCCGATCTGCTTGGGCGTCGTAGTTGGTGAAGAAGCTCTGCGCCTCGTACGAATCATCGTAGCGCGGTAGTTTCACATCTCGCGAAATTCCGGTCACGGCAGAAAGCTGATGTAGCGTCGTCGTCAACCTCCCCAGGACATCTGACACCGGCGGTGGGGGCGTGACGTCCTCGTGGTTGGGAGGAATTTCCTGCGTCCTACCGAGGGTGGTTTCTTTCTTTGGAAAAGTGGTGCTTTCTCCACTTTCGTAGTCGGTATCGGTCTTCATGGGCTCCTTTGAATCCTCCTCTCTTCCCTGTTCCATCTTTCTGTACAGACAGTGGTCTATTTGCTTACTTGTACCTTGGCGTCCACTATCCTGTCGACTCTTCGGACGGGAGAGTCTGTGATATCTTGGGACCTCTGGGACCAGTGTTACCTGATGCTAGACGAACCTCGATGTCAACTCTACCGTGCAGTCGTGGTGGAAGGCGACACAGCTGGGCCAAAGGTGAAATAAACAAACAGAGATTCCACTAAGAAGCGTCTGACGTCAAGAAGGAATGGGATGAGGAGAGAGGGAGATCTTTAGAGCAAGTGTTACCTTGTTGAGAGCCAAGCGTATACTGCCTATTCTAGGTTCTCGATTTAACACCAAGACCTTTCTTCTTTCTAATTGGTTGACCTATTTAGGGGATTCTTTCCCAATTGGCGGGACCATGCCACGTGGCCGCTGGCTATTGGTTGACCTACTTAGGTATGGTCTTCTCTAATTGGCCTTGCGGCTTTCTTTGATGGAAGATACGTCCGGTCTTGTTCCGGAAATATTGGGCGTCTCTCTACTTTTATAGCTTTTGCGGTCACCAGATACCACCGGTCCTGTCAGGAAATATTGGCTTAAACTTAGCTCGCAGGGTTTCCGGGGTCAGAAGGTTAACTGTGACTTTATTAATAGTCGGGCTCTCTTCTAGGCCTACTTCTTAGGTTTGACTTCTACTCTCACCTAAGCCTGATTAGTTTTAACCTTAATCTTCTCCTGTTAGTCTCCATTCCTTCTATCTGTACAGTTGCGATACTTTATTAGATTCTTACGCGGTACAGATTGATGTTAGTTGAGGCTTTCTATGTGCAGTACATAAGAATTTATATACAGTCATGGGGTGGAACATGTGGTAGTAGATATCTAGACTATTTACAACAATTCCATGGTCTTAAATCATCACATATATATACAAGGTGTTATCAATAATTTCCAGGAATGAGACTGGATCACATAAAATATTCAAAATAATGAAATAATTTTATGAGGACCTTATAGATAAAACATTTATCAACACGTAGAAAAATAATTGATCACACAGATGCACGCGCTCACGTTTATTTAAATTTATAAGCTCGAGTATATCAGAACATTTTCTAACTTCAGTATGGACTGTATTGAAAAACAGCGAGTCTGCATAGAGTTTTGCTTTAAATTAGAGAAATAAGCTTCTGAATCATTTCAAATGTTGAAGCAGGCTTTTGAGGAAGATGCCCTATCACAATCGAGGACATTTGAATTGTTTTCCTGATTTAATGCTGGTCGAACAATCGTAAAGGATGATCTACACACTGGTAGACCTTTATCGATAAGAAACCCTGAAAATGCCCACAAAATCAAATCATCGATCAAAGAAAACCCAAGAATAACTATCAGAGAGCTATCAGAAGACTTGGATATATTTTTTGGAACATGCCAAACCATCATAAAGAATGATCTGCATCTTAAACGATCCCCGGCTAAATTTGTCCCACATCTCTTAACGAATGAGCAGAAAGAGCATCGCAAAGAAATGTGGAAAAACATGGTTAAAAATTTCAATTCTGATCCCCATTGGCTCAAATTGTTATCACGGGAGATAAAATATGGGTGTACGGATATGATCCCGAGACTAAGAGGCAATCAAGCCAGTGGCTAGAGTCTGGAGAACCAAGATTCAAGAAACCAAGGATGATCAAATCAAAGCTTAAATGTCTTCTTATCACTTTCTTTGAAGTAAAGGGATTGGTACACTATGAATTCGTGCCCGAGGGTCAGACCAATAATCACATTACTAACTTGATATATTGCGACGTTTAAGGGGGGCTGTGCGTCAGAAACGACCCGAAAAATGGCATCGGAAAAATTGGCTCTTGCATCATGACAACGCACGGCCACATACGGCCGTCACTGTACAACTCTATTTGGCTAAACACGGAATTGCTTCACTACCCCAGCCACCCTATTCTCCCTACCTTGCTCCCAACAACTTTTTCCTTCACCTTAAAATTTAAAAAGTCTTAAAAGGACGTCGATTTGACTCAATGCCTGAAATAAAGGAGAATACGAAGAATATATTTGAAAAGTCTGAAAGATTAGTATTTTCAGAGGTGTTTTGATATCTGGAAAAAAAATATGGAACAAGTGTATAGATAGTGACGGTGATTATTTTGAGAAATTTTAAATAAAACTTTATTATACTTTTGTATTTCTTTAAATATTTAGCATTCCTGGAAATTATTGATCACACTATTTATATATATTATGAATAAAAGTATTTCTCTTGTTGTGAGATTAATTGCTTATAGAGAAATTATTGGTCATTTGCTTGATCCCGGAATCCATGAACATGTGATATTGTTCTGCAGTCATGGCAATAGTTAAATGAAATTAGTTATCAAAAATAGCTTTAATTGAGCTCAAGGAATATTTTAAAAAACATAATTTGATAAAAGAGTACTGCCTGGCTTGAGGCGTAAGAATCAATATTGAAAAACTTATTTACATAATGTACAAAAGGTTTGAGCCAGCCATCGAGAAACAACAACAATGAGTTTTTATAGGGGAAGCGTGACCGATTTAGCGGAATATTTAAATCTAAGAAATATAATTTCAAATAAAATAATAATTCAATATAATATATATAACAATATTTCTGTAAGAATTAAAATACACTTTAAGAGCAATTATTTCCGTCTACATGGCAACATCTTGTTTTAAGATAGAATCATTTCAATCTTTTGATTTATCTACCGGGTATAACTTGTGTCTAATTAGGGTAGAATAAATGTTCGATGAATATTGTATGAAATTAATGCATTTCTAAGAAGGAATAAAAGCTAACGGAGCGACGAGATTCTCTATTTTATATATAATACAAAATTTTAAAAATAGCAATTTGCTTTTATTGTTTTTGTTGTCGTGTCCAATGAAGAGCCTCAGTTGTCCCCATGCATCTCTATCACAGCAGTCTCAATGTCCTCTATCTTGGGTGTGTATACTGTATTGTTGTTGTGGTGTCCAATGAAGATCCTCAAATGTCTCCGTACATCTCTATCACAGCAGTCGCAATGTCCTCTATCTTGGGTGTGTATACTGTATTGTTGTTGTTGTGGTGTCCAATGAAGATCCTCAAATGTCTCCGTACATCTCTATCACAGCAGTCGCAATGTAAACTATCATGGGTATAAGCTTTTATTCCATCTTAGATATAATATCCGGCGAATTACTCTTCTTAAAATTGATATATTAGCTGAGATACACTTAAATGTTGTTCACATAAGTCTAAGCTTTCTTGGTATTCCAGAAGAAGAAGCGATTGAATTTGGAATAGACAGGGACGAACTGGTAAGGCGCATGAAACCTTGCGACATCCCGTTCAATGTTGGAGGAGTGAGGGAAATCAAGAATAATGATACAAGCCCTGAAAACTGCTGGTGAGTATTCCTTTAGATATTTTAATATATTTTTTTACTAATTAAGAGACACTTCAGCCAAAAAAGGATTATTAACTTTTCCGGTACAAAGCCCGGATGAAAAAGGAGGAGGGGGGAGCAGTAACAAACTCACTAAAAAATCTGGGTTCAGCTGACCCGGCCGATAGTACCCTGTAAGGGCCTCTGATCCAGGGATACAGGATGAGCAGCGTTTGTACTCCATATTAGGAGCGGCTGCACATGGCGTCTGTTCCTCATTTCAGAGGCGGCCATTTCTTTTGGAGCTAAGTCGGCCTGCCACTGAGTTAGTGCTCCCAGTCTTAATAACAAAGGCAGACGGATTCTACTTTACCCAGTCATGATGGTTGTCAAATCTCTTTTTTAAAAGTCTCAAGCTCTACAAGCTTTACAATTTATTTTAAGGAGAAATAATGATTATTTCTAACCTAAGAAATGAAGTATGAGAAGATTAATTATGAAGAGTAATGATGAACGGAAAAATAAAAGTGTCCAGGGATGGGAATCGAACCCACATTGTTCCGCTTACCGGGCAGATGCCATGTCCACTAGGCTATCCTGGACATATTTTTCCGTTCGTAAATATTATATAAAGTAATTTATAATACAATATAATGCGGCTAATTTCTCTTTATCGCTCCATATTATGCATTGATGGTAGTTTTCAGAGTTTTGAACTATAAAATCCCAAAGTTTTCATTCTATGCCTAACTTTGTAATTACATATCCAACTTTAAATTTGGGAAGGGTTCTGCTAGAAGTAACTTTTACATCCTCCTAGTGATAATAATTTGATAAATAAATATGCAATTAATTATGAAAACTTTCACATCATTAATGATTTTGATTTACATAGGTTTATGACTTCTAATCAATAAAAACTTGCTTACTTTGACACAATGCCATCTTTCTGTATATACTCAATCTTATGTACACAGATTTATAAATCACTACATCGTGTAAATAATTAAATATGTAAATAATTATAATATAGCACTATAGTCTGATAGACATCTTGCTTCTGTAATAATAAAATTTTAAAAATCAATGAATATAAGCTTCATAATAGTATCATATAAAAGTATGTTTGTTTTTGTTGTTGTTCCAAATATGAGATTTTGGATTGACGAAACTTCTACGTATTTTCCTCTATGAAATAAATATTATTCTTACAATTAATACATATATATTGTAAAGATAGAGGCTGCCTGGCCTGCATTCATATTTCTTAAAATATAAGATACTTCGGCCAGTGAATCTTTTTATTATCTCAACGTTTCGACAAAAATATTTTATCCTCGTCAGGAGCAAATAAAAATTAAAATATTTGACAAGGCGTTAAATATATTATAATTTAATTCAAAGATCATAGTGAGATAAATATTTGTTTTTAACCCTTGTTTAGATATTGTACAAAATTTGAAATATCGCGTGACCCTTGCAATCTTAGAATAAATTTTAACACCTTGTAAAATGTTTTAATTTTTGTTTGCTCCTGACGAGGAGAAAAGAATTTTGTCAAAACGTCGAGATAATAAAAAGATTCACTGGTCAAAGACTCTTTAATTTTAAGAACACAAATATAAGAATTAAGAACAAATATAACAAAATTAAGAACAAATATAAATTCAAATAACTAACTCTCTCTCTCTAAAACTATAAATAATTTGTATATATATATTTAAAAACTATGTACATAAATAGATTAAACATTTACATGCAAATATCCACATAGGATAGAGCGTGTGTTCTGTAATAAATAAATAAATATTTATTTTTTAAATTTTCTAAAATTTGCATTTGAATATCTGTACTGAATATGGTTATGTATGTGTGCAGCAACATGCAAGATGGATTGAAATGCGTCCTTATAGAATTCCCAGAAAGAGATATTGGGATAAAAATTTGCAAGCATTATTTGAGTATAAATCCAGAATGGAAATTGCAATGTCTGTTGCAAATTTGTAACTAAAGAACGAAAATAAATATCTTTGTTGCAAATTCAAAATATTTTTTTTTTGCATTCCTTCAATACTTTATTATTCGGAAAATTGTTCGCGTTACAAAGTTTGTTGTTTTTCTTTGTAAATTTTGTGTAAAATCTCTGAACACAAAGAAATAAATTACTTTGAGAAAGAATAAATTTGAATTTTAATCTCGAATTTACAGATATCTTAATGTTAATTTCTTTTTACATCACACATACCAAATTAGATAATAAAAAGACATATATTCGATAGCATAAAAGATTTATTTCGGTTGGCTGAACGACAACATTTATCAAAACATTACATTTTTTATAAACAAACCCAGCGCCGCATAGTGTTATAATAATACAGTTGAAATAATGTTTAAGAATACAAAGTAGGAGGGGTAAATTTGTGGCGTTCAATCAACCAAATATTTGTAAATAAATATTTTATTATGACGTACTAGCGCGCCATCTGTTGTGAAAATCCGAAACTATTTTAGATGCGTAAGATTCCTTTTTAAATTAAACAATTTCTACTGCCCTTACTGCAATGAAAAAATTAATAGAAGAGCCTGGCTCAGTATCACTATAAAAGGAAGATCGAAAAATGCAATATAACAGTGGTATGGTAGATTAAATTGGCGAAACCGCTGGGAGGGTTCACCATTGATAAGCAAGGCCCTCCCATTAATTTCTCCATTGCAGTAAGGGCAGTAGAAATTGTTTAATTTCAAAAGGAATCTTACGCGTCTAAAATAGTTTCAAATATTTTATTCAATCTAATATAGACATTTTTATTATATAAATATTTAAATATGGATTGCTCTATAGTCAAAACATACCAAATTTTATTTATTCTCTTATTTAGAAACTAAAACATTGATCTGTAGTTGTATAAACCATTTTCTCTTTAGAAATTTGTTTAGAGAATAATATGATTGCATCAATTGTTAGAAATAATTCAAAAGGTTTCTTGAGATTAGTTTCTTTTCATATTTTTGCTATCTCAAGCTTTCGGGCATTACCACCTTTCTACAGAAGTCTAAAAATAAATAGGGAGTTACATTATTGTGTAGTTTTGTACTCCTGTAGACAATTAAAATAATTTTATTGACATCTTGTCAATACATGCAAAGTGCACAGTGTGTACTATTAAAAAAAAAGATAATTAAAATATAAAAGTATCAGAGTCATCAACAATCAATAATTCTGTCACCGTTTGCTTTTGTGAATGGAATAAATACCCAAAATATGGCCATTTCTTATACGCATCGGTGGTTCAGTGGTAAAATGCTCGCCTGCCACGCGGGCGGCCCGGGTTCGATTCCCGGGCGATGCATTTTTTTAATTTTTATAATTTTTAAAACTCATTTATATTATTAAAAAATACGAGTTATTTGCAAATTTGCTCTTTCGATCGCAAGCAGCGCCTCTAGCGGTGAAGATAGGAGGTAATATCAGCTGACCTAATGTGCATGTAAAACGTGTTTTAACAGGACATCGAATAATATATGGAAGAGATATTTGTCGCATTTTTAGCCAAGAAAAATTGAAATTGACAAGTGTTGGTGAAAAATAGTTGGTTTTTTTTTAGTCAGAAAATGATTATGACAATATTGATGTATCATTTTTGATTATCAGATACAAAATTATATCCGGAAAAATTCCAAAAAGCAGAGACCACAGGTGAAGCCAGTTCATTTTTAGTATGCAGGAACAAAATTCTAACAACTGGTGAATGAATTCTGATTACTGGATCTCTGATAATATTGCCACGTGGAAAATTAGGGAAGACAAACTTCGGGTTGAGACAACAATTTATTTCAGGCAAGAACAAACTATGAATGGTAAACAAAAGATAAGCCACAGGGAAATTTACAGAGTATCAAAATATGAACATAAAAAATGACCACTCTGTTAATAAAAATAATAAAATTAATAAATACTTTGTTAAAATATTTACAGAGAGCATGTAGATCATTGATATATGGATACATTCTCATTAAAAATTCATAGAGAAATTTTATAAAACTTTAAATTTACTTTATGTTAGATGTTTGGTTTAAGAAAGATCCCATCAGATATGTATTGTAAAAAGGCATACAGCAAGAATCCCTTGCTTCGTGGTGTGGCATTTTATCCAATATAAATTTGATAAATATATATTTAGTTTTGAAAATAGATAAATCCATATTTAATTCATTAGATAATAAAAAGGCATATATTGGATTTAATTAAAGATTTATTATGCCAATATTTCGGCTGGCTGAACGCCAACCTTTATCGAGGCATTAACATTTGTTTTTGTACAAAGATGTAATGCCTCGATGATAAAGGTTGGCGTTCAGCCAGCCGAAATATTGGCGAAATGAATATTTTATTAAATCCAATATATGCCTTTTTATTATATAATATATATAGCAGATAAAAGCTTTGAAATAATCAAGTTCCAAATAAATTTATTAGGTACCGCTCAGCAAGATCAACCTAGATCATAAATATACAATCAATAGGTTTATAGTTAGAAGTTGCAAATAACTTTATTAGGTGCCACCGCTCAAAAAGAGCAACCTAGATAATCATATTCACAATATACTGTGTGGGATGTACAGGGTTTGTTCATTTACAATTATAATTTATATTGATGTCGTTGGGTCCTCAGGTCCTTGGGGATATTGTTCTTGAGAAGGCTTTGTCTGGCTTGTTTGATATTCAAGGTGGGTTTATTATTTTTTTTTTTCTAGTTTCGTTATTCTGGCTTAATTGATGGTATATATAATTATAATCCTGTTATGTTATATATATCTGTTTTTATTAAAACATTTTTGATGGTTATTGAACTAGTTAAAATTAAAACATCTACACCTTTTTTATATTATTTTAGTCTTTTTTTTATATTTTTAATATAATTGATATTATTACTAGGAGAATTTTAACCTTTAAATATTGGAATTATTTGCAAGACGTAATAAATATTTAGTTAACACAGAAAGTATTGGGAAGTGCATAAAGATTAAGAGAATCTAATGTTACCTTTTAAGGCAATGAAGGCAAAAAAATCCTATTTGTGTAAAGGCTATTCAAGAAGCGAATTTGTAAGAGTTAAGCATATTTAAAATCAAAAGTGAAAAAACTAAAAAGGGAGCTAGCCTTATAAACTTTAGTCATATTTTAACCAAATATCATTGATTTTATTAAAAATTAATGATGGTTCTAATAGCTTTTGAGTTCCACATTTGCAATGGAATCTTTCAATATGGGGTAATGCGTGTTTTTCGACCTTTATTTATCTCACTGACCTTGCTCGAACTTCTAATGACATCCAATTAGGAGAAACAACGGTTTTCCGGGAAACCAGATAAAACTTTTGGTATAAAATAATGTCGAACATTTTTGGTCACACTGGCAAGATGATATTCTTCGAGGTATTCCTGGCTTCATGTTTCTTCCTTGCTTCTTCTCAAGGTATGTGTTGAATTATCCTGTATATTAAAACAAGAACATTAAGTCTCCAGGGAAAAGTTTATTTTTAAAATATTTTATATAAAAATCTCTCAAGCTTTCGGATAAGAAAGCCTATCTACGGGAGAAAATCTCTTAGATCATTAAAACGCCAATAAAATAACTTCATTAAACTTAATATTTAATAATTAATAAATTTATTTTATTGGCGTTTTAATGATGTAAAATATTTTCTCCTGTAGAAGGACCTTTTTACCCGAAATCTTGGGAGATTTCTAAATAAAAAATATTTTGGAAATAAACTTTTCCCTGGATTCTTTAATGTTCTTGGTTTAATATTGATTCAAGGGATTATTGTATCGAATTATACTGAATATGTTCAAACTTTACATATCTCCATCTGTGGTAATGTATTGTGACATTATCTATCACATATTGTGCAAATATTTAAACTTATAACTAAGTGACTTAAAACTTAAAACAAGATAATTCTGCGAGATTTCCTCAACATGGCAATTGAACATGTTAGGGAGAAAGACCCATTTATAACCAAGGACTTATCCGAATTCAGGATGTCTTGTAGCCCTTGATCTAAACCAATGAAGCCTGTATAGATTTCATTATGTATATTCATCTTTGTTATTATTATCTTTAGTTTTCATCTGTCACCATGATATTTTATGAACGAAGTGATAAAAGTTGATTCAATCTCTTTATCTCTATATATAAAAAGTGTGTACCAATACCTAATAGAAATGTAAGATCAAAATTGTATCTTAATGTCTCTTTCTTGCTTCATCTCAAGGTAGGTGTTGAATTATCCTGAATATGCTCAATCTGTGGTAATGTATTGGTGTTTTCTATCACAAATTGTGCAAATATTTAAAATTATAACTAATGGAAGTGCTCCTCTCTCTTTCTAAAAAGTGTGTATCAATAATTTTCCCATTGGAGTAAGGACAGTAGATATTGTTTAATTTCAAAAAGAATCTTACGCGTCTAAAATAGTTTAGAATATTCAATTTTGTAATTAACCATATATAATCTTATATGAACATTGTAATAAATCAATCTCAATCTCTCTCTAAAATGTGTGTACCAATACCTAATAGAAATTTAAGATCAAAATTGTCTCTTCATGTCTCTTCCTTGCTTCTTGTCAAGGTATGTGTTGAATTATACTGAATATGTTTAATCTGTGGTAATGTATTGGTGTTTTCTATCACAAATTGTGCAAATATTTAAACTTATAACTAATTGAAGTGCTTCTCTCTCTCTCTCTCTCTCTAAAAAGTGTGTACCAATACCTAATAGAAATGTAAGATAAAAATTATAAAGAAAGAAAATGGAGGGTAGACTGGAAAGCTTTCAAATGGCATTCAAAAGCATTTACTTTCTTCAAGTATTTCGCAACGAATTTGTTAAACTTTTTTTGGTATTACCAGTTCAACGTATTTGAAATATCGACGCTTATAGCCTTCTATGCGTGTATATAAATATCTTTATAAACCTGCAAATAAAACATTTAAAGTTTTTCCTTGAAAAATTTGATAGCGTGTCACAAAACAAAACGTAGGAAATAAACAATTAAAATGATTATAGTATTTATTCAATCATAAATAAATATATTTTAAAATGCTTTTTTCAGATCTTAAAGTTTCATTTTCGAATATTTCGTATGGCAACTCGCCAAACTTCTTCGGAGAACAAGATTGTTTTGAGATGCTCGCGTATCAATTCACGAGTAAGTACAATCTTGTTCCCCGAAGAAGTTTGGCGAGTTGCCATACAAATATTGGAAAATAAACCTATATGATCCAAACAAGGCATTTTTAAATAATTTAATATATGGATTGCTCTATTTTTAAACAGATAAATTTATATATTATTTTAGGCGTCCCTAGATGATCCTCAAAATATATGTATTTTTCAATGACTTTCAAAATTGTCTCTATTTGCGCCAACGATCGATTCCATGCATATAATAACAGAGATCAAATAAATATATAATGAATATATGTTATATAAAGAGAAAAATGTTAATTTATTTGGAATTATATTTTCTAGAACAAGCTCTGCTAAGTTGATCGCCAGGTGCCGTGGATTTATATTATATAAATTTATTGTTGTTGTTTGCCTTTGGCCGGCACATAACCTTTTGGAAATTAGTAAATAGGTAATCAAGTCTTATTATTTTCTTTTTTCTTCATGCCTTTCTCAATTCAAATATTCCATCCTCATATTATTTTGTCTTAGATCTCTTGTATTGAAAATCAGCAAAGAAATTTTCTCTCCCAAAAATATATAACACGTATATATATATATATATATATATATATATATAAAGAGACAAGGGTCGCCTTTCCCGACAAAATAGACATCTAAACCCAGACGCCATCTATTGACCGTGGCCGCAACTAGCGGCGTCGGGTCGGTAACAAATCCACAACACCAGCTTTGGCAAATTGAAAAGTATCCACCTAGAGACCATGTTTTCGGGCTAATGGCCCTCGTCAGTCTAGGGCGGACTTTATTTCATGAGATCCACACGGGATCTAATGGAATCTTTACAATCTGGCAAAGAGGTGTTTAGCTGGCAAAGTGTCTGGGCATATCTATGGCTAAAATATAGACGGAGATTTTGCCGGGAGGAATTTGATCTAAAGAGACAAGGGTCGCCTCTCCCGTCAAAATAGACGTCTAAAACCAGACGCCGACCTGAGGTCGCTAGTTGCAGCGACGGTCAATAGATGGCGTCTGGTTTAGACGTCTATTTTGACGGGATCAACCAGATATAACTTGTGTCTGATTAAGGTAGAATTAATGTTCTATAATTATTGTATAAAATTGATGCGTTTCTAAGAAGGAATAAAAGCTAACAGGGCGACGAGATTCTTTATTTTATTTATAATATTGTAACTTAGAAAATTAGGAAAGACAAACCTCAGAATAATGCAGCAGTTTATTCAATGCAAAACCAAGTTAAAACTAATGAAAGAGCAGAGAGGCAATGAGAATATTTTACAGTGTATCAAAATACAAATATCGAAATTTAAAACATTTTCATAGAATTATAAAAATCTGCTACAATAGAGATTTAAAGGAAATTAGCTATTAGCTTTCATTGTTGTTGTCGTGTCCAATGAAGAGCCTCAGATGTCTCCATGCATCTCTCTCACAGCAGTCGCAATGTTCTCTATCTTGGGTGTGTATACTGTATTGTTGTTGTTGTCATGACCAATGAAGAGCCTCAGATGTCTCCATGCATCTCTATCACAGCAGTCGCAATGTTCTTTATCTTGAGTGGGTATACTGTATTGTTGTTGTTGTCGTGTCCAATGAAGAGCCTCAGATGTCTCCATACATCTCTATCACAGCAGTCGCAATGTCCTCTATCTTGGGTGTGTATACAGTATTGTTGTTATTGTCATGCCCAATGAAGTGCCTCAGATGTCTCCGTACATCTCTATCACAGCCGTCGCAATGTCAACTATCTTGGGTGTGTATACTGTATTGTTGTTGTTGTGGTGTCCAATGAAGAGCCTCAGATGTATCCATGCATCTCTATCACAGCAGTCGCAATGTCCTCTATCTTGGGTGTGTATACAGTATTGTTGTTGTTGTCATGCCCAATGAAGAGCCTCAAATGTCTTCGTACATCTCTATCACAGCCGTCGCAATGTCAACTATCTTTGGTGTGTATACTGTATTGTTGTTGTCATTCCCAATGAGGAGCCTCAGATGTCTCCATGCATCTCTATCACAGCAGTCGCAATGTTCTCTATATTGGGTGTGTATACTGTATTGTTGTTGTTGTCATGACCAATGAAGAGCCTCAGATGTCTCCATGCATTTCTATCACAGCAGTCGCAATGTCCTCTATCTTGGGTGTGTATACTGTATTGTTGCTGTTGTCATGCCCAATGAAGAGCCTCAGATGTCTCTATACATCTCTATCACAGCAGTCGCAATGTCAACTATCTTGGGTGTGTATACTGTATTATTGTTGTTGTGGTGTCCAATGAAGAGCCTCAGATGTCCCCGTACATCTCTATCACAGCAGTCGCAATGTTCTCTTTCTTGGGTGTGTATACAGTATTGTTGTTGTGGTGTCCAATGAAGAGCCTCAAATGTCTCCGTATATCTCTATCACAGCAGTCGCAATGTCAACTATCGTGGTACAAGCTTTTATTCCTTCGTAGATATGATATCCGGCGAATTCCTTTTCTTAAAATTGATATATTAGCTGAGATACACTTAAGTGTTGACTACATAGGTCTAACATTTCTTGGGGTTCCAGAAGAAGAAGCGATTGAATTCGGAATAGACGTAGAGGAACTGGAAAGGCGCATGATACCTTGTAACATCCCGTTCGATGTTGGAGGAGTAAGGGAAATCAAGAATGATGATACTAGCCCTGAAAACTGCTGGTGAGTATTCTTTCAGATATTTTAATATATATTTTTACTAATTAAGAGACACTTCGGCCAGAAAAAGGATAATTCACTTTACCGGTCTCAAGCCCGGATGAAAAAGGAGGAGGGGAAGCAGTAACAAGCTCACTAAAAAACTGGGCTCAGCTGGCCCGGCTGATAGTACCCTGTAAGGACTCCTGATCCAGGAATTCAGGATGAGCAGTGTTTGTACTCCATATTAAGAGAGGCTGCACATGGCATCTGTTCCTCATGTCAGAGGCGGACATTTCTTTTGGAGCTAAGTCTGCCTGCCACTGAGTAGTGCTCCCATTCTTAATGACAAAGGCAGACGGATTCTACTTCACCCAATCATGATGGTTGTCAAATCTATTTTTCAAAAGTCTCAAGCTCTACAAGCTTGACACCCTAATATAATTGAGAGGAGATAAGAAAGAAGAAGATCAATTTTGGTTACTAAGGTATTCAGAATGGCAAGAAAACTTGAGAAGACTATGATCAAGTATGCAAGGATAAAACATGCCTTATGTTTTACCAATCATATTAAAGATCTCAATATCATTCTCTTGAATATTGAGAGAATCAAAACCTATTCTGGCTGAAGTCTCTCTGAATTTTAAGAAATATAAATGCCGATTAAGCAACCTCTATCTTCAAAATAACTTAATATCTTATTAGATAAATTTTGCCTTAAGATTAGCAACCTTTCTAGCTAAACTTCTCTTTTCCAAACATTGAAGATTTCTTGAATTCCTTGTGGGTCACTTGATATTAAAACCTTCACTGAACTGATGGTCATTGCCCAATACCATGGTCTCCAAGTGAACATTCAGGATTTTCTAAAACTGTTGTTGTGACGTGTCAGCGACCATATTCTGTTTGTAGAGACGCTCACCAGATAACACTTAGTTTTAGCACCTATATATATATATAATTTAAATGATAAAGTTTATCCAATAAAAATTAAAATCTTTAATATAACTTAAATTAAGTTGATATCATAGAGCAAGCTTGCTAATCTAATACAATTCCATATTTATATATAAATAATACTATTATTTCAATCTTTAAATATAGTTTTGTCACTATATATATATATATTTATGTATTAAGGGTAAAAAATCTAATATTTATTTTATTTTTATGATAACTTAGTATATATTGGGGAGTCAAACTAATGTATAATTCAAATAATTCGCTAGGAATTTTCACAACAATTACATTTTCAAAATTAAATTGGACTTTTCCCAACTTATTTCAATTTCCAGAAAACAATAACACAGAGTAAAACCAGGAGAATCTATTATATCAGGAGGATTCTTAGAATCTGAATTAGAATTTGAACCAATTATTATTTTATTTAAATCTATATGAAAAAAAACAATAGAAAAAAAATTGAAATAAAAAGGTCAGGTGTTGATATTAAAAAATAAAAAGGCTCATCCTGACCAGGAGCACATGTGCTTTACAGATGGCAGAGCGCCATCTTCGTGGATGGCTTTTCTTGATTTATCAAGAAATTGGGTTAGCCAAATATCAGGTAACCGGCTAAATCAATGTTTAGTTGATTTCTGTTTCACTAAATGGCGCTCTGCTTTCTGAAAAGCACATGTGCTCCTGGTCAGGTTATGTCTTTTTATTTTTTAAATCTATATATTCAGCTATATTAATGTGAAATATTGCAATAATTTATTTAATAATTTTGTTAGAGATAGTAGCAAACACACATCAATTCATTAAAATTATAAATATATTCTCACAATGAGTATCTTTTTTATTTAAAAACGCTAGCTTTCAAGCGTTAATCGCTCTTCAACGGGCTTACTATAATACTTTTTCTCACAATTTTATCACGAATACACATCAATTCATCTTTTCAAGAATAGAATAAGTAGGGAGTGAATGTTTTCTTCAAAAGTATTGTTTTAGCAAATGTTCGTTTGACAAACTTTCACTCAGGGACAACGACGGGCAAACATATTCGTTAGTATTTCTAATAATATCAATATAAATGAAATATTATATATTTGAAAATCATATTATATTTAATTCTCTTTATCGCTCCAAATTGGTGGTGTTGGTAGTTTTCAGAGTTTTGAACAAAATACCAAAGTTTTCATTTTATGCCTAACTTTGTAATTACATATCCAACTTTAAAATTGGGAAAGGTTCTGCTAGAAGTAACCTTTACATCCTCCTAGTGAAAATATTTTGATAAAAATACACAATCAATTATGAAAACTTTCACATCTTTGATATTTTGATTTCCATAGGATTTTGACTTCTAATCAATGAATATAAGCTAGAGATAATAGTAACATATAAACATATAATTTTTGTTGTTGTGTAGCGGCTCCCAAACATTAAATTTGCATATTTTATTACAAGTTTTAATTTGTTAAAAAATATTTATTTCAAATATTAAATTAAAATATTCATCTTATAAATATATAATGCTCATAAAATATACTTTATTAAAATTATATATTTATAAGATAAATATTTTAATGTAATATTTGAAATAAATAGCTATTTAACAAATTAAAACTTATAATGAAAATATGAAAATTTTATGTTTGGGAACCGCTACAGTTGTTCAAAATATGAGATTTTGGATTGACGAAATTTCTACGTATTTTCTTCTATGAAATAAATATTATTCTTACAATTAATACATATATATATATCGTAAAGATAGAGGCTGCCTGGCCGGCATTCATAGTTCTTAAAATTAAAGATACCCCGGCCAGTAAATCTTTTTTATTGTCTCGGCGTTTCGACAAAAATCTTTTGTCCTCTTCAGAAGCAAATAAAATTATATATTTGTGAAAAGGCGTTAAAAATATTATAATTTAATTCAAAGATCATAGTAAGTTAAATATTTGTTTTTAACCCTTGTTTAGATATTGTACAAAATTTGAAATATCGCGTGACCCTTGCAGCCTTAGAAAATTTTTAACGACTTGTCAAATGTTTTAATTTTTGTTTGCTCCTGACAAGGACAAAAGATATTTGTCAAAACTTCGAGATAATGAAAAGATTTACTGGTCAAAGTATCTTTAATTTTAAGAACACATATTCATGTGAATTCATGTAATTCTAAAGATATATTGGACTTTTGATAATATGTATGTAATTAATCTTTATTTCTTGTATAATTTATTGCTATAAAATGTAAATTCAAATATCTTCCACTCTGTCTCTCTAAAACTATAAATAATTTGAATATATATTTAAAAACTATGTACATAAAATAGATTAACATTTACATGCAAATATCCACATGGGATATAGCGTGTGTTCTGTAATTAATAAATAAATATTTATTTCTTTAATTTTATATATATATATAATTTGCATGTGAATATCTGTACTGAATATGGGTATGTATGTGTGCAGCAACATGCAAGATGGATTGAAATGCGTCCTTAGAGAATTCCCAGAGAGAGATATTGGGATAAAAATTTGCAAGAATTATTTGAGAAGGAATCCAGAATGGAAATTGCAGTGTCTGTTGCAGAATTGTAACTAAAGAACAAAAATAAATATCTTTGTTGCAAATTGAAAATATTCTTTGCATTCCTTTAATACTTTATTATTCGGAAAATTGTTCGCGTTACAAAGTTTGTTGTTCTTTGTTGTATAGTTATTATTTAATTAAACATTACTCACCAGATGAAATTATTATTACAAATTATTTATTACACTTTATATTTATATTTTTACATCAACACGTTGTTTACATTATACATCGTATTATTATTGTTTATGATGATGATCTATTATATATTTTAAAACACAGATGTCTGTGTCAAATGTCTCCGTACATCTCTATCACAGCAGTCGCAATGTTCTCTATCTTGGGTGTGTATACAGTATTGTTGTTGTGGTGTCCATTGAAGAGCCTCAAATGTCTCCGTACATCTCTATCACAGCAGTCGCAATGTCAACTATCGTGGTACAAGCTTTTATTCCTTCGTAGATATGATATCCGGCGAATTCCTTTTCTTAAAATTGATATATTAGCTGAGATACACTTAAGTGTTGACTACATAGGTCTAACATTTCTTGGGGTTCCAGAAGAAGAAGCGATTGAATTCGGAATAGACGTAGAGGAACTGGAAAGGCGCATGATACCTTGTAACATCCCGTTCGATGTTGGAGGAGTAAGGGAAATCAAGAATGATGATACTAGCCCTAAAAACTGCTGGTGAGTATTCTTTCAGATATTTTAATATATATAGTTTTACTAATTAAGAGACACTTCGGCCAGAAAAAGGATAATTCACTTTACCGGTCCCAAGCCCGGATGAAAAAGGAGGAGGGGAAGCAGTAACAAGCTCACTAAAAAACCTGGGCTCAGCTGGCCTGGCTGATAGTACCCTGTAAGGACTCCTAATCCAAGAATACAGGATGAGCAGTGTTTGTACTCCATATTAAGAGAGGCTGCACATGGCATCTGTTCCTCATGTCAGAGACGGACATTTCTTTTGGAGCTAAGTCTGCCTGCCACTGATTAGTGCTCCCAGTCTTAATAACAAAGGCAGACGCATTCTACTTCACCCAATCATGATGGTTGTCAAATCTATTTTTCAAAAGTCTCAAGCTCTACAAGCTTGACACCCTAATATGATTGAGTGGAGATAGGAAAGAAGAAGATCAATTTTGGTGACTAAGGTATTCAGAATGGCAAGAAAACTTGAGAAGACTATGATCAAGTATGCACACAAGGATAAAACATGCCTTATGTTTTACCAATCATATTAAAGATCTCAATATCATTCCCTTGAATATTGAGAGAATCAAAACCTATTCTGGCCAAAGTCTCTCTGAATTTTAAGAAATATAAATGCCGATTAAGCAACCACTATCTTCAAAATAACTCAATATTTTATCAGATAAATTTTGCCTTAAGATTAGCAACCTTTCTAGCTAAACTTCTCTTTTGCACACATTGAAGATTTCTTGAATTCCTTGTGGGTCACTTGATATTATAACCTTCACTTAACTGATGGTCATAACCCAAAACCATGGTCTCTAAGTGAACATTCAGGATTTTCTAAAACTGTTGTTGTGGCTCGTCAGGACCATATTCTGTTTGTAGAGACGCTCACCAGATAACACTTAGTTTTAGCACCTATATATATATAATTTAAATAATAAAGTTTATCCAATAAAAATTAAAATCTTTAATATAACTTAAATTAAGTTGATATCATAGAGCAAGCTTGCTAATCTAATACAATTCCATATTTATATATAAATAATACTATTATTTCAATCTTTAAATATAGTTTTGTCACTATATATATATATATTTATGTATTAAGGGTAAAAAATCTAATATTTATTTTATTTTTATGATAACTTAGTATATATTGGGGAGTCAAACTAATGTATAATTCAAATAATTCGCTAGCAATTTTTCACAACAATTTCATTTTCAAAATTAAATTGAACTTTTCCCAACTTATTTCAATTTCCAAAAAAACAATAACACAGAGTAAAACCAGGAGAATCTATTATATCAGGAGGATTCTTAGAATCTGAATTAGAATTTGAACCAATTATTATTTTATTTAAATCTATATGAAAAAAAACAATAGAAAAAAAATTGAAATAAAAAGGTCAGGTGTTGATATTAAAAAATAAAAAGGCTCATCCTGACCAGGAGCACATGTGCTTTACAGATGGCAGAGCGCCATCTTCGTGGATGGCTTTTCTTGATTTATCAAGAAATTGGGTTGGCCAAATATCAGGTAACCGGCTAAATCAATGTTTAGTTGATTTCTGTTTCACTAGATGGCGCTCTGCCTTCTGAAAAGCACATGTGCTCCTGGTCAGGTTATGTCTTTTTATTTTTTAAATCTATATATTCAGCTATATTAATGTGAAATATTGCAATCATTTATTTAATAATTTTGTTAGAGATAGTAGCAAACACACATCAATTCATTAAAATTATAAATATATTCTCACAATGAGTATCTTTTTTATTTAAAAAACGCTAGCTTTCAAGCGTTAATCGCTCTTCAACGGGCTTACTATAATACTTTTTTTCACAATTTTATCACGAATACACATCAATTCATCTTTTCAAGAATAGAATAAGTAGGGAGTGAATGTTTTCTTCAAAAGTATTGTTTTAGCAAATGTTCGTTTGACAAACTTTCACTCAGGGACAACGACGGGCAAACATATTCGTTAGTATTTCTAATAATATCAATATAAATGAAATAATATATATTTGAAAATCATATTATATTTAATTCTCTTTATCGCTCCAAATTGGTGGTGTTGGTATTTTTAAGTGTTTTGAACAAAATCCCAAAGTTTTCATTTTATGCCTAACTTTGTAATTACATATCCAACTTTAAAATTGGGAAAGGTTCTGCTAGAAGTAACCTTTACATCCTCCTAGTGAAAATATTTTGATAAAAATACACAATCAATTATGAAAACTTTCACATCTTTGATATTTTGATTTCCATAGGATTTTGACTTCTAATCAATGAATATAAGTTAGAGATAATAGTAACATATAAACATATAATTTTTGTTGTTGTGTAGCGGCTCCCAAACATTAAATTTTCATATTTTTATTACAAGTTTTAATTTGTTAAATAACTATTTATTTCAAATATTAAATTTAAATATTCATATTATAGATATATAATGCTCACAAAATATACTTTATTAAACTTATATATTTATAAGATGAATATTTTAATTTAATATTTGAAATAAATAGTTATTTAACAAATTAAAACTTATATTGAAAATATGAAAATTTAATGTTTGGGTGCTGCTACAGTTGTTCCATATATGATATTTTGGATTGACGAAATTTATACGTATTATCTTCTATGAAATAATTATTATTCTCACAATTAATACATATATTTATCGTAAAGATAGAGGCTGCCTGGCCGGCATTCGTGATTGTTAAAATTAAAGATACTTTGGCCAGTAAATATTTTTTTATTATCTCAACGTTTCGACAAAAATCTTTTGTCCTCGTCATGAGCAAATAATAATTAAATTATTTGATAAGGCGTTAAAAATTATTATAATTTAATTCAAAGATCTTAGTCTTTTGTGAGTTAAATATTTGTTTTTGACTCGTGCTTTATATGTTGTACAAAATTTGAAATATCGCGTGACCCTTGCAGCCTTAGAATAATTTTTAACGCCTTGTCAAATGTTTTAATTTTTGTTTGCTCCTGACAAGGACAAAAGATATTTGTCAAAACTTCGAGATAATAAAAATATTTACTGGCCAAAGTATCTTTAATTTTAAGAACACATATTCATGTGAATATATATATATTCAAGTAAGTCTAAAGATATATTGCACTTTTGATAATATGTATGTAATTTATCTTTGATTCTTGTATAATTTATTGCTATAAAATGTAAATTCAAATATCTTCCACTCTGTCTCTCTAAAACTATAAATAATTTGAATATATATTTAAAAACTATGTACATAAAATAGATTAACATTTACATGCAAATATCCACATGGGATATAGCGTGTGTTCTGTAATTAATAAATAAATATTTATTTCTTTAATTTTATATATATATAATTTGCATGTGAATATCTGTACTGAATATGGGTATGTATGTGTGCAGCAACATGCAAGATGGATTGAAATGCGTCCTTAGAGAATTCCCAGAGAGAGATATTGGGATAAAAATTTGCAAGAATTATTTGAGAAGGAATCCAGAATGGAAATTGCAGTGTCTGTTGCAGAATTGTAACTAAAGAACAAAAATAAATATCTTTGTTGCAAATTGAAAATATTCTTTGCATTCCTTTAATACTTTATTATTCGGAAAATTGTTCGCGTTACAAAGTTTGTTGTTCTTTGTTGTATAGTTATTATTTAATTAAACATTACTCACCAGATGAAATTATTATTACAAATTATTTATTACACTTTATATTTATATTTTTACATCAACACGTTGTTTACATTATACATCGTATTATTATTGTTTATGATGATGATCTATTATATATTTTAAAACACAGAATACTACATTCCCTCCTTCCTTTAGATGAAAGGAATCATGTCTTTATATCTTGATGATGGCTTGACGACTCTTCCACTCCTGGTGATCACGGGTTCCTTGGTAGTCGGCAAGGGTGGAGAAACCTCTGGTGGCAACTGGTGAAGAGTCTCAGCATCAAGTCTATCTGAAACAACTGGGTTAAATGTAGACCCTGTTCTACTTGAACTTGGTCGGTTTAAAGAAGTGTCCTTGTCTTGGTTTGAGGAATTATCATCTGGTATTTGTACATCAGAAGAGTTGAGGTGTTCAATTCTTGTCGAATCTGAACTAAGATTTTCCTGGCTCTCTTCTGGAATCAAGTCAGAAATGCCTTGATTGGTCTCTTGAGTAGGAACATGTTTCAAATGTTTAGCATTTCTATGAATTATTTTCCCATTTTTAGTGTTGACTAATTTAAAAGAATTTATTGAAGTGTTTTCAAGAATGACATGATGTTCTGATCTGAAATTTGAATCAAGTTTTCCATTATTTGGATTTGCCACATAAACTAAATTTCCAATTTCAAAATTATGAGGACTAGCTTTCCGAATCATATCATTATATGTTTTCATTTTTTCTTTGTAGACATATTGAATTCTTTGATGTTGGATTCATCTTCTTCTGCATCATTAACAAGTGAGCTTAATTTAGTTTTGATTTCTCTTGAAAATAATAGGAATGCTGGAGTCTTTCCTGTAGATCTGTTTGGAGTAGTTCGGTAAGACATTAAAATTCTGGATAAATCTTCTTTCCAATCTTTCCCTTCTTCAGAACTTGAATTGAATTGTTTCTTTAGAAATCTATGGAATCTTTCTATCTTCCCATTACTTTTTGGGTAATAGGGTGAGGCTTTGATGTGCCTGATTCCACATTCTTTTAAAAATCTTTAAATTGATGTACTTACAAACTGTAAGCCATTATCTGTTACAACTTCATGTGGATAACCATGTCTTGCAAAAATCTCCATCAATTTTTTAATAATTGTCTTGCTGTAAATGTCTTCTATTATCATTGCTTCAGGATATGAAGAATAGTAGTCGATCACTGTTAAAACATAATGATGGCCAATTGGACCAACTATGTCAATTCCAAGTTTCCTCCAAGGTTTTGATGGTAACGGAACTATTTGCAATGGTTGATCATTTATCAATGGTTGATTCCTTACACAAATTGGACAGTTTCTTATCAAATTTTCAATGTCAAAGTCCATGTTTATCCAAAAATATTTTTCTCTTACCAGTTGTTTGGTTCTTGTCATTCCTTGATGTGTTTCATGTGCAATTCTCAAGACTCTCTTTATTAGTTTTGAAGGTAGCAAAATTCTACTTCCTTTTAAGATAAGATTATCAAAAATTGAGAGTTAATCTTTAAACTTATAAAAACATTTGAATTCTTCATTCAAAGGATATGGCCAAACTCCCTTTTGAACCATATCTTTCAGTTTTTGAAACAAAGGATCTTGCTCTGTACAAACTTTTATCTCTTTCAAAGACAGTGCTTGAAGCTCTTCAGAAGTGATGGATAAGACTTTATGAACATAGTCCTCCAGCCATTTTTCATCACTTGTGTTAGAAAGAGGTTGTCTTGAAAATATATCTGCAATATTTTGCTTTCCTTGAATGAATTCAATTTCAAAGTCATATGGTTGTAATCTCCAACTCAATCTTTGAATTCTTGGAGGCAAAACAGCTCCATTTTAGGATTCAGCATATAGATTAGAGGTTTGTGATCTGTTTTTAACACAAATTTCCTTCCCCAAATATAGGTGTTAAAATGTTCAATTGCCCATACACATCCCAATGTCTCTTTTTCTATTTGTGAATATCTTTTTTCAGTATCAGTTAAGGATCTGCTGGCATATGCAATGGGTCTTTTAATGCCATTTTGTTGTGTTTGTATTAATACTGCTCCAAGACCAATAGGGCTTGCATCTGTGATTAATTCAGTTGGTGAGTTCAAGTTGTAATATGCCAAGCATGGCTCTTTTGTTAGTGACTCTTTAAGATCCTGAAATGCTTTATTTGTTTTCAAATCCCAATTCCACATAACATTTTTTCTAGTCAAATTATTTAAAGGTTCTGCCAATTTAGAAAAATTAGGTATGAATTTTCTTGAAACCCACAAGTTCCTAAGAATGACCTTAACATCTCAATATTTTTTGGTATTGGAAAATTTAAGACTGCTTCTATTTTCCTATTATCAGGTTTAATACCATCACTACTAACAATGTGACCTAAAATATCCAATTCTTCCATGGCAAATTTGCACTTATTCCTGTTGAGCCTAATGCCTACTTTATCAAATCTTTGTAAGACTTTTCTAAGCCTTTCTTCTAGTTCTTGTCTATCTTTGGCGTAAACAACGACATCGTCCAAGTAACAAATTACACCTTTCAAATCAAGCAAAATTGAATCCATTCCTTTCTGATATGCCTCTGGAGCACTTGATAGACCAAAAGGAACTTTACAAAATCTATAACAACCACGGTGCGTGATGAAAGTTGTAAGGGGTCTTGATTGAGGGTCTAAGTCAACCTGCCAAAACCTTTTTTTTTTTTGCATCCAACTTTGCAAATACTTTAGCACCTTTAAGGGCATGTAACATATTGTCAATTGTAGGAATTGAATGTCTTTCTCTCAATATTGCTTTATTCACTTCCCGAAGGTCTATGCATAATCTAATTTCCTCACTATCCCCTTTTGGAACAACTATTATGTTAGAAACCCATTCAGAACCTTGATGCACTTCTTCAATGATTCCATTCTCTAGCATCTTATCAAGCTCTTGATTTACTGCTTCTACCATTGCATAAGGTATACGACGGCATCTCTGGGCAATGGGCCTATAGTTGTCTTTCAATGTCACTTTATGACTATAGCCTTTTATAGTTCCAAGTCCATGGAAAAGATGTTCATGTTCTTGAACAAGAGTTTCTATATTAGTAGACATTGATTCATTTATATGATTTACCCTTTTAATTATACCTAGTTCAAAACTAGCCTTGCCTCCCAACAAAGATTCAACTTTTTTATCAATCACATAAATTTCTTCTGAAACTGAATTTTCTTTCCAAGAAATCACAGCATTGAAATAACCATAACATGGAAGAGGTCTATCTTGACCATAGGCAAAAAAGGTTCGGGTGGTGTCATGTAATTTTGGCATAATTTTATGGCCATATAATTCAAGCATCTTATTATAGCTTATGAAAGTTCTATCACTCCCTGTATCAATTATCATATTTATTTCACTACCATCTATTTGCACTTTTTCTTTATTTTCAGCACCTGTATAGTAGGTATATTCATCTGAACTTTCACCTACTTCAGTCTTATTTTCTTCTTGTATGGTCTTAACTTTAGTTTGATTGAAATTTTTGTGGTTTCTATTATTATTTTGATTTGGGCGGTTCCTGCAAGCTCTAAAAAGATGTCCTAATTTATCGCAATATGAACAAGTCATTTTTTTAGCACCACATTCTTGTGCTGAATGTGTATCTAATCCACAGCGATAACATTTAGGCTTTGAGGAACCTGAAAATGATGGGGTACCTTGATTAGTGAATCTACCTTTGTTGAAATTATTAGCATTATAGTGCTTTTTAGGTTTATTTTGAACTCTATTTAGTGTTTGATCATTTTGAGGTTCAAGAAGTCTAATTTCTTTTCTAGAAATTTCTAACATTCTAGCAATATCAATGGTTTTTGACAGTGTCAAAATTTCTTGTTGCAACAATTTTTCTTTAAGTTTTTTGTTGTTACATTTTTCAATTATTTGGTCTCTTATCATATCAGCTTCTAAATTCCCAAATTCACAAGATTTAGAAAGCTCTCTTAAAGAAATTAGGTAGTTGTCGATCGATTCATCATCTTTCTGGACTCTTTGTCTAAATTTAAATCTCTCAGTGACCACATTTTTATGAGGTGTGAAATATTTATCTAAAGCCATTTTAGTTTGTTCATAATTTTCCTTTTCATCTGGCAAGTTGAAAAATATACGTTGTACATTTGGCCCTAAACAATGCAATAGAGTTGCTCTCTTAATTTCATCCGATTTTTTTGAAATTCCAGATGCTATTTCAAAAATGGCATAGGATTCCATCCATTGCTTATATTCCGCAAATAAATTGCTTGCATTCATATTCATGGGTAAAGGTGGCGTCAGGTTGGCTGCCATACTTGTTTTTTTAGGGCTACAGTTATATTTTCAAATTCTCGTCGCCAATTTATGTTGTATAGTTATTATTTAATTAAACATTACTCACCAGATGAAATTATTATTACAAATTATTTATTACACTTTATATTTATATTTTTACATCAACACGTTGTTTACATTATACATCGTATTATTATTGTTTATGATGATGATCTATTATATATTTTAAAACACAGAATACTACATTCTTCTTTGTAAATTTTGCGTAAAATCTCTGAACACAAAGAAAGAAATTACTTTGAGAAGGAATAAATTTGAAGTCTAATCTCGCATTTACAGATATCTTAGTGTTAATTTCTTTTTACATCACACATACCAATTTAGATAATAAAAAGGCATATATTGGAGTGAATAAAAAATTTATTTCGGTTGGCTGAACGACAACCTTTATCACACACACACACACACACAAAGCCTTTATTAATACATTAGTCTTATACAGATTCTCCGTACAAGGTGCAATATCAGGAAAAGAGCAGCACAGGAAACCAGTAGTTCCGCAACTATATACAATTATTAGTAATAAGGAAAAGTAAGATTTAATATGAAAGGTCGACGCCATCGCCCCAAGTCTTCAATTCCATAAGCGCGGAGCAGAAATAGGGACTAAGTTATTTAGTTCGCCATAAATATAGCATCCAGAAACAAAAAAGGAGGTTTACTCCAGCACAGCCATCCATATCACCAGCTCCGCAATCTCATCGTCGACCAACACGATGGCCCCTCGATGTTTCGTCATCATTCTGAGGTGTAAGAACAATAGCTTCCAAGTTCTCTTTTCTCCCTCTTTACACCTACTGCCTTGTAAAAATTTTATAGAGCCTGAGCAACTAGTCTGCTTGTTTGGGCACTGGTTAACATCATTTGGATTGACCTAAGTTGGCTGGTGTCTACCAATGAAAATAATGTCCTTTTCTCCTCACTAATATTTTGGCATTTATAGATATAATGAGATAGTTCAGTTTCCATATTTTCTTTGCAGAGATCACAAATCTTATCACCCTCTTTGAAATTTTTTTTATGGTTTTCCTTGAAAAACGAATATAGTATTCTCTGTTGTGCGATATAGCGTTTTACTGGGAATGGAAAGTTGCTAAATAAATAGTTTTCAATTCGGAATGAACTGTGTAAATACTTATAGTGAGGGTAGAATTTAGAATTCTCTATTTTTGCCTGGTCACTTTGAATAGACTGTTCTATTGCAATTTTAGTTATTAATGGTATTTCTTGCCGGATAATCCTTGCATCGTTGCAGTTAATTAACCAAGAAAATCCTGTTGAGTTGAGTATGTTGGCCAAACTTTCCGCAAGTCCAATATATATATTTCTATTTCTTGATATCTCATATAGTTGAGCTAAGCATATATGGGGGAGTCGGCTGCTGTGACAACCTTTATCAAAACATCACATTTTTTATAAACAAACCCAGCGCCGCATAGTGTTATAATATCACAGTTGAAATAATGTTTAGAAATACAAAGTAGGAGGGGTGAATTTGTGGGGTTCAGTAAATCAAAATATTGGCAAATAAATATTTTATTACGATATACCAGCGTGCCATCTGTTAGGAAAATTCGAAACTATTTTAGATGCGCAAGATTCCTTTTAAAATTAAACAATTTCTACTGCCCTTACTGCAATGGAAAAATTAATGGGAGGACCCCCCTGGCTCAGTATCACTATAAAAGGAAGATCGAAAAATGCAATATAACAGTGTTATGGTAGATTAAATTGGCGAGACCGCTGGGAGGGTTCACCACTGATGAGCCAGGCTCTCCCGTTAATTTTTCCATTGCAGTAAGGGCAGTAGAAATTGTTTAATTTCAAAAGGAATCTTACGCGTCTAAAATAGTTTCAAATATTCTATTCAATCTAATATATGCATTTTTATTATCTAATGATTTAAATATGGATTGTTCTATAGTCAAAACATACCAAATATTTATTTATTATTTTATTAAGAAACTAGAACATTGATCTGTAGTTGCATAAACCATTTTCTTTTTGGAAATTTGTTTAGAGAATAATATGATTGCATCAATTGTTAGAAATAATGCAAAAGGTTTCCGGAGATGAGTTTTTTTTTTTTTTTTTTGCAATCTCAAGCTTTCAGGCATTACCACTTTTGAAGTTTATATGTTAATTTTGTAATTATTCTTATTTTTTTAATTCATAGAAGCATTTTTCTTACAGATATATTCAATTTTTATTATCATCATTTTTAAATTTTTTTTTTTCTTTGTTAGTTATCAAATATATGTAATTTTTTTTTTTTTGTAGTTTCTTTTTTGTTTTGTTGTGCTATTTTTTAAGCAATAAAATATATAGAATTAAGGTGTAATATTCAATTCAAGCATATGGAACCAACATCGATTCATTTTTAAATATTATACAAGTTTATACAACTTTCACTTTTTCATACAACCACCTTTCTACAGAAGTCCTAAATAAATAGGAAGTTATATTATTGTGTAGTTTTGTACTCCTGTAGACAATTAAAATAATTCTATTGACATCTTGTCAATACATGCAAAGAAAACAGTCTGCACTATTTTAAAAAAGATATAATGCATTATATACACTATGTAC
Source organism: Cordylochernes scorpioides (assembly GCA_030710605.1). Classification (NCBI taxonomy): domain Eukaryota; kingdom Metazoa; phylum Arthropoda; class Arachnida; order Pseudoscorpiones; family Chernetidae; genus Cordylochernes; species Cordylochernes scorpioides. The sequence continues at coordinate 83,247,439 of CP092873.1, read as the reverse complement.
AATGAATATGGCGCCTCTGCCAGCGCTGCAGAGTTCGGTGGAGAATCGCCAGCGGGTCTCCAGCGACACCTGTACTCCTATAGAAGCACGGTAATGCCTGATTTCTTTAGATTGCAATAAAAAATGGAAAGAAACACAATTCCAGAAACCTGATGCATTATTTAATTCATATATAGAATATTCACATCTATTACATTAATTGTTCTGGAGGTAAGATGACCCCTAAAGCAGGAGGTAACAGCCCCCCCCCCCCCCCCCCCCAACTAAACGGTAGAAAACAAATAAATAAATAAACTGTTGTTTCTATGTTCTTTTTAAATCAATATGTAGCAGATACAACTGAGAGAAATCATCAGGAATAATTGTAACACTAAACACACAAATTAATAATCACCATTAATTCATTGACCGATTGGAAGCTTGTTGTCTAAACTATATATTAATATTAGGCGTGTGAACCTATAGGACATGTAACAACTGTCCTGGTGTGTAACCAACACCTACTCACATATTCTCATGTCCAGCAATGGCCGCAGCCTTGCAGAAAATTGACATAGACCCAGAGCAGCAGCTTTACACCCCCAAGATAGTGAATATTGCTGCTGCTGTGATAGAGATGTATGGAGACATCTGAGATTCTTCTTTGGACATGACAACAACACCAGAAACAATATTAGGTGTTTATTGATTAGATATTTTTTGTTGTCCGTTAGAGAATTAGGAATGACAAATTTCAGGATGACACGGCAATTTATTTAAGACAAGAATAAATTATAATTTATTGAATACCAGAGAGGCAATGATGCAAGTTTGCAGAGTATCTCTCTTTCTCTCACAAAAATATAAACATATCAAATTTAATAATCTATTCATAAAATAAATGAATATTTTGCTACATAGCTCCTTTTCTTATGTGAGCTGTGACTCAGAGCTTGCAATCTTGTTGCTACTGACATCAATCTGACGTGTTTCTGTCAAGGATTCCCACGGAGTCTTGAAATTTTGTCCTTAATAGCTTAGCATCGTTTCTCATGTGGCGTGAAGAGCAGCTTTGTAGTCATATCGTCAATAGGGACATGGTCTTCTTGTAGGGAAGTCTTGGCTTTAACATGGCGGTGGAATCCTGGAGCCAGTCTTAGAAAATGTAGATCACAGCACCCATTGGCTCATGGTCTTCTCGGCGATCTTCACTTTGTCTTCTCTAATCTACCCTGCATCTCCATCAAAATGTATCGTAGAAAATTAGGAAGGACAAACTTCATAATTACACGGCAATATATTTGATGCCCCAAATTATTATATATGTTTCCTATATTTTCACTGAAGGTATAATTGATATAAATGTATATATACAAAATTTATATACAGGGTGATCCAAAAGTCCCGCACAACTTTAAAAATTAATAACTGCGCGAATATTTGCGCTAGAGAAATATGATAAACACCATTGTGTTCAGGATGCAATGGGAATTTTTATGGCAAATAATGAAAAATTCAAAATTGATTTTAGTTACAACTTTATTCGCTAGATGGCGCTCTACCAGAATCAGAGATTCAGCGGCCAAATTGTTTGATAAATTGAAAAATATAACTGAACGACACGTATTTTTCCTTTTTGAATACCAGGAAAGAACCCTAATAATATCAAATGATAAACTAATAAAACACCATTTCGACAAAAGTTAGAAGAATTGGTTGACGATTTTTAAATACAATCTGAGATATGTAAAATAGGTATATGCAAATTAAAACATGTAGCAAAAAATATTTATATTTTAGATGGAGTTTTGTGAAATAAATTGAATGTTTGAAAATAACTACTGATATCAATACACGATTTTTGAAATGTTAATATAGTACCAAAAATTATGATGGCACTACTAATAGGATTTCGTGCTATAGGGAATGTATAGTTTCTTGACTAATTGTCGACACTTGACTATTTGATTGGATATTTGTCATGATCCAAAAATAAAATATAGAGGGGAGTGACAAAATATATTTGTCGTACTTTATTCCAAATATCCTATGGGTTTGTCAAATGTTATCATTGTTTATTATACTGTACATAATTTTGAAAATGTATCCCCTCAAAAAAAATCATTTTTAAATCGACCTTTTGCGTTGAAAAACGTGGTAGTAAAATCATTTTTTATTATTTTTTGCGCAAAATATCTAAAGTTGGAGGGGGGATACAGAGATTATTCCTTATGCTATTTCTTCTAATGAGCGAAAAGCGATAAACTAAACATAAGGGGTAAAATTGTGTATACCAGTGTTATTCGAGAAGTTATAACACTTTGGCCTGCACGACATAATATAAAATGTGGGCAAATGACAAACAAAAAAATACTGTTTACAGAAAAAAAAAGTCAAGATGTGAGGACAACATTTATTATTCCCATAACCCAAAACAAAGAGCTGCAAAATATAACACATGAGGTAACTGCCTTCTCTCTTGTATTAGGTCACAATCCTTGCTCAATGTGGCGCCCTTCATTCTCAAACACCGCCTGCAGACGATAGATGACAGAATGGTCACAATTAAATAGTTAAAATTTATAAAACGTGCCATCTGATAGAAGCCTTCAACATGGCCAATGTGGTAGGCCGGCATCGATAAAAACGCGACTTAATGTACCCCCATAACCGAAATTGTAAGGCGTCAAGTCTGGTGATATTGGAGGCTACTGGTATATAAAGTGGCGACTTATCAATGAATTCCACTGAACGTATCCTTCAGCAATTGTTTGGCACCGCGGGAGATATGAGGAGATCCTCCATCTTGCATGAATGTTATTTCGCTTAGTGCTTGTCTGTCCTGCAATATGGGAATAACCTTTTCTCTCAAAAGTTGAACATAACGTTCACCAGTTACGAAAACGGTTTTAAAAGTTCTACCATTGATTTTTTCAAAGAAAAATGGCCCAATAATAAAAGAAGAAGTGAACCCACACAAAACTCTAACTCTGTGCTGATGAAGTGGTATTTCTGTAAAAATCCTAATGTTTTCTGTTGCCAAAATGAGGCAGTTTTGAATGTTAAATTCTCCCTTTAGATAAAAGTGAGCTTCATCTGTTCTTTGAACATTTGACAGCCAGTTTTCATCAATATCAATTTGCCGGAAAACCCATGCAGCGAATTCTTGACGCTTCTCAAAATCGCTGACTTTCAACTCGTGAAAACTTTGAATTTTGTTAGGATATTTCTATAGAAAAATTCTAAATGTGTGTTCTCTCCAAACTGTTCCATACGAAATCCCCGTTTTTCGAGAAACTTGTCTAGCACTTACTTCTCCATACGGGGATAACGTTTCAATACTCAAAACTTTTAATCAATCGCTTTAGAGAGTAGCAACTCATTGATCCTTTACAGCTTCGAATGTCTTTAAAGGAACGAAACGCTCGTAAAGCTTCAGTGGCAGATTCTGAATCACAATTTAAAAAATTCACCAAGAGTGCTTTATCCTGTAGTGACGGCATTCCAGGGGGAAGGGGAGAAGTTCGACCACACCTCCTTGCGGTCCCCCCTGGACCCTTTGAATATTTGACCAAATTCTGGTTCGTTTCCAAGATGACTAACGTTGCAACGGCACCCATTTTCAAATGAAGAGCAAAACTGATATCTCCAGTAATGCTACCGCGTCCGGGGTAACCGCCGCGTCAGGAGCTGCAGCTCGAGCTCATGATGATAAATCTACTACGAGGACACAATTCAATCTACTACAACTCAATATAAATGGTACCCAGAGGAAAATAAAGAGCTGACTTGTCTTCTCTGTGACAACAATGTACATATTAATTGTCCTCAGGAGACAAAATTGAATCAGAATCTGAGATTCAATATCAAAGATTATACAACACTACGAATGGACAGACCGGGAAAATTCGGAGGAGGACTTGCCGTTTTGATTAAAACTCTAGAAATCAAATTTAAGGAAATCGCCTATAATCAGAGTAAGCCTAGAGAAATCACGACAGAAGCTCAGGCAATAGAAATCTATCTTACATATAAAACAATTCCAATCATAAATGTTTATCACCACGATAATACTAGCATGAATACAGGCCTGATAGAGACATTAAGTGAAGCGTCTTCGGATATCGCAATCATACTTGGTGATTTTAACGCCGAAAGACCAACTTGGGGATCATCTGTCCAGGATAACAAAGGTCAGCAGGTTGAGGACATGCTAACCGACCTCGACCTTACGCCGTTAAATAACGAAAAGAACACCTATCTATCCAAGTCCACAAGCACAGAATCCGCAATAAGCATCACAGACCAATTTTAACAACCCTAAAATTCAAAATTGAGAATTTCCAACAGAATAAAAGAAAACTGGAAAAAAATTTACAGAAAAGCTTGAAGAACTGTGCAACGAAGAATTAAATCACAGAACGATTGACAAAAAATTGGAAAAATTCTCTTTGAACATATCCAAAGCTGCAAAAGTATCGATACCTAGAGTAGACGTAAAGACCTGTGAATACTTTACTGGAAGGACCACAATATCGAGGCAATGATTGCAAAGAGAGACAATAAAAATGAACTTCTTAAAACAAATAAAACAGAAGAAATAATGAAGGAACTCATTGAAATTAGTCACAAAATAGAACAAGAAATTTGGATATTCAAACAAGAAAAATGGGCAGAATTCTGCGAAAAAAAATGGATCCAAAAAAAGGAAAGCCATCACTGGAATATAATTAGTGTTATAAAACAATCAAAACCAACACTAATCCTCCAATACTCTAACCGAAATGAACAGCGAGAACGAACAAACAGATGGCTGACATAATTGCTGAATATCTTTCAAGCACTTCCAGACTCAGCTATACGAATGAAGGCAGGACTCTAAAAATAATATAAACAAGTTAGTTAAACAAGCAAGAAATTACCATCAACAAGATATTTACTCGAGAGACTTCACACTGAATGAGCTAAATTCATCAATAGGAAAGTTAAATCCAAGATGTCACCTGGAGATGCTCTAATCTTTGGTCAAATGATTAAACACTTTGGAGACGAAGCTAAAAATCAACTCCTACGAATACTGAACATTTCATGGCAAACTGGTAAACTACCAAAGAATTGGAAGATATCAATTATAGTGCCAATAATGAAACCAAACAAAGATGCTAAGGAATGCAAGAACTATCGGCCAATTGCTCTTACCAGCATACTTTGAAAAATAACAGAATGAATTATCCACTCTAGGCTCATAGTCTGGCTCACTAACAATAATAAAATAAACTTCTACCAAACTGCCTAAAGATCCAGACACTGTACAACTGATAAACTGTTCTACTTCTGTCAATCAATAATAGATTTCTAGGAAAAACCGCCAAAGAAGACAACGGCCGTATTCCTGGATATGACCTCAGCTTTTAATCGAGTGTATAAAATATTTGAAAGGCTGCACAACATCGGAGTAAGAGGAAAAACCTTAATCTGGATTGCAGACTTCTTAAGGGGAAGAAGGATAAAGGTTCGGGTCAATGGAACATTTTCCAAGGACCGAAGAACATGGGCTGGTGTACCTCGGGGATCTGTGCTCAGTCCTCTACTCTTCTCGCTATATATTAACCGTTGTTCATGTAAATAGATAAATATTATCTGTATTATTTAAAGCCTTATTATGTAAAAATATATGTGTATATAAATTGGACATTTGTTGTTGGCCATGGTCAAGTTTGAGCTCTTGTACGTTTAATTACGACACAACAAAAGTGGCGACGAGGATGCGCGATCTACAGAGCCGGTAAAAAGCTGAGGTAAACGGCGTCTATGCAAGTATAACAACTACATCTTTTAAACAAATCTGACTCTCGGATTATGGAGAGGAAAAATATGAAAATGGGTTAAGATTACATCTTTCAAACTATCTGGATCAAGAAAACAAAGGAGTAGAAAAGACCAGCATGACAAGTTCAAAGTTAATAGTACCTTTTAGATGCTATAGCCCAGTGGAGGACACTTCGATCTTTTTGTACAAAAATTTGAGGCTTTTTTTTGGCATCTGAAGGAGGAGATTGAAGTGCTGATTTTTACCTCACTACCAGATTCTAAAACTTTGAAGCAGGGAAACGACATTTTCTTCCTGGTCTAATGAAAGATCAACCCTATAATACTATCATTCAAAGAATTAAGCTGCATTTGGATCCAAAGAAGAAAGTGATACCACAGCGATGCAGATTTTAAAGAGAATTCAACAGGAAGGAGAATCAATTTCGGAATATCTTAGAGAATTGAAACATTTGGCAATAAATTGTAATTTCGTCGATATGTTGGGAACCATGATGCGAGACCGTTTTGTGACTGGAATCAAGTCGGAAATCCTGAAAAAGAAGCTACTACAAGAGGACGACGATGTCACCCTGGATAAAGTTTTTGCAGTGGCGATCTCGTTCGAATTGGCGGAGATAAATACAAGAGAATTACAAGATAAATTAGTGACCAAAATATCCCCTGTGAATTGAAAGGATAAAAAGGGTGAGTACAATAATAGTACGGCGCAGTATAGGCCTTTCAGGCAAAGTGGCAAAGGCAAAATAGTGTGTTATAGACGTGGTGAAAGACATTCACACGTGGCATCTGTTTTACCTCATAGAACAAAGACTTGTTTTAAAATGTAATAAATTGGGTCATTTAAGTAGGGTCTGCAAAGCTAGTAAGAGAATATGGGGATGTAAATTTGTACAAGAGGACTCTATATATTCTATACAGGGCGAAACTGATGCCACAATAAATTTAACAGTGATTATTATTCTTTGTGCTTTACAATAGATACTGGAAGTCAAGTTACGTTAATACCTAAAGATATTTATATGAATTATTGGCAAGGTAAAATATTATTTCCAACAAATTTAAGATTAATATCCTTTTGTGGTAAATCAATAGAGATTATAGATCAAAGAAATGTTTTTGTAAAAGAAGCCAACCAATATTTACGATTAATAGTTGTAAATGAAAGAATCCAGGTAATTTTATTAGGAAGAGAATGGCTTAAACAGTTGAAACTTGATTATTCTATATTGTTTAGCATTAAAATTTTAAATAATGATTATAATAGAAATATATTTAAATATATAAAGATTTGATGGATAGGTATGCGGATTTGTTTAACAAAGATTTGGGCTGTCTAAAGGAAGTTAGAATAAATTTTAATTTAAAAAAGGATGTGACTCCTGTGTTTTGTAAGGCCAGAAGTTTACCTTTCTCTCTAAAAAACAAAGTAGAGAATGAAATTGATCGTTTAGTGAATTCTTGCATTTTATAACCTATAGTTCATGCATAAACGATAAGGAAGAGTAAGGAGAAAATATTTTTATTCAATTAAACTTGTGACAAGCTTTCGGGCAGTCACGCCCTTCAACAGGTAATAAAAAGAACAATTGACTATTAAAATAGGAAACAAAATGAGCTTTAAACAAAAATGATACAACTGCAGCCTGGCCGCGAGAAAACGTGAATTCAGGAAAGTAATGTGAGGTGGGGGGGGGGGGGGGGGGGGAGGGGGTTTATCCGGTTTTTAAGTTAATACATATATCATGATATTGTTTAGACAAATCTATATGTCGATTAATACTGTCATTAGAAATGGATAAAATGGCCTCTATGATTAATCTCTGGTGTTTACTGGGAATGTTATTGTACAAGGTGGTGGGAGAATCTAAATTGAAAGAATGGCCAGTATTATGGGTGTGGTTGTATATGAAGGATCTGCCGTCTTTATTATTGATGCATCTACCATGTTCGATCATCCTGATGGCCACGGACCTACCTGTCTCACCTATGTAGGTTGCACTACAAACGTTACATGAGACTGAATAGACCGAGCCACCAGAAGATCGAACAGTGGTAGGTCTCTGTATGCGGGTAATGGGATGTCTAAGAATGGTGGCCAGACTTCTATTATTTTTAAAATAAGTATTGATACCGTGGGATTTAAGCATGCGGGATATGGTAGCGGATTGTGATGAAAAAGGCAAAATACAGGTATTTCTATGGGCTGTAAGGGGTTTCAACTTAGCAGAGTTGTATTGGTATTTGTGTATGAAATGGAGAGGGTATTGTGAGAGGGCAAGCTGTTTTTTGATGTTGGAGAATTCTATTGACCTAAATATGGGCAGGGAGCAATGTGTGACCAATCTTTTGGTAAGTGTTCTGACTGTATTAATTTTATGGGATAAGGGACAGGAAGAATTGAAATTGGTATAGAAAGTTGGGTTATTGATTTTATGATATACTGTTGTGTGGTAGTATGATGGGGTACGAATAATGAGTATGTCGAGAAAAGGTATAATACCATTAACTTCTGATTCATAACTGAAAGAAATGTCAGGGTGAAAGGAGTTAAGAACAGATAAAATGCCAACCTCACTATCAGAATCACATATACAAAGGATATCATCAATATACCTCCTCCACATGTGAATGCCCGGTGTGTATTGGCGTTGGATCCAGTCGTCAAGGGTAGACATGACTATTTCAGCTAAGGGTGATGATAACGGGCTACCCATTGGTGAGCCCCTAATCTGTTTGAAAAATTGGTTATTGAAAGTAAATTCTGTGATGTCTAGCATATGGAGGAAAGTGCGACTATAGAAGAAACAGTTTTAGAGTCTAACTGGATGTCTTGTAGGAATTTAGTTAGCTGTGTAATGATTAGCTGGTGGGGTAGGGATAAATACATAGAATTTACATCATATGATACCAATGTGGAGTTCTGAAACGGGGTAAGAGATTGGATGAACTGTATAAAGGCAGGAATGTCTGTTATGGAAGAGGATTGTGGGCGGGTCTTAACCAGAGGTGTAAGGAAAGCTGATAGGTATTTAGAAAGTTTGTATGCCGGGGAGAGGTGGTAGGCTATGATGGGGCGAATCGGAATGGTAGGTTTGTGGGTTTTGGGTAAGCCATAGATGTAGGGGGTACTAGACATATCGGATGTGAAAGTTTGGTATTGTTCAGATGTGATGGAGCCTGACTTTTTTAGGCGTAATAGCTTCAAGCGGAATGTTCTGGTGGAGGAGGAAATATCGAGTTGGGTGATCGGTATGAATGTGGTTTGGACCGCTCCAATAGTACCGGCATCAAAAAAGGATGGTAAGTGTAAGGATATGTGGTGATTTTAGATGTACAGCTAATAAAGCAATAGAATTAGATAGGTTTCCCATTCCATCGATCGACGAGATCTTTTCAAAATTATCTACAAGCACCGTACTTTCGACTCTAGACCTATCACAGGCTTACTTACAAGTAATGTTAGCGGAAGAAGCCAAAGCTGTTGTTGATATAAATACAACAAAGAGGTTGTTTTCTTATAAAAGACTACCATATGACGTAGCGGTAGCACCAAATAAATTTCAGAGGATTATGGAAGGCCTATTTTCTGATTTGCCAGGTGTGGCCTGCTACATAGATGATATTTTGGTTGCAGGAAAAGACTTTGAAGATCATTAACAAAATTTGGATCTAGTGTTTAGATGATTGCTAGAAAAAGGTTTAAAGTTAAACAGATATAAATGTAAATTTGAAAAGAAATCGGTGAAATATTTAGGGGTCAAAATGGATAAATATGGACTGCATCCCTTAGAAAATAAAACTAAAGCAGTGATAGAGGCGCCTGAACCTAAAGAATGTTTCTCAATTGAGATCTTTCATAGGACTCTTAATTTATTATTATAGATTCATAAAGAATATAGCAAACATTTTAGCGCTATTCTATCAACTTTTGAATAAAAATTGTAGATGGAATTGGACGAAAAAATATCAAATGTTATTTTAAAAATGTAAATCATTATTAATGGACTATGGACTAGGCGTAATTCTGAGTCATATAAATGATAGAAAGGAAGAATGCCCTATAGATTTTGCTTCTAGAACATTAACTGAAGCGGAAAAACGTTTCTCTCAACTAGAAAAGAAAGCGTTGAGCATAACTTTTGGCGTTGAGAAATTCAGACAATACTTACTGGGACGAAAATTTGTATTGGTCACAGACAACCGACCCTTAATTCATATATTTTCACCTCATAAACCAATTCCCATATGTGCATCATCCAGAATTAAAAGATGGTCCTTAAAATTAGCTGCATTTAATTATACTGTGGAATTTCGAAAAACTAGTGATAATTCCAATGTTGACGCATTGCCACGTCTTCCTTTAGAATCGAGTGTCAGGGAGTCTCTTGATGAAGACCAGGTACTTCATCTTAGGAAGTCGAATGAGGTACCGTTCTCTTTTATGGAGGTGGCTAATGAGACGCCCCAAGATAAAATACTGTCTATAGTATTAAGGAATGTTAGAGAAGGCAACTGTGTGTGTGGAAATTCACAAGGGTACCGAGAGAAAACCCACTAGCTCCTCATTATAAGATCAATGAGGAATTAAGTTTGGAGTTTGGTTGTCTTCAATGGCGTGAAAGAGTGGTAATTCCCCAAAAATTAATATCTTTAATTTTAAATGACTTGCATGAAATACACATGGGGATTGTTAAAATGAAGATGATTGCCAGACGGTATTTTCTGGAGGCCAGGCATAGACAGTAACATCGAGGAGTTAACTAGAGAATGTAGAGTATGCCAAGAATCGGCAAGCATGCCCCCGGCTACCATCTCGGAATGGACTTGGCCCGAAAAACCGTGGCATCGACTTCATCTTGATCTAGCGGGTCCGTTCATGGGAAGAATGTTTTTGGTTCTCGTGGACGCATACTCAAAGTGGATAGAAATTTTTATCATCAAAGATATTACCAGAAAAACGATTATAAGTCATCTTAGAGAAATTCTCGCCAGAATTGGATTGCCCTAATATTTTGTTACAGATAACGGAAGACAGTTTGTCTCCGGTGAATTCGAGCAATTTACCAAAACGAATGGTATACGGCACACTAAGACCAGTCCGTATAATCCTAGTACAAATGGTTTAGCTGAGAGATATGTAAGAGAGTTTAAAAACCTTTTGAGAAAGAATAATGGGAAGGATGATTTAGAGACGAATCTACAAAGTTTCCTATTTGCTCATAGAGAATTCCCCCAAACTGTAATAAAGGAATTCCCCGGCGGGGAACTGCTAATGAAGAGAAGCTTAAGATCAAGATTCTCGAATTTAATACCAAGATGGGAAATCCGCGAGAGGTATTTCATGAGGCCGTAAGAAGGCAGGAACAGTTTACTACAGGTTGCGAGGTTTTTTTTCCGCAACTATGCAACTGGACCTAAACGGTAAAAAGGTACCATTTTGGAATTATTGAGCTACCGTCACTACCTTATAAGTTGCGAGGGCGTCGTGTATAAGAGGCATATCAATCAATTGCGACCTGTGAGAAAGAAACAAGTGGAGACAAGAAATTTGATACTTCCTCGAACATCAGGAGAGAAGCCTGTAGGTGGAAGTCAGAAATAAAGTGAAGAGGAGGTTCCAGAGGTTACATCAGGAAACAAGGAGGAGACTGCTTCTGTGCACGTACCCTCTTGCACTCCTATACCAGGGCCTGTTGCTGTGCACGTGCCCTCTTGCACTCCTAAACCGGAGGCTGCCGCTGTGCAAGTGCCCGTCCGCAGTCCTAGACCTCAGAGAGCCAGGAAACCCCTAGACCGACTGGAGTATTATAAAGGGGGGAGATGTGTTGTGTATGTAAATAGATGAAGATTATTTGCATTCTTTAAAGTCTCATTATGTAAGAATATATGTGTATATAAATTGGACATTTTTTGTTGGCCAAACGAAAAGAATCTGAGGCTCTTTATTGGACAAGACAAAAACAACAACGGCATTCCAGAGTAAAATAAATCATCAGAGATAGATAAATATTTTTCAAATGAATTAAAATAAATATAATCGATACTGAGAGAGAGTTGAATTTGAAAAAAATAGAAAATTATTATTTTCGAAATATAAATATCTGAGAGGATTCCAGCAAACCGCATCTAAAATATCAGTTTTTTTTTTTGCTACATGTTTTATTTGCATATACCTATTTTACATATCTCAGATTGTATTTAAAAATCGTTAACCATTTCTTCTAACTTTTGGCGAAATGGTGTTTTATTAATTTATCATTTGATATTATTAGGGTTCTTTCCTGGTATTCAAAAAGTAAAAATACGTGTCGTTCAGTTATATTTTTCAATTTATCAAACAATTTGGCCGCTGAATCGCTGATTCTGGTAGGGCGCCATCTAGCGAATGAAGCTGTAACTAAAATCAATTTCGAATTTTTCATTATTTACCATAAAAAAATCCCATTGCATCCTGAACACAATGGTGTTTACCGCATTGCTCTAGCGCAAATATTCGCGGAGTTATTAATTTTTAAAGTTGTGCGGGACTTTTGGATCACCCTCTGTATATATATATATATATGTAGTAATCCCGTTGTGGAATGTGCTGGGCAGTCGTAGTCGTGGGTGTGTGATGGGATTCCCGCACTGGCACAGCAAGAGACAGAGGCAGGTCTAGGTGGTAACTCCAAGAAGTAGAGGTAGACCACGGACGAAGGTAGTCGGACCATGGACGTCACGGATGCCCTAAGTCTACATCGCGGATAGGGGTGAGAAGTCTGACTGACCGTATGACAGCGTCGCTCTGAAACAACTGAAACAACTACTTCGTTTGTCCCATCTTGGGGGACCTTATATATTGGCCTCTGACGAGTTCTGATTGGATCCCGTAATCACGCCACCTGTCAAGCGCTGGGTTATTAATTATGTCTGGCCACGTGTCGGCCACCTGCTGACGGGGGAATGAACTCATTAGCATAAACACCTGTTAGTCTGGGTTGTTTATCACGTCTGGCCTTTGTCCTCTGTACTACCTCTACTCCTTTTGTTTTATTTGTCATTTCTATTATTATACAAGGTCGATACATATTTTTATATACAGATATGGGGTTATAATAAACATTAGAAGAAGATTGTGCTCTATCTACCTTAAAATATACTACAGAATGTGTCCCCGGTGATGAAGGTTTGGTTGGGGGAATGACATGTAATGAATGATAACCTAACAAACCTATTATAAAAAATAAAAGAAATAATTTGTATACAAATTAGTTAAAATTATTATTAAGCTACAAGTTAAAAAGAGAAAGATGTTGTAATGGTGGTGTATCAATGAAAACGTACAAAATGAATGATAAAAGATTAAGAGAAGGTATATAATACAAAATGGTAACTATGGTAAAATGAATCGTACAAGGAAAATAATATCTTATTGTATTAAAGATGAGAGAAAAAAAAATGAAGTTAGTTTATTGACTGAACTTATAATGTTACGCTAAGGTTGAAAAAGAAAGGGGGTGTCTGAGCATGTTTCTGCAAAAGTAGTATCCCAAGCATCCTGCAATGCAATGCGAACTTGTTTAAGTGAGGCATTGTTTTCATTAACAGAAGGCCTAAGATATTCCGTCTGCATCATTAGCTCTGACAGTGAAAAGAGGTGGGAAGATTGATGGATGTAAAAGGTAGAGGTAGAGGTAAGAGGGATCCCTGTTGTCCATAATGATTGTGCCCGGTTGAGTTGTGAAAAAAAACTGAAAAGTTGAAAAAATGATGAATTGATATGATGCGTCGGGCGATGAGAAAAAAAATAAAAATATCGCGCTGGATATCCTGAACTCATTATCGGGAATGGTATAACGAGGAAGGATTTTTCCAGTCGGATTAATCAATGAAAAAAAAACAATAATGTTCGGCGAACTGGAATCCCTTGGAAGGTTGGAGGTTTGAAGGATGCGGAAAAGGAGAGGTGGGTGTAAGAGAGTTATTGCTGCCAATTTTGATTGTGTCCGGCTTGTATGGTGAAAAGAAAAAGTTGAAAAATGAAAAAATGATGAGCCGGACGATGAGAGAAAAAAAAATCTAACTGGGTCTCCTGAGCTCACTGTTGGGAGATGTACAGCGAGGAAGGGTCTTCTAGTTAGGTTAATCACTAAAAAAAAAAGAAAATGGCTGACGAACAATAAACTCTTGATGGAGGGAAAGGTTGGGAGGAAAGGTTCATGGGATAGAATTAAGAGGTTGTAAGGGAAGCGTCAAAAATAACATTTTGAAAATCTATTAAGAAAAATAAAATGATAAATGTTTTATCTATTTAAGAAATATTATAAATATTGTTAGGTGTAGGTTTTTTAAGACGGTGCCTAAAATAGTTGAAGTTGTAAAATGCTAAGTCGGAACATGATGAGAAAAAGAGAAAATAAAAATATTAAAGGTAATAATATATAAAGGGTTGATTGGTAATTGAAGGCATTAATGTTGATGGTTAATAAACAAAATGATATTATTGATGAATAGTGAAATGTTTTATCTACATTGGTAAGTTAAAAAACAAAGTGCAACACCACAAAACTAGTAAAAGTGTAAGTCTATTTACAAATAAATGAGAGAAAAGCTAGCAAACCTATTAAATGGGAAATAATTTGGGGCACAAATTAGTTACTAGAATAAAAATAAAGATAAAGGGGAGTAGTGGTGACACATTGATATAATATTATAAAACTACAAAAATTATATAAGAGGAGTGCATAGGAAGGATAAATTTAAAGTAAACACATACAATAGCGAAAGTAAATATTTGGGAAAGTTGGTATACTAGTTACAGTTTTTTGTTACTTAAAGTGCCTTGAATATTTACAACATAGTTTCAGGGATGTAATACAGGAAGGAGGAGAAGTAGAGGTAATAAAAGTGAAATTAAAATATAAAAGAAAATTGACTTAAGCAAAAGGTTTGCGATAGGTAGTGACGCAGTGAGAAATAAAGGAAGAAGGTCTGAATTGGTTTCTGCAAAGGACATCTCAGGAGTCCTGCCCTGCAATACGAGCTTAGAAGCGAAGTATTGTTTTCAGGGTTCAGCAATCTCAAGATGCTCTGTAAGTAGCATTAGATCAGATGGGCAAAAGGCGTGAAGATCGAAGGAGAGGTAGTTATGGGAGAATATGGGGAAGAAATCTTTTCTGAGAGAGGTTAAAAAGAGATGGTGTCTCAAAAGCTGCACTGCTGTCGGTGATTGAGCTCGATAAGATGAAAAATAAAATTAAACGAAAAATGAGTGGGCGCATCGTGCTGTGATGGCCTGGGTCGAGCGTTAGAGAAAAAAAAATCTTGCTGGTTACCCAAGCTCTCCGTGTGGAGTTAACATGGGGAGGAAGAGTGTACCAGGTCGATGAATCATTAAAAAAATAAAAAAGGTTGACGAGCAGGAGTCTCAGGAACCGTTGAAGAGGTTAGAGGGTGGAGGTAGATTGTGAAAACAGGGCTCGACTGTTGCCATTGATTGATTGAACCTGAGTTTGAGGAAAAAAGAATGAAATAAAGAATGCTGGGACGGTGACCTGGGTGTAAATAAAAAAAATCGGCAAACAGGAACTCTGCGATGGACGAGGGGTGGTTAGAACGAAGGCATAGAAGGCCAATGGAAAATGATCAAGAGACGAGAGAAGTATGGAAGGCCTATAATTGATTGATTGACAGGTAAGAGTGTTGCAGTAAGAAGGACTGTCTCTGCTAATGATGGATGCTAATGATGTAACAAGGGAGGGAGAGATGAAGTAGAAGAAAAAAAAACAATTAGGGGGAGATCAGTGCGACCTTGAATTTGTTGTCGCGTTAAGACGCACAGACAAATCGCTAGATTGGAGATTATAAGCGGTGATTAGGTTTAGAAAATGATAAAATAATGAATTTACGAATTTTTTTAAGAGAAAAGGTTATGGCATGGGTACAAAATTCGGTAGAGTTTCGTAAATGACAATTTAACACAGGTAGGAATGAAATGCAATGGGGTATGGAAATTTTATGGTATGTTATTTAGTTTTCGCATATTACATTTATAATTGTATTTGTAATTGTGGGGGAAATGGGAGGCACATTTTGAGATGAGATAATTTAAAATTGATATTTATAAAAATACAAATCTAGGACTATTTTTTAAAACTTTTAAATATTGAGAAATATCAATTGAAATAGTAATAGGTTAAGTAAAATAAAGAGCGTAAAAAATTTAATTATTAATATTATGGCCATAAATAAGGTATTAAAAAAAACACACAAATAAGTTTAGAAAATATGATTCGAGTAATTAAAATACAATATGATTTTTTTTTTATGAAAAATTGAAATTAATTAATTTAAATTTAAAAGTTGCTTAAAATAAAGTAAAAATTGATAAATGAGGGTGTATAAGATTTAATATTTGAATTTAAATGCTATAAAAATGGTAAAATAATGAACTTGAAGGATTTATAATAATAATGTTATTGCTATTAAAATGGTATCGAATAATTAATTCAGAGCAAACGGAGATAGTGTTACATTAAATAGTTCTGTATAGAAAATTCTCTTACCAGATGATTGTCTTGAATGGGTCTTGTGGAGTGGGCTGCGATGAGGCTTGGTGATCACTTTTTGCGATGGTTGCCATGGGACATCGTCGATGTTGGTTGACGGGGCAATGTCAGGATTTCTCGATGATTCTTGTCTGCCTGTTCGAGCCGATGGAGGAAGATGTTCGTGGCGCAGTAGATGTCGATGGGGGCGATAATGACCTCCTCGGTGCGAGGTGCAGCTAGTCCTCGCATGGCGTCTTTTAGGTGGCTTACTCGGTCTTCGCAGTGGGGCTGTATGTTGGTGAGGGCATCCGCGAAGTACTCGTCTTCGGCCTCTGTCATCCTCTGCATATTGCCGTCCTCAGTCATCCTGTCGACTTTAACGGATTCTGTAGTAATCCCGTTGTGGAATGTGCTGGGCAGTCGTAGTCGTGGGTGTGTGATGGGATTCCCGCACTGGGACAGCAAGAGACAGAGGCAGGTCTAGGTGGTAACTCCAAGAAGTAGAGGTAGACCACGGACCATGGACGTCACGGATGCCCTAAGTCTACATCGCGGATAGGGGTGAGAAGTCTGACTGACCGTATGACAGCGTCGCTCTGAAACAACTGAAACAACTACTTCGTTTGTCCCATCTTGGGGGACCTTATATATTGGCCTCTGACGAGTTCTGATTGGATCCCATAATCACGCCACCTGTCAAGCGCTGGGTTATTAATTATGTCTGGCCACGTGTCGGCCACCTGCTGACGGGGGAATGAACTCATTAGCATAAACACCTGTTAGTCTGGGTTGTTTATCACGTCTGGCCTTTGTCCTCTGTACTACCTCTACTCCTTTTGTTTTATTTGTCATTTCTATTATTATACAAGGTCGATACATATTTTTATATACAGATATGGGGTTATAATAAACATTAGAAGAAGATTGTGCTCTATCTACCTTAAAATATACTACATATATATACGGTAATTCTTATTAATTTCTACTATAGTTATCTATTTATGTTCACGACCTATTCATTGAGCTCAATATGATTAGTTCCCTATCTTTTTCACGTAAGACATCCTTCAAATGCAAATAAGCTTTTGGACACATATACATGTAAATTCGAAACTATTATAGACGCGTATGATTCTTTTAAAAATAAAATAATTTCTACTGCCCTTACTGCAATGGAAAAATCTCCCATTAATTTTTCCATTGCAGTAAGGGCAGTAGAAATTGTTTTATTTTCAAAAGAATCATACGCGTCTATAATAGTTTCGAATTTTCATAATAGATGGAGCGCTAATGCATCACATATACATGTACTTAATTACCTCTAAGGCAAAATAACATAAAATCTAAGAGTAAACTTGATATTTAAAATTTTGAGTTCAACCCATCTTCATTGTAATGTATTGTAGATTGTTCAGGTGCGTGTGTGGTAGAATAAGTAGTTTACTGTATTGTTGAATCTTTGTAATGAACAGTCTAGATGTAAAGTCTCCCTCTACCTTTAGCAATACTCTTTATATACACACATGTACAAGTTTTAAAGTTGTGGAAAGTCAACAATGTCGCCAGTTGTCTGTTTTTTTTAAGAGACAGAGTAAATTGTTATGAAAAATTATCTTTATTAAATATCACTGTAATATCTTTCAGAGTTATTGTCTGAATCCCGATATACATGTTAAAAGGTACAACTTCCTTTAGTTTTGTTCATGAGTGTAGTTATCTCGTGTGTCTTAAATAAAGGTCAATGTAATATCTTTCAGAGTTATTGTCTGAATTCCGATATACATGCTATAAGGTACAACTTCCTTGAGTTTTGTCCATGATTGTAGTTATCTCGTGTGCCTTCAATAAAAATATCACTGTAATATCTTTCAGAGTTTTTGTCTGAATTCCGATATACATGCTATAAGGTACAACTTCCTTGAGTTTTTTCCATGATTGTAGTTATCTCGTGTGCCTTCAATAAAAATATCACTGTGATGTCTTTCAGAGTTATTGTCTGAATCCCGATATACATGCTATAAGGTACAACTTCCTTGAGTTTTGTCCATGACTGTAGTTATCTCGTGTGTCTTCAATAAAGGTCACTGTAATATCTTTCAGAATTATTGTCTGAATCCCGATATACATGCTATAAGGTAAAATTTCAGCAAGTTTTGTCCATGAGTGTGAATACATCTTATTAAATAATTCGGCCAAGGGGTGGATTACAACACCCCGTATGCCAAGTCATCCATATACAGGTTCTTTCTGTTACTTGAGATGAGGTGAAAACTTCCTTATTGTCTGAAGGAGGACTCTGTCGTTTGGTGAAGCCTCCTGGAACTTACCTTACTGTATATATATTATCCTCTTTTTAAAAATATTTTTTCTTTTCTTTTTGTTTTTTATTATTTCTATTAATAATTTTTTTTATCTTTTATCTCTGTTACCATTGACTCTTTGTATAATGTCAAATAATTTGTCTAGGAGTGTATATTGGTTATATTTGTATGACTGTTTGGAGGTATTGGGGAGAGGCGTTTGGAGATGATTCTTAAAGCAGAGCAAAGTATTTCAATTGGTACTTCAACTTTAAAAATGGAAGAACAAATCTATTTGTTGAAACTCGACCTGGTCGACCGTGTATCATCAGAAACCAAGTAAATATCAAACAGATCAGAAGTATTTTGTGAGAAAACCCCTAGAATGAAAATCAGAGAGGTGAGCAGACAATTAGATATATCGTACAGATTGGTGCAATCAATAATAAGTGAATGTAAATATTTAGGTGAATAAAGAGAAAGGAAACTCTTAAAAACACCTTCTAGAGATTTGGCAACCCACTGAAGACGCAGAAAACCATTTCAGAAAAGAAAGATATAGCAATAGAACTCTATAATTTCTACAGATCAATTGTAAATAGATTCATACACAAAAGAGGTAGTGAGGAAAGTTTTAGAACACAGATGTGTAAATAAATCCATTTCCAAACAAAGGCTCACGTGTACATGGTGGAAAGGGAGAAAATTTTATTGTATTATTTTGTTGTTGTATGGCGAATCCATACAGGGTAATGGGCCCTAATAAAAGCCTTTTTGTTTTGTTGTAATAAATGAAGATTT
Organism: Cordylochernes scorpioides; assembly: GCA_030710605.1. NCBI lineage: Eukaryota > Metazoa > Arthropoda > Arachnida > Pseudoscorpiones > Chernetidae > Cordylochernes > Cordylochernes scorpioides. The sequence goes on along the minus strand of CP092873.1, from coordinate 83,227,998 downwards.
GAATATGGTTAGAATAGAAGCTCAGTTTGTTCCTATATTATTAAAAATTGAGGTTAGACTTTACATCTGTGTAAACCTTCTGAAAAGCTAACAGAATAGCCTAGACATGCTGAAACAAATAATCACTGTGATGAGACATGGGTTTACGTGTATGACCCAAAGACAAAATGCCAGTCAAGTGAATGGGTTGAACAAGAGGACAACCAAAGTCTAAAAAATTCAATGAGAGCAAAAACAAAGATTAAAACATTGTTGATTTCTTTTATTATTATTATTTCGAAAAAGGAATCAAATCTAACGGCAACGAGATTCTCTATTCTCTCTCTCTCTTCGCAGTTATATTTTATTTCTTCTTCGAAATGATATCTAGCGATTCCTCCTCTTGTATTTATTATCATAATACAATATAATATAATGCGGCTTGTGATTGTAAAACGACATTTGAAATACTATCCCGCATATGTTTCTTTTCGACGAAAATTCAAAATTTATTTCAAGGAGATATAACGATTATTTCTAACCTTTTGGATGAGGTATGAAATGGTGAATTGTGAAGAGTAATGATAAACGGAAAAATAAAGTAAAAGTTCCCATCCCTGGACACTTTTATTTTTCCGTTTATCATTACTCTTCACAATTCACCATTTTATACCTCATCCAAAAGGTTAGAAATAATCGATATTTCTCCTTGAAATAAATTTTGAATTTTCGCTGAAAAGAAACACATGCGGGATAGTATTTCAAATGTCGTTTTACAATTATTATTAATGTTTTAAAGGTTTTCTTTGAGAATTTCAACAATCAATATTTTTTCAACATATTTTTTACACGGATTATTTATTCAATAAATGAAAAAATATGTTCAACAAAATGACAATATATGTATTTGGATATCCTTTCTCGTTTACTTAAAGCAATTAAAATCAAAAGGCTTGATTTATGGGAGAAAAAAATGGATTCTGTTATACGATAATGCTCGACCTATCAAAGCCCTTTCGGTTGCTCGATAGTGCTGCATCAATTTTAATGCTCCCTACATTTATTCGAAATATTCTATGATATTTAATATTTATTTAAAACAGATTATATACATTATCATCATTCTTTTTTATAGTTTCATTCCTTTTGTAATATTTTATTGAACATATATCTTGATTGGTTATTGGAGCGAGAGAAGACCTAGGCCAAGACTGCGGATCACGACCTACGAGGAAGAGAGAGACAATGAATAAATAAATACAATAAATTTAAAAGGTAATTTATTTTTATTTACTTTTTTTTATTTGCTTTAAGTATGGAAACCCGCTTGGTGTATAACACCAAAAAGGAGGAAACTAAGGAAAGCTGCAACTTGGTGCAACAATATTTGGCTAAGAACTGAATCCCCGAGCTCTCTCATCCACCTTATCTCCCTTAACTCTATTCCCTTGACTTTTATCTTCTCTAAAATAAAATCTTTCTTGAAGGATAAACATGTTGATGATGCGAGCATAATATTATAAAATCTAAGTAAACTTCAAAAGCCATCTAGAAAAAAAAAACTAATATTATTTTACAAATTGATAACGTTGTTCTGTCGCGTAAGGATCATACTTCAAGAAAAATTAGTTGTTTGTTATATTTGTATCTAATTAAATTTTTCAAAGACCTAGTCGCTTCTTCTATGTTTTAAATATAATTTTTCCTTTAATAAATACTATTTAAAACAAAAAAGGCATATCCTGTCACATACGTGAGCATTTTCAGATGACAGAGCGCCATCTAGTGGAAGAAAAATCAACTAAACATTGATTTAGGTTTATTACAGAATATTATAGCACATTGTTTTATCTTTAAATACATTTTATAGAACAACTCTGAGAAATCGGCCGACAGATGGCATCGCTTTACACTATATAAATTCATTGTTTCTATGAAAACTAGACACATCGGCCAGTTAGAGTTTTTTTATTTTCTCAACGTTTCGACAAAATTCTTTTGTCTTCGTCAGGAGAAGTATATAAAAATAAAGCATTTGGCAAGGCGTTAAAAATTGTTCTGAGGTTGCAAGGACGTTTTATCTTTACGAAATTCATTGTTGTTGATTTCTTGTTTTTTTTTTTTTTTTGTGGTGAAAAACCTTTGGTAAATAAGCTGAATAAATATTTGATTTTATTTATTCTTCAAGCCTCAAATGTCAGTTGATTATTTCTCTAAAATATTATATGTCTTAAAAAGCTGCAGATTCGTCATATTCTTCTTATTAATTTATTTATTATATATAAATTTACTATCATCTAAATGGAAGGAAATAGTACTCAAAAATGATTTTATATATATATATGTCGTATCCGTCGTGGTCGAATGGAAGGGCGCGACCGTTGTACATGTATGCGTCAAAAAAGAACTTGTTCCACACTCGTGAGCGCACGCGGCGGAGGCGTGGCCTTCACCTGCGCGCTCTGGCCCCCACGTTTATTTTGTACAGATTTATAGATAGGTGAATTTGTATTTACATTTTAACATTCTAATTATGGCTAAAATAAATTATATCTCCTGGGGATTAGACAAATTATGACATAAATATATTTCTATATGGTTTACGTCTGCACAGTACTGGCAAAAATACTCACGTGATAAAACTCTGGAAAAATATGTCGTACCACAAGTGCTAAGAGTCATGGGGCCTCGTGGTTAGGCGTCAATGGGTAAAACAAAGGATGAGGAAGGTTGTATGTCACCTCAGAGAGAGAGGCCAGCGCCGAAGATGCGATCAAGGTCCAAGAGGGTATAATCTATACGAAAGGTAGAAAAAATCTGTTGTTATCCAGCTCGTTTGTCAGAGTGGCCGCGGTCGTAAAACATATTGGAAGTTTCCTAGAAGGAATGAATAATCTTGACGAAATTGGAACTCGGACCTCGCCCTGTTTTGGATGCAGCAGACGCTCAATAAAACTTTATTGATTTGTTTGTAATTACAAGATAGCCAAGCTAGCGTGTTGAATTGTATCTAGATTTAGGGGCTGTTACAATATTTATAATTATGGTACATGTGAAAGTCTAGTTTATATTGAAATATATTACTACATTATACCCACGTAGTATATGCACACGGTGATGAAAATTAGATTATGGTGAGTGCAGGTAAAAGCATAAGGTACCCTCATACCTCGCTTTGCGTCGGGGTTGCGTTCCAAAAAAAACACGACGCAAATTGAAACGACGCAAAGTAAAAATATGTGAAGGCGCAATCAAAAACAAAGGTGTTGCCATATTTTAGGGAAAAAAATTAAAGACTCGAATTCAAAACAACGCAACTTCGAAAATCTAACGACGCACAGTGAAAATCAGTAAAAATTAAGTAGCGACGCAACTTCGAAAAAAACGCAAAACGAAATGACGCAAATCGAGGTATTGGTGTAATTACAACGGGAGAAAAATAATGTGTGTATTAATTGGTTTGATATGATGGTTATACCTAATAAAATATGGGGTTGTAGGATC
>CP092873.1:83185021-83224415 GCA_030710605.1 Cordylochernes scorpioides | reverse complement strand
TGAAAAATATAACTGAACGACACGTATTTTTCCGTTTTGATTACCAGGAAAGAACCCTAATAATATCAAATGATAAACTAATAAAACACCATTTCGCCAAAAGTTAGAAGAATTGGTTGACGATTTTTAAATACAATCTGAGATATGTAAAATAGGTATATGCAAATTGAAACATGTAGCAAAAAATATTTATATTTTAGATGGAGTTTTGTGAAATAAATTGAATGTTTGAAAATAACTACTGATATCAATACACGATTTTTGAAATGTTAATATAGTACCAAAATTTATGATGGCACTACTAATAGGATTTCGTTTTATAGGGAATGTATAGTTTCTTGACTAATTGTCGACACTTGACTATTTAATTGGATATTTGTCATGATCCAAAAATAAAATATAGAGGGGAGTGACAAAATATATTTGTCGTACTTTATTCCAAATATCCTATGGGTTTGTCAAATGTTATCATTGTTTATTATACTGTACATAATTTTGAAAATGTATCCCCTCAAAAAAAAATCATTTTTAAATCGACCTTTTGCGTTTAAAAACGTGGTAGTAAAATCATTTTTTATTATTTTTTGCGGAAAATATCTAAAGTTGGGGGGGGGATACAGAGATTATTCCTTATGCTATTTCTTCTAATGAGCGAAAAGCGATAAACTAAACATAAGGGGTAAAATTGTGTATACCAGTGTTATTCGAGAAGTTATAACACTTTGGCCTGCACGACATAATATAAAATGTGGGCAAATGACAAACAAAAAAATACTGTTTGCAGAAAAAAAAAAGTCAAGATGTGAGGACAACATTTATTATTCCCATAACCCAAAACAAAGAGCTGCAAAATATAACACATGAGGTAACTGCCTTCTCTCTTGTATTAGGTCACAATCCTTGCTCAATGTGGCGCCCTTCATTCTCAAACACCGCCTGCAGACGATAGATGACAGAATGGTCACAATTAAATAGTTGAAATTTATAAAACGTGCCATCTGATAGAAGCCTCAACATGGCCAATGTGGTAGGCCGGCATCGATAAAAACGCGACTTAATGTACCCCCATAACCGAAATTGTAAGGCGTCAAGTCTGGTGATATTGGAGGCTACTGGTATATAAAGTGGCGACTTATCAACGAATTCCACTGAACGTATCCTTCAGCAATTGTTTGGCACCGCGGGAGATATGAGGAGATCCTCCATCTGGCATGAATGTTATTTCGCTTAGTGCTTGTCTGTCCTGCAATATGGGAATAACCTTTTCTCTCAAAAGTTGAACATAACGTTCACCAGTTACAAAAACGGTTTTAAAAGTTCTACCATTGATTTTTCAAAGAAAAATGGCCCAAAAATAAAAGAAGAAGTGAACCCACACAAAACTCTAACTCTGTGCTGATGAAGTGGTATTTCTGTAAAAATCCTAATGTTTTCTGTTGACAAAATGAGGCAGTTTTGAATGTTAAATTCTCCCTTTAGATAAAAGTGAGCTTCATCTGTTCTTAGAACATTTGACAGCCAGTTTCATCAATATCAATTTGCCGGAAAACCCATGCAGCGAATTCTTGACGCTTCTCAAAATCGCTGACTTTCAACTCGTGAAAACTCTGAATTTTGTTAGGATATTTCTATAGAAAAATTCTAAATGTGTGTTCTCTCCAAACTGTTCCATACGAAATCCCCGTTTTTCGAGAAACTTGTCTAGCGCTTACTTCTCCATACGGGGATAACGTTTCAATAGCTTCAGCATTCTGCAAAACCGTAACAGCCACTGACTTGCATGTCGATGGTCTTCCACTCCGAGGTTTTATTTCCAGAGATCAAGTTTTCTCAAAACTTTTAATCAATCGCTTTAGAGAGTAGCAACTCATTGATCCTTTACAGCTTCGAATGTCTTTAAAGGAACGAAACGCTCGTAAAGCTTCAGTGGCAGATTCTGAATCACAATTTTAAAAATTCACCAAGAGTGCTTTATCCTGTAGTGACGGCATTCCAGGGGGAAGGGGAGAAGTTCGACCACACCTCCTTGCGGTCCCCCCTGGACCCTTTGAATATTTGACCAAATTCTGGTTCGTTTCCAAGATGACTAACGTTGCAACGGCACCCATTTTCAAATGAAGAGCAAAACTGATATCTCCAGTAATGCTACCGCGTCCGGGGTAACCGCCGCGTCAGGAGCTGCAGCCCGAGCTCATGATAATAAATCTACTACGAGGACACAATTCAATCTACTACAACTCAATATAAATGGTACCCAGAGGAAAATAAAGAGCTGACTTGTCTTCTCTGTGACAACAATGTACATATTAATTGTCCTCAGGAGACAAAATTGAATCAGAATCTGAGATTCAATATCAAAGATTATACAACACTACGAATGGACAGACCGGGAAAATTCGGAGGAGGACTTGCCGTTTTGATTAAAACTCTAGAAATCAAATTTAAGGAAATCGCCTATAATAGAGTAAGCCTAGAGAAATCACGACAGAAGCTCAGGCAATAGAAATCTATCTTACAGATAAAACAATTCCAATCATAAATGTTTATCACCACGATAATACTAGCATGAATACAGGCCTGATAGAGACATTAAGTGAAGCGTCTTCGGATATCGCAATCATACTTGGTGATTTTAACGCCGAAAGACCAACTTGGGGATCATCTGTCCAGGATAACAAAGGTCAGCAGGTTGAGGACATGCTAACCGACCTCGACCTTACGCCGTTAAATAACAAAAAGAACACCTATCTATCCAAGTCCACAAGCACAGAATCCGCAATAAGCATCACAGCGATAAATTACAACATCGCACCCACAACACAATGGAAAATTCTGAAAAGTGCAATCAGTGACCACAGACCAATTTTAACAACCCTAAAATTCAAAATTGAGAATTTCCAACAGAATAAAAGAAAACTGGAAAAAAAAAATTACAGAAAAGCTTGAAGAACTGTGCAACGAAGAATTAAATCACAGAACGATTGACAAAAAATTGGAAAAATTCTCTTTGAACATATCCAAAGCTGCAAAAGTATCGATACCTAGAGGTAGACGTAAAGACCTGTGAATACTTTACTGGAAGGACCACAATATCGAGGCAATGATTGCAGAGAGAGACAATAAAAATGAACTTCTTAAAACAAATAAAACAGAAGAAATCATGAAGGAACTCATTGAAATTAGTCACAAAATAGAACAAGAAATTTGGATATTCAAACAAGAAAAATGGGCAGAATTCTGCGAAAAAAATGGATCCAAAAAAAGGAAAGCCATCACTGGAATATAATCAGTGTTATAAAACAATCAAAACCAACACTAATCCTCCAATACTCTAACCGAAATGAACAGCGAGAACGAACAAACAGATGGCTGACATAATTGCTGAATATCTTTCAAGCACTTCCAGACTCAGCTATACGAATGAAGGCAGGACTCTAAAAATAATATAAACAAGTTAGTTAAACAAGCAAGAAATTACCATCAACAAGATATTTACTCGAGAGACTTCACACTGAATGAGCTAAATTCATCAATAGGAAAGTTAAATCCAAGATGTCACCTGGAGATGCTCTAATCTTTGGTCAAATGATTAAACACTTTGGAAACGAAGCTAAAAATCAACTCCTACGAATACTGAACATTTCATGGCAAACTGGTAAACTACCAAAGAATTGGAAGATATCAATTATAGTGCCAATAATGAAACCAAACAAAGATGCTAAGGAATGCAAGAACTATCGGCCAATTGCTCTTACCAGCATACTCTGAAAAATAACAGAATGAATTATCCACTCTAGGCTCATAGTCTGGCTCACTAACAATAATAAAATAAACTTCTACCAAACTGCCTAAAGATCCAGACACTGTACAACTGATAAACTGTTCTACTTCTGTCAATCAATAATAGATTTCTAGGTAAAACCGCCAAAGAAGACAACGGCCGTATTCCTGGATATGACCTCAGCTTTTGATCGAGTGTATAAAATATTTGAAAGGCTGCACAACATCGAAGTAAGAGGAAAAACTTTAATCTGGATTGCAGACTTCTTAAGGGGAAGAAGGATAAAGGTTCGGGTCAATGGAACATTTTCCAAGGACCGAAGAACATGGGCTGGTGTACCTCAGGGATCTGTGCTCAGTCCTCTACTCTTCTCGCTATATATTAACCGTTGTTTATGTAAATAGATGAATAGTATTTGTATTATTTAAAGCCATATTATGTAAAAATATATGTATATATAAATTGGACATTTATTGTTGGCCATGGTCAAGTTTGAGCTCTTGTTCGTCTAATTACGATACAACAAAAGTGGCGACGAGGATGCGCGATCTACAGAGCCAGTAAAAAGCTGAGGAAAACGGCGTCTATGCAAGTATAACAACTACATCTTTTAAACAAATCTGACTCTCGGATTATGGAGAGGAAAAATAGGAAAATGGGGTTAAGATTACATCTTTTAAACTATCTGGATCAAGAAAACAAAGGAGTAGAAAAGACCAGCATGACAAGTTCAAAGTTAATAGTACCTTTTAGATGCTATAGCCCAGTGGAGGACACTTCGATCTTTTTGTACAAAAATTTGAGGCTTTTTTTTTTTTGCATCTGAAGGAGGAGATTGAAGTGCTGATTTTTACCTCGCTACCAGATTCTAAAACTTTGAAGCAGGGAAACGACATTTTCTTCCTGGTCTAATGAAAGATCAACCCTATGATACTATCATTCAAAGAATTAAGCTGCATTTGGATCCAAAGAAGAAAGTGATACCACAGCGATGCAGATTTTTAAAGAGAATTCAACAGGAAGGAGAATCAATTTCGGAATATCTTAGAGAATTGAAACATTTGGCAATAAATTGTAATTTCGTCGATATGTTGGGAACCATGATGCGAGACCGTTTTGTGACTGGAATCAAGTCGGAAATCCTGCAAAAGAAGCTACTACAAGAGGACGACGATGTCACCCTGGATAAAGTTTTTGCAGTGGCGATCTCGTTCGAATTGGCGGAGATAAATACAAGAGAATTACAAGATAAATTAGTGGCCAAAATATCCCCTGTGAATTGAAAGGATAAAAAGGGTGAGTACAATAATAGTACGGCGCAGTATAGGCCTTTCAGGCAAAGTGGCAAAGGCAAAATAGTGTGTTATAGACGTGGTGAAAGACATTCACACGTGGCATCTGTTTTACCTCATAGAACAAAGACTTGTTTTAAAATGTAATAAACTGGGTCATTTAAGTAGGGTCTGCAAAGCTATTAAAAGAATGTGGGGATGTAAATTTGTACAAGAGGACTCTATATATTCTATACAGGGCGAAACTGATGCCACAATAAATTTAACAGTAGATTATTATTCTTTGTACTTTACAATAGATACAGGAAGTCAAGTTACGTTAATACCTAAAGATATTTATATGAATTATTGGCAAGGTAAAATATTATTTCCAACAAATTTAAGATTAATATCCTTTTGTGGTAAATCAATAGAGATTATAGCTCAAAGAAATGTTTTTGTAAAATAAGCCAACCAATATTTACGATTAATAGTTGTAAATGAAAGAATCCAGGTAATTTTATTAGGAAGAGAATGGCTTAAACAGTTGAAACTTGATTATTCTATATTGTTTAGCATTAAAATTTTAAATAATGATTATAATAGAAATATATTTAAATATATAAAAATTTGATGGATAGGTATGCGGATTTGTTTAACAAAGATTTGGGCTGTCTAAAGGAAGTTAGAATAAATTTTAATTTAAAAAAGGATGTGACTCCTGTGTTTTGTAAGGCCAGAAGTTTACCTTTCTCTCTAAAAAACAAAGTAGAGAATGAAATTGATCGTTTAGTGAATTCTTGCATTTTATAACCTATAGTTCATGCATAAACGATAAGGAAGAGTAAGGAGAAAAGATTTTTATTCAATTAAACTTGTGACAAGCTTTCGGGCAGTCACGCCCTTCAACAGGTAATAAAAAGAACAATTGACTATTAAAATAGGAAACAAAATGAGCTTTGAACAAAAATGATACAACTGCAGCCTGGCCGCGAGAAAACGTGAATTCAGGAAAGTAATGTGAGGTGAGGGGGGGAGGGGGTTTATCCGGTTTTTAAGTTAATACATATATCATGATATTGTTTAGACAAATCTATATGTCGATTAATACTGTCATTAGAAATGGATAAAATGGCCTCTATGATTAATCTCTGGTGTTGACTGGGAATGTTATTGTACAAGGTGGTGGGAGAATCTAAATTGAAAGAATGGCCAGTATTATGGGTGTGGTTGTATATGAAGGATCTGCCGTCTTTATTATTGATGCATCTACCATGTTCGATCATCCTGATGGCCACGGACCTACCTGTCTCACCTATGTAGGTTGCACTACAATCGTTACATGAGACTGAATAGACCGAGCCACCAGAAGATCGAACAGTGGTAGGTCTCTGTATGTGGGTAATGGGATGTCTAAGAATGGTGGCCAGACTTCTATTATTTTTAAAATAAGTATTGATACCGTGGGATTTAAGCATGCGGGATATGGTAACGGATTGTGATGAAAAAGGCAAAATACAGGTATTTCTATGGGCTGTAAGGGGTTTCAACTTAGAAGAGTTGTATTGGTATTTGTGTATGAAATGGAGAGGGTATTGTGAGAGGGCAAGCTGTTTTTTGATGTTGGAGAATTCTATTGACCTAAATATGGGCAGGGAGCAATGTGTGACCAATCTTTTGGTAAGTGTTCTGACTGTATTAATTTTATGGGATAAGGGACAGGAAGAATTGAAATTGGTATAGAAAGTTGGGTTATTGATTTTATGATATACTTTTGTCTGGTAGTGTGATGGGGTACGAATAATGAGTATGTCGAGAAAAGGTATAACACCATTAACTTCTGATTCATAACTGAAAGAAATGTCAGGGTGAAAAGAGTTAAGAACAGATAAAATGCCAACCTCACTATCAGAATCACATATACAAAGGATATCATCAATATACCTCCTCCACATGTGAATGCCCGGTGTGTATTGGCGTTGGATCCAGTCGTCAAGGGTAGACATGACTATTTCAGCTAAGGGTGATGATAACGGGCTACCCATTGGTGAGCCCCTAATCTGTTTGAAAAATTGGTTATTGAAAGTAAATTATGTGATGTCCAGCATATGGAGGAAAGTGCGACTATAGAAGAAACAGTTTTAGAGTCTAACTGGATGTCTTGTAGGAATTTAGTTAGCTGTGTAATGATTAGCTGGTGGGGTAGGGATAAATACATAGAATTGACATCATATGATACCAATGTGGAATTCTGAAACGGGGTAAGAGATTGGATGAACTGTATAAAGGCAGGAATGTCTGTTATGGAAGAGGATTGTGGGCGGGTCTTAACCAGAGGTGTAAGGAAAGCTGATAGGTATTTAGAAAGTTTGTATGCCGGGGAGAGGTGGTAGGCTATGATGGGGCGAAGCGGAATGGTAGGTTTGTGGGTTTTGGGTAAGCCATAGATGTAGGGGGTACTAGACATATCGGATGTGAAAGTTTGGTATTGTTCAGATGTGATGGAGCCTGACTTTTTTAGGCGTAATAGCTTCAAGCGGAATGTTCTGGTGGAGGAGGAAATATCGAGTTGGGTGATCGGTATGAATGTGGTTTGGACCGCTCCAATAGTACCGGCATCAAAAATGGATGGTAAGTGTAAGGATATGTGGTGATTTTAGATGTACAGCTAATAAAGCAATAGAATTAGATAGGTATCCCATTCCATCGATCGATGAGATCTTTTCAAAATTATCTACAAGCACCGTACTTTCGACTCTAGACCTATCACAGGCTTACTTACAAGTAATGTTAGCGGAAGAAGCCAAAGCTGTTGTTGATATAAACACAACAAAGAGGTTGTTTTCTTATAAAAGACTACCATATGACGTAGCGGTAGCACCAAATAAATTTCAGAGGATTATGGAAGGCCTATTTTCTGATTTGCCAGGTGTGGCCTGCTACATAGATGATATTTTGGTTGCAGGAAAAGACTTTGAAGATCATGAACAAAATTTGGATCTAGTGTTCAGATGATTGCTAGAAAAAGGTTTAAAGTTAAACAGATATAAATGTAAATTTGAAAAGAAATCGGTGGAATATTTAGGGGTCAAAATGGATAAATGTGGACTGCATCCCTTAGAAAATAAAACTAAAGCAGTGATAGAGGCGCCTGAACCTAAAGAATGTTTCGCAATTGAGATCTTTCATAAGACTCTTAATTTATTATTATAGATTCATAAAGAATATAGCAAACATTTTAGCGCTATTCTATCAACTTTTGAATAAAAATTGTAGATGGAATTGGACGAAAAAATATCGAATGTTATTTTAAAAATGTAAATCATTATTAATGGACTATGGACTAGGCGTAATTCTGAGTCATAGAAATGATAGAAAGGAAGAATGCCCTATAGATTTTGCTTCTAGAACATTAACTGAAGCGGAAAAACGTTTCTCTCAACTAGAAAAGAAAGCGTTGAGCATAACTTTTGGCGTTGAGAAATTCAGACAATACTTACTGGGACGAAAATTTGTATTGGTCACAGACAACCGACCCTTAATTCATATATTTTCACCTCATAAACCAATTCCCATATGTGCATCATCCAGAATTAAAAGATGGTCCTTAAAATTAGCTGCATTAAATTATACTGTGGAATTTCGAAAAACTAGTGATAATCCAATGTTGACGCATTGCCACGTCTTCCTTTAGAATCGAGTGTCAGGGAGTCTCTTGATGAAGACCAGGTACTTCTTCTTAGGAAGTCGAATGAGGTACCGTTCTCTTTTATGGAGGTGGCTAATGAGACGTCCCAAGATAAAATACTGTCTATAGTATTAAGGAATGTTAGAGAAGGCAACTGTGTGTGTGGAAATTCACAAGGGTACCGAGAGAAAACCCACTAGCTCCTCATTATAAGATCAATGAGGAATTAAGTTTGGAGTTTGGTTGTCTTCAATGGCGTGAAAGAGTGGTAATTCCCCAAAAATTAATATCTTTAATTTTAAATGACTTGCATGAAATACACATGGGGATTGTTAAAATGAAGATGATTGCCAGACGGTATTTTCTGGAAGCCAGGCATAGACAGTAACATCGAGGAGTTAACTAGAGAATGTAGAGTATGCCAAGAATCGGCAAGCATGCCCCCGGCTACCATCTCGGAATGGACTTGGCCCGAAAAACCGTGGCATCGACTTCATCTTGATCTAGCGGGTCCGTTCATGGGAAGAATGTTTTTGGTTCTCGTGGACGCATACTCAAAGTGGATAGAAATTTTTATCATCAAAGATATTACCAGAAAAACGATTATAAGTCATCTTAGAGAAATTCTCGCCAGAATTGGATTGCCCTAATATTTTGTTACAGATAACGGAAGACAGTTTGTCTCCGGTGAATTCGAGCAATTTACCAAAACGAATGGTATACGGCACACTAAGACCAGTCCGTATAATCCTAGTACAAATGGTTTAGCTGAGAGATATGTAAGAGAGTTTAAAAACCTTTTGAGAAAGAATAATGGGAAGGATGATTTAGAGACGAATCTACAAAGTTTCCTATTTGCTCATAGAGAATTCCCCCAAACTGTAATAAAGGAATTCCCCGGCGGGGAACTGCTAATGAAGAGAAGCTTAAGATCAAGATTCTCGAATTTAATACCAAGATGGGAAATCCGCGAGAGGTATTTCATGAGGCCGTAAGAAGGCAGGAACAGTTTACTACAGGTTGCGAGGTTTTTTCCGCAACTATGCAACTGGACCTAAACGGTAAAAAGGTACCATTTTGGAATTATTGAGCTACCGTCACTACCTTATAAGTTGCTAGGGCGTCGTGTATAAGAGGCATATCAATCAATTGCGACCTGTGAGAAAGAAACAAGTGGAGACAAGAAATTTGATACTTCCTCGAACATCAGGAGAGAAGCCTGTAGGTGGAAGTCAGAAATAAAGTGAAGAGGAGGTTCCAGAGGTTACATCAGGAAACAAGGAGGAGACTGCTTCTGTGCACGTACCCTCTTGCACTCCTATACCAGGGCCTGTTGCTGTGCACGTGCCCTCTTGCACTCCTAAACCGGAGGCTGCCGCTGTGCAAGTGCCCGTCCGCAGTCATAGACCTCAGAGAGCCAGGAAACCCCTAGACCGACTGGAGTATTATAAAGGGGGGAGATGTGTTGTGTAGGTATATAGATGAAGATTATTTGCATTCTTTAAAGTCTCATTATGTAAGAATATATGTGTATATAAATTGGACATTTTTTGTTGGCCAAACGAAAAGAATCTGAGGCTCTTTATTGGACAAGACAAAAACAACAACGGCATTCCAGAGTAAAATAAATCATCAGAGATAGATAAATATTTTTCAAATGAATTAAAATAAATATAATCGATACTGAGAGAGAGTTGAATTTGAAAAAATAGAAAATTATTATTTTCGAAATATAAATATCTGAGAAGATTCCAGCAAACCGCATCTAAAATATCAGTTTTTTTTTTTTTTGCTACATGTTTTATTTGCATATACCTATTTTACATATCTCAGATTGTATTTAAAAATCGTTAACCATTTCTTCTAACTTTTGGCGAAATGGTGTTTTATTAATTTATCATTTGATATTATTAGGGTTCTTTCCTGGTATTCAAAAAGTAAAAATACGTGTCGTTCAGTTATATTTTTCAATTTATCAAACAATTTGGCCGCTGAATCGCTGATTCTGGTAGGGCGCCATCTAGCGAATAAAGCTGTAACTAAAATCAATTTCGAATTTTTCATTATTTGCCATAAAAAATCCCATTGCATCCTGAACACAATGTTGTTTACCGCATTGCTCTAGCGCAAATATTCGCGGAGTTATTAATTTTTAAAGTTGTGCGGGACTTTTGGATCACCTCTGTATATATATATATATATATATATATATATATACGGTAATTCTTATTAATTTCTGCTATAGTTATCTATTTATGTTCACGACCTATTCATTGAGCTCAATATGATTAGTTCCCTATCTTTTTCACGTAAGACATCCTTCAAATGCAAATAAGCTTTTGGACACATATACATGTAAATTCGAAACTATTATAGACGCGTATGATTCTTTTAAAAATAAAATAATTTCTACTGCCCTTACTGCAATGGAAAAATTAATGGGAGATTTTTCCATTGCAGTAAGGGCAGTAGAAATTGTTTTATTTTTAAAAGAATCATACGCGTCTATAATAGTTTCGAATTTTCATAATAGATGGAGCGCTAATGCATCACATATACATGTACTTAATTACTTCTAAGGCAAAATAACATAAAATCTAAGAGTAAACTTGATATTCAAAATTTTGAGTTCAACAAAACTTCACTGTAATGTATTGTAGATTGTTCAGGTGTGTGTGTGTGGTAGAATAAGTAGATTACTGTATTGTTGAATCTTTGTAATGAACAGTCTAGATGGTAAAGTCTCCCTCTACCTTTAGCATCACTCTTTATATACACACATGTACAAGATTTAAGATGTTGAAAATCAACAATGTCGCCAGTTGTCTGTTTTTTTTAAGAGACAGAGGAAATTTTGTTATGAAAAATTGTTTATCTCGTCTTCATTAAATATCACTGTAATATCTTTCAGAGTTATTGTCTGATTCCTGATATACATTTTCAAAGGTACAATGTCCTTATAAGTATTGTCCATGAGTGTAGTTATCTCGTGTGTCTTCAATAAAGGTCAATGTAATATCTTTCAGAGTTATTGTCTGAATTCCGATATACATGCTATAAGGTACAACTTCAGTTCAAAACTTGAGTTTTGTCCATGACTGTAGTTATCTCGTGTGTCTTCAATAAAGGTCACTGTAATATCTTTCAGAGTTATTGTCTGAATCCCGATATACATGCTATAAGGTACAACTTCCTTGAGTTTTGTCCATGACTGTAGTTATCTCGTGTGTCTTCAATAAAGGTCACTGTAATATCTTTCAGAGTTATTGTCTGAATCCCGATATACATGCTATAAGGTAAAATTTCAGCAAGTTTTGTCCATGAGTATGAATACATCTTATTAAATAATTCGGCCAAGGGGTGGATTACAACGCCCCGTATGCCAAGTCATCCATACACAGGTTCTTTCTGTGACTTGAGATGAGGTGAAAACTTCCTTATTGTCTGAAGGAGGACTCTGTCGTTTGGTGAAGCCTCCTGGAACTTACCTTACTGTATATATATTATCCTCTTTTAAAAAATATTTTCTTCTTTTCTTTTTGTTTTTTATTATTTCTATTAATAATTTTTTTTATCTTTTATCTCTGTTACCATTGACTCTTTGTATAATGTCAAATAATTTGTCTAGGAGTGTATATTGTTTATATTTGTATGACTGTTTGGAGGTATTGGGGAGAGGCGTTTGGAGATGATTCTTAAAGCAGAGCAAAGTATTTCAATTGGTACTTCAACTTTAAAATGGAAGAACAAATTTATTTGTTGAAACTCGACCTGGTCGACCGTATATCATCAGAAACCAAGTAAATATCAAACAGATCAGAAGTCTTTTGTGAGAAAACCCCTAGAATGAAAATCAGAGAGGTGAGCAAACAATTAGATATATCGTACAGATTGGTGCAATCAATAATATGTGAATGTAAATATTTAGGTGAAGAAAGAGAAAAGAAACTCTTAAAAACACCTTCTAGAGATTTAGCAACCCACTGAAGACGCTGAAAACTATTTCAGAAAAGAAAGATATAGCAATAGAACTCTATAATTTCTACAGATCAATTGTAAATAGATTCATACACAAAAGAGGTAGTGAGGAAAGTTTTAGAACAGATGTGTAAATAAATCCATTTCCAAACAAAGGCTCATGTGTACATGGTGGAAAGGGAGAAAAATTTATTGTATTATTTTGTTGTTGTATGGCGAATCCATACAGGGCAATGGGCCCTAATAAAAGCCTTTTTGTTTTGTTGTAATAAATGAAGATTTGAATATGGTTAGAATAGAAGCTCAGTTTACACATAACAGATTATATACATTATCATCATTCCTTTTTATAGTTTCATTCCTTTTGTTATATTTTATTGTACATATATCTTGATTGGTTATTGGAGCGAGAGAAGACCTAGGCCAAGACTGCGGATCACGACCTACGAGGAAGAGACAATGAATAAATAAATACAATAACTTTGAAAGGTAATTTACTTTTATTTACTTTTCTTTATTTGGTTTGAGTATGGAAACCCGTACGGGAAACGTGTATGACACCAAGAAGGAGGAAACTAAGGTCGATGACCCTCTGCAAAGCTGAAACTTGGTGCAATAATATTTGGCTAAGAACGGAATCCCCGAGCTTTCTCATCCACCTTATCTCCCTTAACTCTATTCCCTTGACTTTTATCTTCTCTAAAATAAAATCTTTCTTGAAGGATAAACATGTTGATGATGCGAGCATAATATTATAAAATCTAAGAAAACTTCAAAAGCCATCTAGAAAAAAAAAAAACTAATATTATTTTACAAATTGATAACGTTGTTCTGTCGCGTAAGGATCATACTTCAAGAAAAATTAGTTGTTTGTTATATTTGTATCTGATTAAGTTTTTTAAAACCTTGTCGCTTCTTCTATGTTTTAAATATAATTTTTCCTTTAATAAATAATGTTTAAAACAAAAAACGGCAGATCTTGACACATATGTGAGCATTTTCAGATGACAGAGCGCCATCTAGTGGAACAAAAATCAACTAAACATTGGTTTAGGTTTATTACAGAATATAGCATTGTTTTATCTTTAAATACATTTTATAGAACAACTCTGAGAAGTCGGCCGACAGATGGCATCGCTTTACACTATATAAAATCATTGTTTCTATGAAAACTAGACACTTCGGCCAGTTAGAGGTTTTTTATTTTCTCAACGTTTCGACAAAAATCTTTTGTCTTCGTCAGGAGAAGTAAATAAAAATAAAGCATTTGGCAAGGCGTTAAAAATTGTTCTGAGGTTGCAAGGCCGTTTTATCTTTACGAAATTCATTGTTGTTGATTTCTTGTTTTTTTTGGCTGGCACAAAAGCCTTTGGTAAGTAAGCTAAATACGTAAACAAATATCTGATTTCATTTCTTCTTGAAGCCTCAAATGTCAATTGATTATTTCTTTAAAATATTATATGTTTTAAAAGATGAAGATTCGTTATATTCTTCTTATTAATTAATTTATTTTATATAAATTATACTATCATCTAAATGCAAGGAAATAGTATTCAAAAATGATTCTATATATATGTCGTATCCGTCGTGGCCGAATGGAAGGGCGCGACCGTTGTACATGTAAGCATCAAAAAAGAACTTGTTCCACACTCGTGCGCGCGCGCGCGCGGCGGAGGCGTGGCCTTCACCCGCCCGCGCTGGCTCCCACGTTTATTTTGTACAGATTTATAGATAGGTGAATTTGTGTTTACATTTTAACATTCTAATTATGGCTAAAATAAATTATATTTCTTGGGCATTAGGCAAATTATGACATATATATATTTTTCTATATGGTTCACGTCTGCACAGTACTGGCAAAAATACTCACGTGATAAAACTCTGGAAAAATATGTCGTACCACAAGTGCTAAGAGTCATGGGGCCTCGTGGTCAGGCGTCTATGGGTAAAACAAAGGATGAGGAAGATTGGATGTCACCTCAGAGAGAGAGGCCAGCACCGAAGATGCGATCAAGGTCCAAGAGGGTATAATCTATACGAAAGGTAGAGAAAATCTGTTGTTATCTAGCTCGTTTGTCAGAGTGGCCGCGGTCGTAAAACATATTGAAAGTTTCCAAGAAGGAATAAATAATCTTGACGAAATTGGAACCCGGACCTCGCCCTATTTTGGATGCAGCAGACGCTCAATAAAACTTTATTGATTTGTTTGTAATTACATGATAGCCAAATTGACGAGTTGAATTTTATCTAGATTTATGGGCTGTTACAATATTTATAATTATGGTACATGTTGAGAATCTAGTTCATATTGAAATATATTACTACAGTATATCCACGTAGTATATGCACACGATGATGAAAATTAAATTATGGTGAGTGCAGGTGAAAGCATAAGGTACACCCATACCTCGCTTTGCGTCGGGGTTGCGTTCCAAAAAAACACGACGCAAATTGAAACGACGCAAAGTAAAAATATGTGAAGGCGCAATCAAAAACAAAGGTGTTGCCATATTTTATGAAAAAAAATAATAATAAAAAATTAAAGACTCGAATCCAAAACAACGCAACTTCGAAAATCTAACGACGCACAGTGAAAATCAGTAAAAATTAAGCAGCGACGCAACTTCGAAAAAAAAACGCAAAACGAAACGACGCAAAGCGAGGTATTGGTGCAATTACAACGGGAGAAAAATAATGTGTGTATTAATTGGTTTGATATGATGGTTATACCTAATAAAATATGGGGTTGTATGGATTAATAAAAATCGGGTATGTTTTGCCAACTTAAATAATGATTAACTATAAAGAGGAGCGGTGTTGATAAATTATAATTGATACTAATGATAAATTTTAAAAATCACACTATCAAAAAATGTATTGGACTTCAAATTATTTGGTGGTTGATTTATAGCGAACGGCAATAAAGAAATATAGAGGCGGTATATAGACACTGGAACCCATTATCATTCATGAAAATGTTTTTCTTCGTCCTGAACAAATTCATAAAATGTTGAACAAAGTAACTTAGTTGTTTTCTATCTACATCTCTCTCTCGTTGACTGTAGGTTTACTTTATTATTCCTGGAAGAGCATATATTATGACATATATATGTTTCGAGCATTGCTCTTCCACAAATTTCTAGTAAGGGTATTTTAAAAAGACAATATTTATACGATGCGTTAGCGTGTTATTATCGATTTTTAAATAGATGAAAGAAAGGTAAACAAATATAACTGGTCTAGGAGGGATGTGTTCTCTTAAAACACGCTTTACATGTACATTAGGTCAGCTTATACAACACTACACAATACAACAATGACTGACCAACAATAGCATAACTGGCGTTGTTACAACTGACAATGAATGGCTCACCAACAATAACATAACTGACGTTTCAACAAATTATAACAATGATTGACTAGAAGGGATGTGATCTACATGGAAGGAAGAGATGGTATTTAAGAGTGGGAAAGATGACCTGTTGTTGTACGGTTCGTATGTCGGTGCCCAGTGACGGTCGTAAAACCTTATTAGAAGTTTTCTGGAGGGAAATGAACAATTTTGATTAAATTGGACCTTGGACCTTGCCCTGTCTTGGGTGCGGCGGACTCTCAATAAAACTTGATTGAAATGTTTGTGATTACATAATGGCCAATCTGAGGTATCGAATTGTATCTACTTTTAGAGACTGTTACACTGTTTATAATTATGGTTCATGTGAAAATCTACGTTATTCGAAATATATTACTACAGTTTATGCCCAGGGTGATGAAAATTAGCTTATGGTGAGTGCAAATGAAAGCATAAGGTAATTACAACGGTATAAATAATTTTGTACAAATTGCTTTGAAATTGATTTCCTCGAATTTCTCTCTCATATGAGCATAGTTGTGTGGTTTGATCATCAATTGTTCTGCTGTCTTTCTTTAGAAACAACCAACTTGATTTTAAAGCTTCAAAGTCGTTAGATAAATTATCCAAGATTTTGCATGTCAACAACATTTCTAGTATTATTTTTTGCTTTCTAATCCTAAGTTGAGTTCATTCCACAAATTCTTGTGATCTTTGATATGTGGCTGGTCATATTGTCGTGGGTTGAAAACTTGAACTGAAAAAAAAAATAATTGCAAACAAATTTCATAGAATTGATTCCCTGATGTTGTTTCGAACAGCGTATATATTTTCAGCCATATACTTCTAGTGCAGACTCAATTTTCATGACTTAATGCATGGATTCTTCTGTCATTGAGTTGGTCAGAATCAACATAACCTAACTGTTAGCTTTATTGTATTCCTGTGAATTCTTATAAAATGCCTCATCTGTTTTTTCTTCAAACGATTGTTCAGATAACGTCTAAAACATCCGCATGATAATTAAGTTCAAACTTTATTCTACATATATTCTATATAGTCCATAATTGCCAATCTTTCTAATCTCCTAACGGTCTTACAACTTATAGCTTTGAGACATCCATTTCCAATTTTTGTCTTCTTCAGTTCGAAATTGAAATATAAACTCATATCAAATTTGCATTCTAAAATTTACATTAAAAAAGGGAAAATAATCATGCAGCTATAATTTTGTTAAATTTTTCCCTAAACGCTTAAATAAAACTTCGCTTCAAAAAATAAAATTCTTACCTCAAGAAGCAGATGCCTGCGACGCATCACCTGTTTGAATATTTAGGTCACAAAGGAAAAGATACCTTTTTGCTTTAAGAACTCACAGTGTGGAATAATAGAGATCTACTTTGGCACGTCGGCCAGACGGATTTGGTGACTGTAAACAAACATACCCCGCCAACTGCGCCAGCCGGCAACAAAGGAAGAGAGCACGGCCTGGTCTGCTGCTGATCAGTTTGGTGTTTTCCTCTGTCCTCTTAACATGTTTTAAATAAAGCTAGTTTGAAGGAGACTTTTACCCTCTCCTTTCTGCTATTTAGTGATCTGATTTAAATCCTTGCAACAGCCCACAAAAAAATCATCACTGCGAATTCTTCTACCGAATTTCGCATCAGTGTTTTGTGAAACGATTACCAGACATTTCTTCAATACAGTCTATGTTCATTAAGAACTCGTGAAAAATACAAATGACAACAAAAACAAATAAAATCGTAAAAATAGAGGCTGTTCGGCCAACATTCATAGTTGGCCGAAGTACCTTTAATTTGCAGAACTATGAATGCCGGCCAGGCAGCCTCTATCTTTACAGAGATAATAAAAAGATTTACTGTCCGAAGTATATTATTAATTTGAATAACAAATAGAATGGTAGTCTATTCTTGGGTTGTTAAACTTGTACGATAACTGTTTCCTTTTTTATTTTCACTGAAAACATCTGTATTAGGTTAGGAATTCGAAGTTCGTCAGTAGAGATTGTTAACATAACCTATCGTATTGTTTGAAGAATATGCAGGCAGAGTGTTTACCTGTGTGAGCATGGCATAGAATTTCTTGTTGTCCACAATCGTCAGGGCGCTACTCAGGTTTGTCAAGTTGGAGATCATATGAAGGACATGGATAAACCACCGTCCGAACCAACACAACTTTCTGCCTCAGCTTTGGGAAGGAATTCAATATTTGGTCAGATTGGAAGAAGGGTCAATGTTATCGTTATAAATTTGTCGTTATAATAATAAAATTCTATAAAATAATCCCTTGCATCAATATTGAGCAAAATTAATCATTCCTCCTGGGAAAAGTGTCTTTTCAAAACATTTTTATTGATCTCTAGCTTTCGGGCACGGACGCTCTTATACAGGAGAAAACCTGGTATAATAATTCACCAAATAGAACACGAGTTAAATATAATCGTATACTATTTTACATAATCCGATTATATTTAACTCGTGTTCTATTGGCGTATCATTATACCAGGTTTTCTCCTGTAGAAGGGCGTCCGTGTCCGAAAGCTAGAGAAGAATAAAAATGTTTTGAAAAGACACTTTTCCCTGGAGGAATGATTAATTTTGCTCAATAATAAAATTCATTAACAATTTAGAGATATATAAAATATTACTTCGACTTAGAGCGCTATGTCCCCCTAGGGACACTTGCACTTTAAAGGTAAACAAAACATAGAAAAGAAAGAAAGATATTTTAAATATGTACAAGAATAAGTATGCAAGTTAGTTAGATGAAAAGAGAAAAAATATCAACACAATTGAAATATGTATAAAGGTTGGTATGCAAATTTAGTTAAATAAAATGAAATTGTAAAGTATTGTGTGTATTCGAGGAAAACAATTTACAGATTGAAGAAAGTTTTAAGGAATATTTTAGAATGAAAATATTCAAGATATTAGATGCTACTGTAGAAAAGAAAACCAAGACTCAATACATTTATTGATAGAATGTCCATTCTTTCACAGCTACAGAAGTAATCATTTTTATTCCATCGAAGAAATGTGCGAATTTGTTTATAACAAAGACACCTTTGTAAAATTCAATAATTTTTGTAAATTCATTTTAGATTTTCTTTTCTGTTTGAGAAAACCAACCTTTCAGTTTTAATTTTGTTTTAAGTCTTGTTTATTAAAATGTAAATAAACTGCTAAAATGTATTTAGGCGCAAGTATCCCAAGCTGGGATATCGCGTCCGATATGTCAAATAAATTAAACATATTAGATAATTTTCAATTAAAACTATATATGCTAAACATTCTTAATTTCTAAATAAAAGCGTTCTAAATAACATTAGTAGTTTTCTATAAAATTCAAAAAATAAATATTATAGTATGAAGTATTATAAATAACTGCAATTATTCAGATCGGATATAGCGTTTCTTATGCACAACTGTTAATGAATAAAAATCAGTTTCACATTTTTAATAGTGTTGAATTTAATTCAACTCTTTCCAATTAGATCTATTGAATGCAATCATTTTATCTCAATAAAATTTCGAATCAATGAATTGGAAATATAATATTCGATTTACAAACATGCAAAGGACCTTTGGGAGAGGCCACTGCTTATCATAAAACAGCTCGAGGAGCATGAACTCATGGAATCCGTGTAATCTTTACGCAAGGGGATAAAAAATAACAACACAAACATGCAAATATTTTTTGAAACTTTTCTTTTAAATATTTTGAGCAATTAAAAAAACTATAAAATCAAATATACTCAATTTTGTTCTGAATATTTTGAATTTCTTCGACAGTATAGCGCATAAAGAGTTAGAAAGTATTGAATATTATGAAAAGAATAAATTTTGTGAGAAATTGAAAAGTAATATAGGAGATAGCTTTCAAAGTTTGAGTGATATTACAATTCACATCACCGTATTTATAAAAATAACGATTAAATGCATTACATTTGGATTTCATATTTGAACTTCTTTCAACAGGTGAAGACATGTGCCGCTAATATGCAAATATGCCGCTGACAAATACTTACCATGACTATTGTGAATTATACAACGTGTACTTGGGCGAATAATAAATATTGCCACGTGGAAAATTAGGAAAGACCATCTTCGGGATGAGAGTATTTATTTAAGGCAAGGACAAACTATGAATGGTAAACAAAAGATAAGCCACGAGGGAAATTTATAGAGTAGATCAAAATATAAACATAAAAATGACCACTCTGTTAATAAAAATAATAAAATTAATAAATACTTTGTTACAATATTTTTGCAAATATTCTCTCCAATAAGAGTTATAAAACGACCAAATTAACAGAAATTGAGTATTTTTCCATGCACAATTGATATCAATGACGTGGTTTTAACGATCTCCAATTAAAATCGTGGCAGTTGACGTTCTGCGCTCCAGGAACCTGGATTATAAATATCTCTCTCCAATTAAAATTTTAAGGTTTTCCGGGAAATGTGATAACTTGATGGTATAAACTGTTGTTGAACATTCTAGGCCACACAAACAAGATGAAAGTTGCCGTGTTGTTCCTGGCTTCATCCCTCTTTGTGGCTGCTCAAGGTATTTAGACCTCACTTTGTTTATTTGTATTCAGCTCTCTCTATCCTATTTCTTAATTACTCGCACCTATTTTTATCTGTGTATATACACTCATGGACAAAACTTGAAGAAGTTTTACCTTATTGCATGTTCATAGGGATTCAGACAATAACTCTGAATGTGACCTTTATTGAAGACACACGAGATATATATACTAATGGACAAAACTTAAGGAAGTTGTACCTATAAGCATGTATATAGAGATTTAGACAATAACTCTGAAAGATATTACAGTGACCTTTATTGAAGACACACAGGATAGCAACACTCATGGACAAAACTCAAGGAAGTTGTACCTATAAGCATGTATATCGGGATTCATACAATAACTCTGAAAGATATTACAGTAACCTGTATTGAAGACATACGATATTAACAAGTGTGGACGAAATTGTCTCTGTCTCTTTCGAAAAAACAGAGACGATCGGCGAAATCAAAATATGAAATTCATTATGTTTTGTCCATATGTCTGTTTATATATATATAATGCATAGTTTCAATTTAGGAACTGTGAGGAACTGAGAACATTATGTTTTTTTTGTAATAACCTCAAAAGAAGAAGAAATCTAAATTTTCAAATGCAAAGCGTCACGATAGTAGTACGTTAGTTGTGTTTGAACAAGTTGTGAAGTAACATAAATATGTCAGCCATTTTTCTCCACCATTTACAAAAAGAATTCTTATTTATCAATTACTCGAACAAACTTAATACTTTGAGTCAAAAGGCGATCCATTAATTAAGATTATATAAAAAGGCGTACCTGGATCTGTAAAGAAAAAAAGATGTTTTGTTTTTTCTTTTTGAGAAAGAGGGAGCAATCTCTCGAAATAATTTTTTAAAAATTGCTTTTTTTTTTCTTTACAGATCCAGGTACGCCCTTTTATATAAACTTAATACTCCCCACTAATAAAGATAAATAAAAAGACAATTTCAGTTCTTTCTAAATTCTCTCGTTCTCTTTCTTGGATTTAGGGAAATGTAATTAGGAGGTAATTTGTGGTACACTTTATGGTATTTTAAAATTTTCTGTATGATATTGCTAACAGATCCATGATTTATTTATTTATTTATTTTTTTGCTATAATATCGATCTTGATTCGCCTATTTTTTTGTATTTCTTCATTTATCAATCTGCAATTTTACTCATCAGTAGTAGTTGAAGGTCGTCCGCAGCGCTCGGTGTCGCTAACACTTACATGTCCCGATTTAAATTTAGCATGTCATAAATAAAGTGTTAACTTACTCATGTATTCATCAACATACTATACTTGTAATCTTGTTAAAATTCCGTTAGGTTTTACACCTTCTCGTATTTTCGGAAAGGCAGAAAATCAATAAGTGTTATCAAAATTTCTAATTTTCTTCGATATAAGAAACTTATTTTACTATGATAAATTTGATTGGATAATATTTCATGAAAAAATAAAGTATGTTTATATCAACTCAGGTGGTCCAAGCTAAGAGGTCAAAAATTTCGTTTTTAAACTAAAGACGCCTTCTGTATTAGAGTCTTCTTAATATATAGCGACCCCACCCGCTGTATAGCCCAGACACTGCTCCTTCCTATTATTATCTCTTCCGATCAATGCAACATGGCCTGGCTGTGTGTTGTTTGCGTATGAATGGCGCTTCTCTAATTACGATAAAGTAATAAAAATGGATCGATGAATGGATAGCGACCAAAGAGCCGGCCTTTTTTTCTGCGATGGGATCCTTTAATTACCAGAAAGATGGGAAAGAGTAGTGGCTAGCTACAGAAAATACTTTGAATATTGAAAATATCTAACCAAAATTTGACAATAAAGCTTTAATTTTCGAAAATTAAAACAAACGAACTTATTTATGCTCAATAAATATTTTAAACATTATGCAATTTATTTATTTATTTATCAAATCAGACGCGATATCCCTACAAGGGATGCTTGCGTCAATAACAACACTAAATTCAGATGCTATATTACAAAAAAAAATAAATAAATAATTACAACATTTAAAAAGATAAGAAAGAGGACATTAAAATCATTCTTGATTTTACATCACAACCAACAAAATAAACAAACCAAAAAATATATACAAATAGGTAATAATTAAGGTTTTTTTAACCAAGAGAGAAAATCATAGAAATATTTACAGAATTTTCTAAATTTAAAATACGAGTCCTTACTATTTACAAACATAAAAAGATCCTTGTATTCGACGTTTTCCCGGTTTCTGTAGTTCTGGAAGATTGGGCACTCAAGAAGCAGATGACTGGAATCCTGCTTTCTCTTTCCACATAAACATCCCGGATCGTCTATAGCTCCTATTCGAAACAGAAAATCTCCGAAATTTCCATGACCAGTAACGAATTGCACATTGTAAAAGTCAGGGCGGAAATATTTTGGAATACCCAAAGGGAAAAAGAGACGAAAATGATCACTTGTATTAGAAAACATATCTTCCATTCTTGTTCTTAAAAATCCATTTATTATTGTAGGAGAATGTGGACTGGACGTTCGTTGGTCTTCCTCGCTTAGTTAGTCCAATTCATATTTAATCAATCTTGATTCGATAATATTGATTCTCCGCCAGGTGGCCAACGAGACAAGTCGCAAACAACATCGTCTCCGTGCTACACACAATTATTTCTCAGATAAGTAAATACTTTCTTTCTTATTACTCCTTATCTATTTAATTTTGGAATTTATTTCTAACTTGTTGGATTACTTCAGATAGGTTCTGGTAAAACTGCTTAAAATGAAATTTTTGTTTTTGGTAGCCATAATTTGCATAGTTATGAAGACAAAAGAAAGTAGTTTCATTGTTAGTTATTCAAATTTTAAGACGCAAATTCTCCCGGCAAAAATTCCTGATATGAAAGACCTTGCTTTTGTTGCAAAAACTAATCGAAGATCTATTATTCTTATGCTATTGATAATTTCAGGAATAGAGCAAAACCCTGGCCCTAGGTCAGCTAAACAAATGACAATGGAATCTTATAGAGAGAAAGATCTAGCTGAAATGATAGCAACTTTAACAACTAAAATAGACGATCTAGGTCAGAGATTGGAAACCCGACTATCTTCGCTGGAAAGCGGGATGAAGGAATTAAATCAACGTTTCCAACATATTGAGACATCCCTTGAGAAAACTGCTAAAGCAGTGAGTATTAACTCGGAGAGGATAGACAGTTTTGAAAGAAGACTAGATCTTTGCGAGATGAAGCAAAGAGAAAACAATTTGATATTCTACGGAATTGAGGGAAAGGAGTGCGAGGCTCCAACGGATACTCGCGCAATAATCATGAACCTGTTTTCTGAGAAAATGCAAATTCAAGAAAACATCACGATCCAGCATTGTCGCAGATTGACAAAAAAAGCAAACTCGCCGATTCTGATCGAAGTGCCGGAACACAACGAGCGTATTATGCTCTTTAAAAACATGTTTAGACTAAAAAACACCAGGATCTATTTGTAAAAAGATTATTCGGTAAAGATTAGAGAACAACGGAAACTACTTATCACAAAAAGGAAAGAACTCATGGGAAAAGGTATTGCCACGAAACTACGGGATAACAGGCTCATAGTTGGTGGGATTGACTATTACGTTACAAATGGTAGAATAATGAGCCAAAGTGGCGACAATGCTTTATAGCCACTGACAAATCCACAATCCTCTGTAAATAAAAATACTTTTGGGCAAACTACTGTAAATAGACAATCTTGTTTTTCGTTCAAAGACGACACACAAGTGCTGTGTTGGAATGTTAATGGTTTGGAAAGGATGTTGCTGCAATTCGACCTATTCACACATTTAGAAAAGTGCAGCATTTTTGCACTCACAGAAACATGGAAGGATCAACATCTGAAGATTAAACCAACAGGATTTTATCTTTATGAATCACTTGCTCAGAGAGACCACAAGAAGGGTAGATCATCGGGGGGAATTATTGTTGGGATTCGAGAAGCTATAAAAGACAAGATTGAAAGGACTGAAATTGAAAAACAATGGATTATGATCTGTCTGAGGTTGGACGGTGAAATGCGAGTGTGTCTGATCTTTGCTTACTTGCCACCAAATGAACACTATTTGACCAACTGCAAAAATTTACTCGACCAAATAGAAGGGAAAATAGTTGAAGGATATGAAGTTTTACTGGCTGGTGACTTGAATACACGAACGGGTGCATTGGGAATTCTTCATAATACATTACATCTTCCTTGCTACTTAACTACTAGACGCACTTCTAAAGATCCTGTAATATCTACGCATTCAGAACAATTCATAGATAGATTGGATAATAATACTCTTACAATTCTGAACGGCAGAACAAGGGGTGACAGAAGTGGTAACTACACATATATATCAGCACGGGGATCCTCGGTGGTAGATTACTGTATTGTCTCCCATGGGCTGTTAGGTTACGTACATGACCTATACATCGAGGGATTACCACACTCAGATCACTTACCTTTAATTATAAAAATGGATATGAGTTGGGGACCGAAACAAGTGACGAACCCGACTTCACGGGTTAAGAAAAAATATATTTGGTTTCCCGAAAGAGCAACGCTATTTGTAGAGGACTTAGGAGGAGCTTATGGATTTTGGAATAACTCGATTGAGAATATAATGAACAACATGGTTAATCAGATTAAAAGCGCAATAGTACAAAATGGTATGCAAATTGAAACAAAAGCGAATAACTTACTGTCGAAGCCTTGGTTTGATCATGAGTGTTACATAGCGAAAAAGATTATGAAAGCAACTCTGAGCAAATATATTAAATCTAATAGGGATCTAGATCGTTTGGAATATGTTAAAACAAGGAACAAATATACATCGATTTTGAACAAAAAAGAAAAAATATTTTTGTGAAATACAAGAAAAATTAAATAATACATACGATTCAAGTGAATTCTGGAAAACAATAGCTCGCTTCAGAAAAAGAAACTATACACAGGGCAATATCTCAATATCAGACTGGCAGCAATTTTACAATAAACTCCTAGATACAGAATCAATACCAGATTACGAACCCGTTACTATGACTTTCCTAAATACAGATAATGAGCTAACTAAATGCATAACTCTTAATGAAATAAGCAAAGAAATTTCTCGAATAAGGCATGGCAAGGCGACTGGTTTTGATGACATAATGAATGAAGCAATAAAGGCCCTCCCAAAAGATTATCTAATTTCCTTAAAGAATATATTTAATAGAATTTTGAGAACGTCTGAATTTCCGACAACATGGTTGAAATCAGTTATTCAACCAATTTTTAAGAATGGTGATCCAGACGACCCCTCTAATTATCGAGGCATTGCGCTCTTAAGCAATATAGCAAAATTATTTACATCAATACTCAAATCTCGTCTAGGCAGTTGGATCGAAAGGAGAAATATAGTTCCTGAGAACCAGGCGGGATTCAGGGCTGCCCACTCTTGTCAAGACCATATATTCACTCTATTATCCCTGATTCAAATGACTCTAAGCCGAAAGAGAAGAAAATGCTACATGTTCTTCGTGTATTTAAAAAAAGCCTTCGACACAGTGCCCCACTCATTATTATGGAGAAAACTGGTAGATGCAGGTCTCAACCACCGTTTTGTTAACTTAATTAAAGATTATTACACAAATATGACAGCGGTAGTGCGATGGAATAATTCATTCACTGCGCCAATAAAGGTGCGTTCGGGAGTTTTACAAGGGGAGCCGATGTCACCTTATTTATTTATACTTTTTATAAATGATTTAATCGGTCTCTACAATAATTCAGATTTACCGGGAATATATCTCTCAAATTATGGATATGTTCATATTCTACTATACGCAGATGATATTGTCTTGATTGGAGAATCCAAAAATAACCTTCAAATAAAAATCAATATGCTAAGAAAATAATTTGAAACAAATTTATTAACCCTGAATGAAAATAAGTCAAAAATTGTAGTTTTCAGAAACGGCGGTCGATTAGCACAAAATGACAAATGGTTCTGGGGTGAGAGGCAACTGTCTGTTACTACGAAATATCTATACTTGGGATATCCGCTTACAAGTGCAAATTCACTAAACAAGGTAGCGTCACACTACAAGGGCAAAGCCCTGGCAGCAATTGGCGCTGTGTGGCAGGTTCTGACAAAATCCAAGATGAACTCTCTAAATGCGGCAATGAGATTACTTGATTCGACGGTCTTACCTCACATGCTATACGCCGCACCCTGCTGGGCACTCAACCAAGTAAAGGTAGTTGATCAGGTTCAGAATATTTTCTTAAGACGCTACCTAAATTTACCAAAGTATACTCCGGGCTTTATGCTAAGAATGGAGTGTGGACGAGTATCACAGGAAGTTATCATTATTAAACAGGTCCTGAGATTTAGGGTGAGGATTATGAAAATGGAAGAGAGTAGGTTGCCCCGGGCATGTTTGTCACACCTCTGGACATTACACAGCAATCAAAGGGCTGGTTTAACCTTTGTCGAAAACCTGTCAACCATTTTAGACTCAAACGGTTTTTCGTTCCTGAAGGGTTGTCCGGATTACGCTGCAATAATGACTGAAATCCCTGGTATTATTCGAATAGCAACCGAACAAAGCATCCAAAACGACATGGCGAAAATCCTAAATACTTCTCATTACAGTCACTTCAAATACCTAAAAAATGCAATAACAGCAGAACGATATTTATTCACAACTATTCCTCTAGCAATTAAAAGATTTTTTGCACAACTGAGACTCCTTTGGACGATCTTCCCAGAAAATTGTTCAAATCGCTGGAAAATTGATTTGACTCTAACTTGCGATCTGTGTAAAAACAGAATCCAAGACGAAATTATGCATATAATATTTGGATGCTCTTGCTTAGAGAAACAGAGGAAAGAATTTTTGGGTGACTTACCCTGGTCTCAACCTGACTGCCAACAAATTTGCAGCTGGATGAACACACTGATGGTTGATCAGGGTCTCTCCCTCGGTTTATATAAATTCTACAAGGCCGCATTCAATGTCCGTTGGAGAACAATGGAAGCGCCGAATGTCGTGGTTTGCTTGGAGGAAGAAAACGAAGATTGAATGCGGCTGATTCAACACTAGCCCTCTCAATGATATCCTAACCTTGACATATTTTAAACATTGCTACTTTAATTTAAATTTTTAATCATGTATGGTTCCTTTTGCTCTGTATG
Source organism: Cordylochernes scorpioides (assembly GCA_030710605.1). Classification (NCBI taxonomy): domain Eukaryota; kingdom Metazoa; phylum Arthropoda; class Arachnida; order Pseudoscorpiones; family Chernetidae; genus Cordylochernes; species Cordylochernes scorpioides. The sequence continues at coordinate 83,196,548 of CP092873.1, read as the reverse complement.
TTTATTTTTTGTATATATGGTTATATATTTTTTTTTCTTTCTTCTCGCTTTTCTTTTTCCTTATTACTTCCTGTATTCTAGTTTTTACTTTCAAAATATCTTCCTTTGCTAAATCCTGTAGAGGGGAATCATGTATAGGGCTGGATGCCCCAATAAAAAGGCTTGTGTGTGTGTGTGTGATTCGATAATATTCAGTCAGGAATGGGATCTCTGCCAGACAGTGGACACAATTTGAGGAAGATGTTTTAAACGATCTAGTAGCCCAAAGAACAATTTGGTATTGCATCGAATTTAATTTCTGTTTACAGCGGTTATTTATTTGGTAAAACCAAATATCAGCTCCATATGTTAGAATAGGTCTAATTAGCGTCTTATACAAAATTAACCTTTTATTAGAGTTTATACCCCATATTTTGCCGCTGAGGGAAAAAAGCAGATTTTTCATGCGATGCGCTTTATGCAAAATCTCATTGATGTGCGGGGTGAAATTTATTTTTGTTTTGAACCTATGATTAGATAATTTCATTCCCAAAATTTTGATTTCATTTGAAGGCTTTATGACGGTTTTTGAAATTCCAACTGGAACCTATGGAAATTGTGAAAGTGAATCAAGTTTGTTTTTTCTGGATTTATTTTTAACTTGTTTGAGCGACACCATTGAGTGACATAGTTTAGGGTGTTCACTAACTCAGTTTTTAGACCATCTAAATTATAATGCCAACATATAATAGAGATGTCGTCCGCGTAGCAAATAATTTCAGCGTTTGTTGATTTAAAATTCATTAAAATATCGTTTAGCAAGATGTTCCATAATAACGGTGACAGTGGACTACCCTGAGGACATCCCTTAGTAAGGTTTTTGGAGACCGTTTTGCCACCGTATGACAGACAAACTGTCCTTTTATTATTCAAATAGGATTGGATGATTTGAATCAGAGAGCTGGGAACGTTGTCCAAATCCATTCTTTTTATTATAGCTGGCCACCATGCATTATCAAAAGCCCCTGATAAGTCCACTGCGATCAACGCCGTCAGTTCTCTTTGCTTGTGTTCCAGAATAGTTTCAGTCAGCTCTTTCAAAGCAGTAATTGTTGATTTATGCCTGGAGAAGCCATGTTGTCTATGACTCATCAACTTGTTTTCGTCATAAAAGGTAGTAAGTTTATTTTTAATTAAATTTTCGAAAATTTTTGAAATGTTTGATAGCAAGGAAATTGGTCTGTAGCTTTTACTAACATCATAACTAGTTTTATCTACTTTAGGAATGATTTTCACAAAAGAGTTTTTCCAATAATCTGGGAAATATCCCAAACTTATACATTTTTCGAATATTTGATGGAGGATTATGGAAATCCTAGGGTAGGCGTATTTTATCATATTATTGCTAATATTATCTGATCCAGGTGCTTTCTTATTTTTCAATAATACAATAATTGATTCAATATCTTTTAGGCTTATGATCACTTTGTTTCTATTATTGTAAATTGGCGAGTAATATCTAGTTGCTTTGTGAAGTTCCTCCTCGGAAGAAATATCATCGTCCGGGAAAAGATCGTTCAATAAACTTTCCATTTTTGATGTCCTAGCAAAATCCGGTGCGTTGTCTATCAATGGAATCCCTGTTGTGTTAAATGATGCTTTTAAAGTTTTGAAAGTTTTATAAGTGTTCCCAAAAGGATTAGTTGATTCGTTTTCTTCGAGAAAGAATCTCCAGCTTTTAAATTTTGCCTTGTTAATGGCTTTATTATATTTGTTACGAGCAGCTTTAAAAAAATTTTCATTAATTATTTTGCCTCGATAGAATAAATTTCTTATATAATTAAAATCATTTTTCATTTTTTCAAGTTTAATCGTCCACCACTTTAATTTGACTTTGTTTTTTTTTATGTTTGATTTTAACTTGAGGGATGCGTAAGCTGCTTCACTGATAATATCTGTGAGTTTTAAAACAGCTCTATCTACACTTTCGGAATTTTATATTTGGTTTGTTTCATCCACGAGGCTTAGCAATTCGGGGGGAGGAAAATTTTTCATAAAATGCATTCCAGTTTGCGTCAGTTTCGCTGAATTTCCACGTTGATTTATAACTGTCTATATGACTGTTGTCTTTACTAACGATCTCGTAGGTTATTGTCACGTGATCGGAGGTGTCCGTCATTATGGATGTTTTCCAGTTTTTTAATAGACTGATTGAATTTCTGTTGGAGATAGTGAGGTCGATCACGCTAGAATTACGACACGTTGTAGTTTTAATATTATGGACGAAGAGATTGTGTTGGTTCACTATTGAATGAAGTTTGTGACCATTTGAATTTGTCTTTCGATCATACCAGACGGGATGCCTAGAGTTAAAATCCCCACAAAGCAGAATCGGTTGAATTTTGAAAGTTTCCAAAATTTCCTCAATAAACTTTTGATGGGTTTCTGAAAAAGAATTGGGGAGAATGTAAAAATTCGCTATAATAATATTTGACTTTGATAAAAGTATTGAGCTTGTAGTACAAAATGAGTTGGTGAATTGATCTATCTTATTGTATTTTAATCCTTCATTCAAAATTATTGTTGCCGAGTTTATCTTGTTTCCTTTAGCTGTTAAAACTGAATGCTCGTCTCCGCCAAAAATAACAACATTGTTCACTATGTAGGGCTCCTGAATAAATAATATGTCTGGTGGGTCGTTAGCTATCTGAGCCAGGAGCTCATTTGTTGCGTTTATGCTTTTTCTTAAATTTTGTTGCACACACTTAATTAATGGAGCTTGCATTTTATCCTTTCGTGACTCGTATGAGTTAGTTACCTGATTGTTCAGTTGGGAAATAACTTGTTCTTTCGATTATTCTGTCTATTTGTGCCTTATACATAGGGCATTCCTCCGAATTTGCTCTGTGTGATAAGGGCTTGTTTCTATACTTAGGATGTTGAGAGCAATTAAAACACTTGGGAATTCCTGAGCAAACATTATTCAATAGCGCACCACTTTGTATATGGGAAGAAAATCTATGTGAAACGCTTCAGTTTATTCTAATGAAAAACATTTTTAAACAATTTTTTACCAAGCTGCAATGATAAAAAATATTGGGATGACCTGTCTTGTCAGTGATGAATCCTCCCAGCGCTATCCCAGTTTATTCTACCATTCAAGGTTTTCTTATAAATTTTGCATAAGTACATTATCAGAATATGGCCCATTTAAGGAAAATATAAAGTAGTTGTTAAATTTTTATATTTATAATCATATGTAATTCTACTGTCTTCAAAGCTTATCTATATAGTTCATCTAAAACACCCATTCCAAGAGTCTAGCATCAGTATCACTATAAAAGGAAGATCGAAAAATGCAATATAACAGCGGTATGGTAGATTAAACTGGCGAACCGCTGGGAGGGTTAACTACTGATGAGCCATGTCTTCCCATTAATTTTTCCATTGCAGTAAGGACAGTATAAATTGTTTATTTTTAAAAAGAATCATACGCGTCTATAATATTTTCGAATTTTTATATAAATTATATATATTTCACTGTTGTATTTTACTTTTTCCTTTGTACTAATCTAAATTTTCTCCCAATACTCTACTAATTATTATTCATAAAAAAAAAGAGAACTGCAAGTTCACGATTACTTATATAGAAGTTTATACCAAGCTCTTTTTCTTCTTCTACCCTATTTGATATATTGTAAATAACATTGCTGATTTTTGTTACCATTACTGTATTCTTCTTCTTCTTTCTTATCTCCATATTGGGTGAAGCAGAATGCGTCTGCCTTTGTCATTAAGACTGGGAGCACTACTCAGACTTAGCTCCAAAAAAATGGCCGCCTCTGACATGAGGAACAGACGCCATGTGCAGCCTCTCTTAATATGGAGTACAAACACTGCTCATCCTGTATACTTGGATTAGGAGCCCTTACAGAGTACTATCAGCCGGGCCAGCTGAGCCCAGGTTTTTTAGCGAGCTTGTTACTGCTCCCCCTCCTCCTTTTTCATCCGGGCTTGGGACCGGCAAGGGCGGAGTTACCATTACTGTTAATTTTGCATATATTCTTTTCTACTTGGAGAATTTGTAAGAACCGAAACTCTTGATGAAACCTTTTGTCTAAACCTTTTGTTCTGGTGTTCTAGCCCTAGATACAGATATGAATGACATATCTGTACAAGAAGTGATTGACCTTTTGGAACCTTGCGTTGAACGCTTCATTCGCGGGGAGCAAGAAATTTTCCTGAATGACACAAGCCATACAAACTGCTGGTGAGCATTGATTAGGTTATTATGTATATATATAGATTGCTGATTTTTGTTATTACTGTCTTCTTCTTCTTCTTTCTTATCTCCATACTGGGCGAAGTAGAATGTATTTGTCATTTAGACTGGGAGCACTACTCAGTGGCAGGCCGACTTTGCTCCAAAAGAAATGGCCGCCTCTGACATGAGGAATATATAATTGTATTATTCGATACAGAATTAGCTTGCTGTTCTGACTCAAAGTAAAACTCAAAATCTGTTTTTCTTAATATTTTACTTTTCCCTATTTCCCAAAAGGTTTTTACTATTAATATATATATATATTAAAAATAAAGAAGGCATCTCCTGACCACGAGCACATGTGCTTTTTAGATGGCAGAGCGCCATCTAGTTGAGCAAAAATAAACTAAACGTTTATTTAACTTGCTCCGTGATATTTGGCCAACCCAATTTCTTGATGAATCAAGAAAAGCCATCCACGAACGCGTTTCGCGCTGTTGGCTCTCGTCAGCGTGGAGAAGGCTTGTTTTTCCATATATATATATGTCATAATATATGCTCTTACAGGAATAATAAAGTAAATCTGCAGTCGGCCAGAGAGAGAGAGACGTAGTCGATAGAAGACAACTAACTCACGACCATTTTGACCACATTCCTGAGGGGGGGGGGGGCCGTCACCACCTGGCGACTATCCTGGTTAGCCCCCCGGTTGTGTACACAGGGAAAACAGTTGTTCAGCAGATAACGTCTCGCTCGCTCTCTCTCGGCTGGCTGCCTGGATGATTGCTCTAACAACTCGTCGTGTGATTATTTATCTCCTCACCACATTTACCACTATATTGTCACATCGAAAGTCGACAGGATAAGACCTGGCCGGGAAGCGAATCCCTCATATACCTGAGTATGAAGAAACAAGAAGCCAAGCCACGATGATCGACCAAACCCAACTCAACTGTAACCACTCCTCTTCGAGCCCTCAACCCCTTCCTCGCCAACCTTTGAACCGTGATCCCGAAGAAGTATTCACCTACGACGGAGATGGAGCTGCCACGCACTTCTTCCAGCACTAGATCTACTCAAGAACGATCGCCGTGCCAGAGCAGGACACCTCCCGCCATCATGGACAAGACTCCGCCTTCTCCCTACCGCTACTGTGATGTACAACACTGGTACGCACAGTGTCACAGACAGAACTCTCCCGAAGCTCAATGAACTTACCTGCGCCCTAAACCAACATAACTCGTGAGTGTAATTGTCTTAACTCCTACCATTCATTCTTTAAATAAGTCATTCCTTGTAGATTGTCCCAATATTTCCATAATTAGCTCAATATGTGTGAATATGTAAAAATATTTAATATTTCCATTTATCTCTCCACCCCTATTAACAGTGATCTTATTATCTATATTATATCTAGCTATGTGAAACCCATTTAATTAGTTACCTTACCAGTAGATGTAACAATCGTCATTTTAATTAAATAATTTCCATTTTAACGTAACTCTTTAAAAAAAACCATTAAAAAAAAGGAATTCTACCTATTAACGCTTTACGATTTTTACTATTAACAATAGATTTTTCATAATCAAATTATTTATAAAAATATGCCTCCAGCACCTAAACTTTTGTATAGACCTCTCCTACTTGTAAGCACGGCTCACGAAAAATAATTTCTTTCCCAAATCGATTCAAAATTCACCCTGTAAGACAGGCGTCGAAGAATTCCAACCACCACGTGAACCTTGCTTACAACCAACCCTTGGTGACTCTTATCTATCTTCCCCTTAATGCCCCTCTCATTCTTACAACTTTGTTAACTTTATACCAGCTCACAGGACCTTTATAGAGAATTATTGATTAATCAATTATCGAACTTCTATATTGTCATTTCAAAATCCTAACCTTCGCCCTTCATTTATGATAATTTATTTCGTAGTTCATCTCTAGCCTATCCACCGACCCACACCATCTAGCCAATGGTGAGTTCGTCACAGGGTGCAGATTGACTAACTGCTAGATATTTATCAACCCCTTTTTGTTCGCACTTGAACAATCTGCATCGAGCGACACAGTTCGCTTCTTCTTCTCGCGCCACACGTTCGCCACACGGACCCTGTCTTCAAATCTATGTTTGTCCATTGTCCAAACCAGCACGATATAGCCTACCTTCGATATTTCCCACGGAGGTACGTTAAACATCGTCGCTGATCCTGTCCGGTCCGTCATCATTTCGCGCAGACATGGGTTTCACTTTCAACCCACCGCGAAATCATCGCCTTGCACAAGCTCCCACGACGGTTCAAACACCTCGTGTCCGAGCAGCTTGTCACTTGTAACGGACAACGCAGTCCTCGTCCGAATTTTTGGCACTGTGCGCGCATACTTTCCGCAAATTAAATATAAGTCCGTTCGACTTCCTCACCTACACACGGGACTTTTCCCCTCGGACTCGCTACACAAGTAACTGCATAGATAAGTTAGATTGGCCCAAAGCAAGTTTCCGCCTCGCTCTGTTCGCCGAAATTCTAACATTGTATGTAGTTCGATATTTACCTCAGTCCTGAGCTCACACAATTCTCAACCTCATTTCTCGTACTCTACACTTATAGCATAGAAAGCCCATGACAAGTTTCCCCTTGCCATGTCCGCCTGAAAAATATCTTAAAGTGTAGAGTTCCCCAGTCTTAATGATCTTCAGAATTCCATCATATGTATGTGACTCTTCCTTCCCTTGTTCACACTCCTCAATAACATTTCCCTTATAGTACATTAGATTTTGTTGTATATAGCCTTTTATAACCTTGATATTTTCAAAGATTTCCTTAAATGTCAAATTCCCCGGTGTTGTAAAACTGCTTGTAAATAATATTTACTTGTGTACTATACAATATTTTATTTACATAAAACTATGTCACCGTTACCTTAACTAATTTTAACTGTAAAATTATTTTCTCTATTCCTGGCTTCTCCAGCTTTAAATATACTTAAACCATGTTCAGCCTTCTTCAACGGGGGCCATATGTCATAATATATGCTCTCACAGGAATAATAAAGTAAATCTGCAGTCGACCAGAGAGAGAGAGAGACGTAGTCGATAGAAGACAACTAACTCACGACCATTTTGACCACATTCCTGAGGGGGGGGGGCGTCACCACCTGGCGACTATCCTGGTTAGCCCCCCGGTTGTGTACACAGGGAAAACAGTCGTTCAGCAGATAACGTCTCGCTCGCTCTCTCTCGGCTGGCTGCCTGGATGATTGCTCTAACAACTCGTCGTGTGATTATTTATCTCCTCACCACATTTACCACTATATTGTCATATATATATATATATAGTAAATTACGAATTATAATATGATAACACTCTTAGTATAGTTCATATAGCTTTTAATTAATTAAGTTAGAGTCAATAATTTATAAGATCATACCTTCTTATTAAAATGTACACTGCTCCTATTTGCTACCACCCCCATATTTTGTATGATATGCTATATCTTCATTAATATAATCTGCATCATCCTTATTTGCATTCAAACTCAAAATGATGACGTCAAAATAAAAACAGCAAAATAATGGGGTGGAGAGAGCTTCGAGGCAAAGATTCAAAGGACATAGCCGACGCCCAGAAAGGGGCCCCTCCCGAGGTTTTATAGGCATCCACGCCGGGGGGTCAACACAGCAGTGTCAGCTCAGCAAGTGATATGGTGTCCATCTATGCAGACCGCTTCTGGCTCTCTCTCCTTGTCTCGGTGTTAGGCATCCAGGTTTGTGTCATGGCCTCCACCGCTGTCCCGTGGGCTGTCTCCGACTCGCTCGGTGCCAACACCTAGCCCTGCCTCTGCTTCTTGTTGTCCACTTGAGGGAGAATCTTACCACTTTCGCCCGACGATACGACTGCCAGTTTATTCACACGTCGGCGTACTCGGGGTTACAACTCTCAGAATCCATAGCGTCCTTCCAGAAATTTCCATCTTTGGAATTTACTCCTTTTTTGTATATGACTCCAGTAGACTCATTTCTATCATATAAACCTCATCAGTTGTAATTTAGCCATCAAAACGCTTAGGCTTTTTTCCTTTCATTGCGAGATCTCTTAATTTAATCTTTAATAATTCTCCATTAATTTCACTCTTATTTTCATCATCTGATGATGATTTAGCTCTCCGAGCCTCTGTTGATTTCTTACTTTTCTTATTTTTCAGATTCGTATAGTCAATCTTCTGCTTTAACTGAAGGTGCATTGTCCCTAATTTTTCACAATTATCAAGAAGACTTTCTTGAAATTCCACAATTCATGAATACATCAATCATATTTTTGAATCATCATTTATATTGGCACACATTATTATGGCACAAGAACCTATAGGACATGCAACAATGGTCTTGGTGGGAACTAACACCTATTCACATATTCTTATACCCAGCAATGGCCGCAGCCTTGCAGGAAATTGACATAGACCCAGAGCAGCAGCTTTACACATCCAAGATGAAGGACATTGCTGCTGCTGTAATAGAGATGCATGGAGACATCTGAGGCTCTTCATTGGACACGACAACAACAACAATACAGTATACACACCCAAGATAGTGAACATTGCTGCTGCTGTGATAGAGATGCATGGAGACATCTGAGGCTCTTCATTGGACACGACAACAACAACATCAATTATATTATTGATATATTTGATTAATGCCTTGAAACACCGTTATCAATTAGCTACTCCTCAGATTTTCTTCTGAATAAAATACTCTTTACCCAAATACTTGTTATGCCATGCCAGTAGACATATCTCACTTACTTCGATTGATTTTATCTTCTTCTCGCATAGATGGCCTGTAATCAGAAATTTCACTATGGACAGGATTTCACCCAATAACCAAGTTGATAACAGTAATTGTACCTTCCTGAAGTTTTCTTATTTTATATAATATTTAGTAATTTATAATACAATATAATGCGGCTTATGATTTGTAGAACGACGTTTGACAATTTTACCGCAAATGTTTCTTTTGAACGAAAAATCGTAATTTATTTTTAAGGAGATATAAAGATTATTTCTAACCTTAGGGATGAAGTATGAAAAGATGAATTATGAAGAGTAATGATAAACGGAAAAATAAAGTGTCCAGGATGGGAATTCCCACACTTCATTTTTCCGTTTATCATTACTCTTCATAATTCATCCTATCATACTTCATCCCCAAGGATAGAAATAGTTGTTATTGATTTTTTGTTCAAAAGAAACATTTGCGGTAAATTGTCAAACGTCGTTCTACAAATTTATATAATATTTATTCCAATATTGTGTTTGTGTGTATTCTTTAACTGTGTACTTTAGCTGAGAGAGCTTCAAAGAATCACTCATACTGGACTCTCTTCGAATTTCCCTCTCTTAAAAACACAGTTGCATGGTTAGATTATCAATTGTTCTGATATCCTTCTTTAACTAAATTTAGAAATAAAAAGCTTAATGATGAACCTCACATTCCACCTTTCATCGTTGGAATAGACTAATAAATATATAGTGCATAGATTCATTAAAAATCTTGAGAAATATTTCTATACGTGTTTGAATGTTTACCCCTTGTGTTACGCATTATACTAGATAACACTAAAAGTGTTTCCAAAGTCAAATGTCTCTCTATGTATATATATAATTATTAAAAATGAAGAAGGCATTTCCTGACCACGAGCACGTGTGCTTTTTAGATGGCAGAGCGCCATCTAGTGGAGCAAAAATAAATTAAACGTTTATTTAGCTTGCTCCGTGATATTTGGCCAACCCAATTTCTTGATTTATCAATAAACGTTTATTTTTGCTCCACTAGATGGCGCTCTGCCATCTAAAAAGCACACGTTTTTGTGATCAGTAAATGCCTTCTTTATTTTTAATATCAACACCTGACCCTCTTATCTTTTATTTTTTCTATTGTTTTTTCTTATATAATTATGACTCTACTGAAAATTATCATGTGTATGCAGCAACCTCCAAGATGGATTGAAATGCATCGAAAAATATTTGCCTGATGAAGATATAGCTCTCACAGCTATCAATCATGTTTTGGTAGAGTTTGGAGATTGGACCATGCTATGTCTTGAAGAAAATTGTGAATAAAGAAGTAAAATAAATGACATTTTTGGATAATCCTTATCAATTTTGATTCATTCTTTACTTCTTTAATTTATTTCTTACCCCTTACTTTAAGCCTCTCTTTCTTGGTTTATTTCTAATGACGCATTTCTGAGAATTAAATCTGAAATAGTAAGTTTATACCCACTTAAAATGGATAATTATAGAACTTTTATATCCAATTTGATTGGGTAAAAATAAATATTTCTATATATATTTATTTAGAATACATAATAAGTTTCAATCCACTTAGAACAAATAACAATAGAAAGGTTTATCTACTCCTATTAGATAATAATAAAAATTTCTATCCACCTAGAAGAGATAGCAATTGAAATTTTCTATCCACTTAGAATAGATAATAATAGAAAGATATTTTACACTCGGAACAGATAATAATAGAAACTTTCTATCCACTTAGAATTGACAATAATAGAAAGTTTCTATCTTGTCAATACATTCAAAGTGCACAGTCTGCACTATTTAAAAAAGATAATATGCATTATATACACTATGTACAATGAATATGGCGACTCTGCCAGCGCTGCAGAGTTTGGTGGAGAATCGCCAGCAGGTCTCCAGCGACACCACGCATTTCGCGATCTACGAAGAATATGTAGATCGCGTACTTCGCCGCTGAGGAGATGGTGATGGCGTGGTCCTCGAGACCAACTGGAAAGATCCAGGACTGCAGGTCCGGCCGATGATGGAGAACACCTCTCGGATGACACTTAGAATAGATAATAATAAAAACTTTCTCTAGAGACTACCTGCTTTCCTAGAAGATATCTAATCAATTTTGTCGAGATATCAAAGGATAGCAATAAAATATTTCATTAAAGCTAAGCATTACATCAATTAATTAATTTATTCGAACAATTATTCAGTGTCTCCTATGAATCAAAATACAAAAAGGTAAAACCGCACAATTTGATTCCTTTATATAAAAAACAACGAAATAACCCCTTATAATAATATATGTTATTGTAAGTTCATATTTTCGCGTATATGAGCCTTCAAAACACTTACAGCCAATAGATGGCGCTTTTTCCTATTTCAGGTCTGGAAATAATGTGGGACTCGCCGACATCTGTGGTCCTGTTTCCTGGGGCAAATGTTTGTAAATACACGTTTATATTGGTCCTAGGAGGT
>CP092873.1:83000498-83184921 GCA_030710605.1 Cordylochernes scorpioides | reverse complement strand
ATTTATCAAACAATTTGGCCGCTGAATCTCTGATTCTGGTAGAGCGCCATCTAGAGAATAAAGTTGTAACTAAAATCAATTTCGAAATTTTCATTATTTGCCATAAAAAATCCCATTGCATCCTGAACACAATGGTGTTTACCATATTTCTCTAGCGCAAATATTCGCGGAGTTATTAATTTTTAAAGTTGTGCGGGACTTTTGGATCACCCTGTATATAAATTTTGTATATATACATTTATATCAATTATTCCTTCAGTGAAAATATAGGAAACATATATAATAATTTGGGGCATCAAATATATTGCCGTGTAATTATGAAGTTTGTCCTTCCTAATTTTCTACGATACATTTTGATGGAGATGCAGGGTAGATTAGAGAAGACAAAGTGAAGATCGCCGAGAAGACCATGAGCCAATGGGTTCTGTGATCTACATTTTCTAAGACTGGCTCCAGGATTCCACCGCCATGTTAAAGCCAAGACTTCCCTACAAGAAGACCATGTCCCTATTGACAATATGACTACAAAGCTGCTCTTCACGCCACATGAGAAACGATGCTAAGCTATTAAGGACAAAATTTCAAGACTCCGAGGGAATCCTTGACAGAAACACGTCAGATTGATGTCAGTAGCAACAAGATTGCAAGCTCTGAGTCACAGCTCACATAAGAAAAGGAGCTATGTAGCAAAATATTCATTTATTTTATGAATAGATTATTAAATTTGATATATTTATATTTTTGTGAGAGAAAGAGAGATACTCTGCAAACTTGAATCATTGCCTTTCTGGTATTCAATAAATTATAATTTATTCTTGTCTTAAATAAATTGCCGTGTTATCCTGAAATTTGCCATTCCTAATTTTCTACCGGACAGCAAAAAATATCTAATCAATAAATACCTAATATTGTTGTTGTTGTTGTTGTCATGTCCTAAGAAGAATCTCAGATGTCTCCATACATCTCTATCACAGCAGCAGCAATATCCACTATCTTGGGGGTGTAAAGCTGCTGCTCTGGGTCTATGTCAATTTTCTGCAAGGCTGCGGCCATTGCTGGACATGAGAATATGCGAGTAGGTGTTGGTTACACACCAGGGCAGTTGTTAAATGTCCTATAGGTTCACACGCCTAATATTAATATATAGTTTAGACACCAAGCTTCCAATCGGTCAATGAATTAATGGTGATTATTAATTTGTGTGTTTAGTGTTACAATTATTCCTGATGATTTCTCTCAGTTGTATCTGCGACAGATTGATTTAAAAAAACATTGAAACAACAGTTTTTGATTTATTTGTTTTCTAACGTTTAGTCGGCTGTTACCTACATCAGGAGTCATCTTACCTCCAGAACAATTAATGTAATAGATGGGAATATTCTATATATGAATTAAATAATGCATCAGGTTTCTGGAATTGTGTTTCTTTTCATTTTTTATTGCAATCTCAAGAAATCAGGCATTATCGTGCTTCTATAGGAGTACAGGTGTCGCTGGAGACCCACTGGCGATTCTCCACTAAACTCTGCAGCGCTGGCAGAGGCGCCATATTCATTGTACATAGTGTATATAATCCATATTATCTTTTTTTTTTTAAGTGCAGACTGTGCACTTTGCATGTATTGACAAGATGTCAATAAAATTATTTTAATTGTCTACAGAAGTACAAGAATAAACAATAATGTAGCTTCCTATTTATTTAGGACTTCTGTAGAATGTGGTTGTATGAAAAGTGAAAGTTGTATATGCTTATGATTTTGATATGTTTTAAAAATGAATCGATGTTGGTTCCATATGCTTGAATTGAATATTACACCTTAGTTCTACATATATTTTATTGCTTAAAACAAAAAATAAACTACAATTACAAAGATTTCATTACTATCTAAGAAAAAAAAAACTATAATATTTTAAAATGATGATGATAAAAATTGAATATGTCTGTCAGAAAAATAAGAATAATTACAAAATTAATATATAAACTTCAAAGTGGTAATGCCTGAAAGCTTGAGATTGCACAAATATGAAAAGAAAACTCATCTCCAGAAACCTTTTGCATTATTTATAACAATTGATGCAATCATATTATTCTGTAAACAAATTTCTAAACAGAAAATGGTTTATACAACTACAGATCGAGTTTTAGTTTCTAAATAAGAGAATAAATATAAATTTGTGTGTTCTCAATATAGAACAATCCATTTTTGAATCTTTATAAAATAAAAATGAATAATTGAATAAAATATTTGAAACTATTTTAGACGCGTATGATTCCTTTTGAAATGAAACAAATTCTACTGCCCTTACTGCAATTGAAAAATTAATGGAAGGCCTGGCTCATCAGTGATGAACCCTCCCAGAGGTCTCGCCAATTTAATCTACCATACCACTGTTATATTGCATTTTTCGATCTTCTTTTTATAGTGATACTGAGCCAGGGCCTCCCATTAATTTTTCCATTGCAGTAAGGGCAGAGGAAATTGTTTAATTTTAAAAGGAATTTTACCCATCTAAAATAGTTTCGAATTTTCATAACAGATGGAGCGCTAGTACATCATAATAAAATATTTATTTGCCAATATTTCGGTTGACTGAACGCTTTAAATTTACCCCTCCTACTTTGTATTTTTAAACATTATTTCAACTGTGATATTATAACACTATGCGGCGCTGGGTTTGTTTATAAAAAAATGTAATGTTTTGATAAAGGTTGTCGTTCAGCCAACCGAAATAAATATTTTATTCAATACAATATGTTTTTTTTATCTAATTTTGTATGTGTGATGTAGAAAGAAATTAACACTAATATATCTTAAGAAAAAGGCATCTCCTTATTGTGCAACTTAAAGTTGCTGATGGCTTGCGCCATCTATCGGAATGAATATCAACTATTCTCGTTGATTTTTAATTATTCCAGAATGAGGTAGCGCAAGCCATCAGCAACTTTCAGTTGCACGATAAGGAGATGCCTTTTACTTAATTTATGCACCTTATCCCAGTACAATATCACATTTGTACTATTTTTTCACTAAGATATCTGTAAATGCGAGATCAAACTTCAAATTCATTCCTTCTCAAAGTAATTTCTTTTTTTGTGTTCAGAGATTTTACACAAAATTTACAAAGAAGAACAACAAACTTTGTAACGCGAACAATTTTACGAATGATAAAGATTAAAGGAATGCAAAGAATATTTTGAATATGCAACAAAGATATTTATTTTCGTTCTTTAGTTACAATTCTGCAAAAGACACTGCAATTTCCATTCTGGATTCCTTCTCAAATAATTCTTGCAAATTTTTATCCCAATATCTCTCTCTGGGAATTCTCTAAGGACGCATTTCAATCCATCTTGCATGTTGCTGCACACAGACATCACCATATTCAGTACAGATATTCACATTTTAGAAAATTTAAAAAATAAATATTTATTTATTTATTACAGAACACACGCTCTATCCTATGTGGATAGAGATAGAAAAACACATTTAATCACAACTTTTTATACATCATTGGAAAGGTTGGAAACTTTGCTATTTTTTACATCGTAGCCTTGATGCTCAATCACTTTTTTCATCCTGTCAACCAACTTTGTAATTCCGGTGTTGTACCACTCTCCCGCCGCGTGCGAGTTGCGCTCAGTTATACGCTTTTTAAATGCGAAAAATAATTCTCCGGTCGAAATTCACCGTCAGTTAGTGGAAGTGTATGGTGAAAAGTGCATGGACATCAAAAATGTGCGGAAATGGTGCCGGGAGTTTAACGAGGGGCGGATAAACGTCTACGATGAACAGCGGTCTGGGCGGCCGAGTTTGCCGGAATCAACCGTGACTCGAATCGACGAATGGTGCGCGCAAACCGGCGGATAACCCTTGAAGAGATCGAGGATGGCCTTAATGAAGATTGCAGCCACTTCTCCGTGCACAAGATTGTGTCTGAGACCCTCGGCTATAGAAAGGTGTCCGCCAGGTGGGTCGACAAGTGGCTCAAAGAGGCGGCGGGAGAGTGGTACAACACCGGAATTACAAAGTTGGTTGACAGGATGAAAAAGGTGATTGAGCATCAAGGCGACTATGTAGAAAAATAGCAAAGTGTCCAACCTTTCCAATGATGTATAAAAAGTTGTGATTAAATGTGTTTTTCTTTGAAAAAAAATAGGCGACCTTACTTTTCTACTCACCCTCGTATTCACATGAATATGTGTTCTTAAAATTAAAGATACTTTGACCAGTAAATCTTTTCATTATCTCGACGTTTTGACAAAATTCGTTTGTCCTAGTCAGGATAGAACAAAAATTAAAACATTTGACATTCGTTAAAAATTTTCTAAGGCTGCAAGGGTAACGCGATATTTCAAATTTTGTACAATATCTAAACAAGAGTAAAAAAAAACAAATATTTAACTCACTATGATCGTTGAATTAAATTATAATATTTTTAACGCCTTTTCACAAATATATAATTTTATTTGCTTCTGAAGAGGACAAAAGATTTTTGTCGAAACGCCGAGACAATAAAAAAGATTTACTGGCCGGGGTATCTTTAATTTTAAGAACTATGAATGCCGGCCAGGCAGCCTCTATCTTTACGATATATATATGTATTAATTGTAAGAATAATATTTATTTCATAGAAGAAAATACGTATAAGTTTTGTCAATCCAAAATCTCATATTTGGAAAAACTGTAGCGGGTCCCAAGCATAACATTTTCATATTTTCATTATAAGTTTTAATTTGTTAAATAGCTATTCATCTTATAAATATATAATTTTAATAAAGTATATTTTATGAGCATTATATATTTATAAGATGAATATTTTAATTTAATATTTGAAATAAATATTTATTTAACAAATTAAAACTAAGGGCGTGGTAAAATTCTTTTCGTTTATTTTGTTTTATATTAAAAACTATATATAATCTCTCTTTGTTTGTACAATATAATTAGCTGAAGAAGGGCTTGCCCGAAAGCTTCCTTAACCGCTATAATAATAAAAAGAGTTGCGGCGATATATGATTCCTTCTTTCTAAATTAAAACTTATAATAAAAATATGAAAATTTAATGTTTGGGAACGGCTACACAACAACAAAAAATATATGTTTATATGTTACTTTTATCTCTAGCTTATATTCATTGATTAGAAGTCAAAATCCTATGGAAATCAAAATATCAAAGATGTGAAAGTTTTCATAATTGAATGTGTATTTTTATCAAAATATTATCACTAGGAGGATGTAAAAGTTACTTCTAGCAGAACCTTTCTCAATTTTAAAGTTGGATATGTAATTACAAAGTTAAGCATAAAATGAAAACTTTGGGATTTTGTTCAAAACTCTGAAAACTACCAAAACCACCAATTTGGAGCGATAAAGAGAAATAAGTATAATATGATTTTCAAATATATAATATTTCATTTATATTGATATTATTAGAAATACTAACGAATATGTTTGCCCGTCGTTGTCCCTGAGTGAAATTTGTCAAACGAACATTTGCTAAAACAATATTTTTGAAGAAAACATTCACTCCCTACTGATTCTATTCTTGAAAAGATGAATTGATGTGTATTCGTGATAAAATTGTGAAAAAAAGTATTATAGTAAGCCCGTTGAAGAGCGATTAACGCTTGAAAGCTAGCGTTTTTTAAATAAAAAAGATACTCATTGTGAGAATATATTTATAATTTTAATGAATTGATGTGTGTTTGCTACTATCTCTAACAAAATTATTAAATAAATTATTGCAATATTTCACATTAATATAGCTGAATATATAGATTTAAAAAATAAAAAGACATAACCTGACCACAGGAGCACATGTGCTTTTCAGAAAGCAGAACGCCATTTAGTGAAACAGAAATCAACTAAACATTGATTTAGCCGGTTACCTGATATTTGGCCAACCCAATTTCTTGATAAATCAAGAAAAGCCATCCACGAAGATGGCGCTCTGCCATCTGTAAAGCACATGTGCTCCTGGTCAGGATGAGCCTTTTTATTTTTAATATCAACACCTGACCTTTTTATTTCAATTTTTTTTTCTATTGTTTTTTTCATATAGATTTAAATAAAATAATAATTGGTTCAAATTCTAATTCAGATTCTAAGAATCCTCCTGATATAATAGATTCTATTGGTTTTACTCTGTATTATTGTTTTTTGGAAATTGAAATAAGTTGGGAAAAGTCCAATTTAATTTTGAAAATGTAATTGTTGTGAAAATTTCTAGCGAATTATTTGAATTATACATTAGTTTGACTCCCCAATATATACTAAGTTATCATAAAAATAAAATAAATATTAGATTTTTTACCCTTAATACATAAATATATATATATATAGTGACAAAACTATATTTAAAGATTTAAATAATAGTATTATTTATATATAAATATGGAATTGTATTGGATTAGCAAGCTTGCTCTATGATATCAACTTAATTTAAGTTATATTCAAGATTTTAATTTTTATTAGATAAACTTTATTATTTACATTATATATATATATAGGTGCTAAAACTAAGTGTTATCTGGTGAGCGTCTCTACAAACAGAATATGGTCCTGACGAGCCACAACAACAGTTTTAGAAAATTTTAAATGTTCACTAAGAGACCATAGTTTTGGGTTATGACCATCAGTTCAGTGAAGGTTTTAATATCAAGTGACCCACAAAGAATTCAAGAAATCTTCAATGTGTGCAAAAGAGAAGTTTAGCTAGAAAGGTTGATATTCTTAAGGCAAAATTTATCTAATAAAATATTGAGTTATTTTGAAGATAGAGGTGGCTTAATCGGCATTTATATTTCTTATAATTCAGAGAGACCTCGGCCAGAATAAGTTTTGATTCTCTCAATATTCAAGGGAATGATATTGAGATCTTTGATACGATGGTTAAAATATAAAGAATGTTTAGTCCTTGCATACTTGATCATAGTCTTCTCTAGTTGTCTTGCCAATCTGAATACCTTAGTAACCAAAATTGATCTTCTTCTTTCTTATCTCCGCTCAATCATATTAGGGTGTCAAGCTTGTAGAGCTTGAGACTTTTGAAAAATAGATTTGACAACCATCATGATTGGGTGAAGTAGAATCCGTCTGCCTTTGTCATTAAGAATGGGAGCACTACTCAGTGGCAGGCAGACTTAGCTCCAAAAGAAATGTCCGCCTCTGACACGAGGAACAGATGCCATGTGCAGCCTCTCTTAATATGGAGTACAAACACTGCTCATCCTGAATTCCTGGATTAGGAGTCCTTACAGGGTACTATCAGCCGGGCCAGCTGAGCCCAGGTTTTTTAGTGAGCTTGTTACTGCTTCCCCTCCTCCTTTTTCATCCGGGCTTGGGACCGGTAAAGTGAATTATCCTTTTTCTGGCCGAAGTGTCTCTTAATTAGTAAAACTATATATATTAAAATTCTGAAAGAATACTCACCAGCAGTTTTCAGGGCTAGTATCATCATTCTTGATTTCCCTTACTCCTCCAACATCGAACGGGATGTTACAAGGTATCATGCGCCTTTCCAGTTCCTCTACGTCTATTCCGAATTCAATCGCTTCTTCTTCTGGAACCCCAAGAAATGTTAGATCTATGTAGTCAACACCTAAGTGTATCTCAGCTAATATATCAATTTTAAGAAAAGGAATTCGCCGGATATCATATCTACGAAGGAATAAAAGCTTGTACCACGATAGTTGACATTGCGACTGCTGTGATAGAGATGTACGGAGACATTTGAGGCTCTTCATTGGACACCACAACAACAATACTGTATACACACCCAAGATAGAGAACATTGCGACTGCTGTGATAGAGATGTACGGAGACATTTGAGGCTCTTCATTGGGCATGACAACAACAACAATACTGTATACACACCCAAGATAGAGAACATTGCGACTGCTGTGATAGAGATGTACGGGGACATCTGAGGCTCTTCATTGGACACCACAACAACTATAATACAGTATACACACCCAAGATAGAGAACATTGCGACTGCTGTGATAGAGATGTACGGAGACATTTGAGGCTCTTCATTGGGCACGACAACAACAACAATACTGTATACACACCCAAGATAGAGAACATTGCGACTGCTGTGATAGAGATGTACGGGGACATCTGAGGCTCTTCATTGGACACCACAACAACTATAATACAGTATACACACCCGAGATAGTTGACATTGCGACTGCTGTGATAGAGATGTACGGAGACATTTGAGGCTCTTCATTGGGCATGACAACAGCAATAATACAGTATACACACCCAAGATAGAGGACATTGTGACTGCTGTGATAGAGATGCATGGAGACATCTGAGGCTCCTCATTGGGAATGACAACAACAACAATACTGTATACACACCCAAGATAGAGAACATTGCGACTGCTGTGATAGAGATGTACGAAGACATTTGAGGCTCTTCATTGGGCATGACAACAACAACAATACTGTATACACACCCAAGATAGAGGACATTGCGACTGCTGTGATAGAGATGCATGGATACATCTGAGGCTCTTCATTGGACACCACAACAACAACAATACAGTATACACACCCAAGATAGTTGACATTGCGACGGCTGTGATAGAGATGTACGGAGACATCTGAGGCACTTCATTGGGCATGACAATAACAGCAATACTGTATACACACCCAAGATAGAGGACATTGCGACTACTGTGATAGAGATGTATGGAGACATCTGAGGCCCTTCATTGGACACGACAACAACAACAATACAGTATACCCACTCAAGATAGAGAACATTGCGACTGCTGTGATAGAGATGCATGGAGACATCTGAGGCTCTTCATTGGTCATGACAACAACAACAATACAGTATACACACCCAAGATAGAGAACATTGCGACTTCTGTGAGAGAGATGCATGGAGACATCTGAGGCTCTTCATTGGACACGACAACAACAATGAAATCTAATAGCTAATTTCTTTTAAATCTCTATTGTAGCAGATTTTTATAATTCTATGAAAATGTTTTAAATTTCGATATTTGTATTTTGATACACTGTAAAATATTCTCATTGCCTCTCTGCTCTTTCATTAGTTTTAATTTGGTTTTGCTTTGAATAAACTTCTGCATTATTCTGAGGTTTGTCTTTCCTAATTTTCTAAGTTACAATATTATAAATAAAATAAAGAATCTCGTCGCCCTGTTAGCTTTTATTCCTTCTTAGAAACGCATCAATTTTATTGAAATAATTATAGAACATTAATTCTACCTTAATCAGACACAAGTTATATTTGGTAGATACCGTCAAAATAGACGTCTAAAACCAGACGCCATCTATTGACCGTCGCCGCAACTAGCGACCTCGGGTCGGCGTCTGGTTTTAGACGTCTATTTTGACGGGAGAGGCGACCCTTGTCTCTTTAGATCAAATTCCTCCCGGCAAAATCTCCATCTATATTTTAGCCATAGATATGCCCAGACACTTTGCCAGCTAAACACCTCTTTGTCAGATTGTAAAGATTCCATTAGATCCCGTGTGGATCTCATGGAATAAAGTCCGCCCTAGACTGACGAGGGCCATTAGCCCGAAACCATGGTCTCTAGGTGGATACT
This sequence comes from Cordylochernes scorpioides, assembly GCA_030710605.1. Classification (NCBI taxonomy): domain Eukaryota; kingdom Metazoa; phylum Arthropoda; class Arachnida; order Pseudoscorpiones; family Chernetidae; genus Cordylochernes; species Cordylochernes scorpioides. The sequence continues at coordinate 83,175,328 of CP092873.1, read as the reverse complement.
TTTCAATTTGCCAAAGCTGGTGTTGTGGATTTGTTTACCGACCCGACGCCGCTAGTTGCGGCCACGGTCAATAGATGGCGTCTGGGTTTAGATGTCTATTTTGTCGGGAAAGGTGACCCTTGTCTCTTTATATATATATATATATATACGTGTTATATATTTTTGGGAGAGAAAATTTCTTTGCTGATTTTCAATACAAGAGATCTAAGACAAAATAATATGAGGATGGAATATTTGAATTGAGAAAGGCATGAAGAAAAAAGAAAATAATAAGACTTGATTACCTATTTACTAATTTCCAAAAGGTTATGTGCCGGCCAAAGGCAAACAACAACAATAAATTTATATAATATAAATCCACGGCATCTGGCGATCAACTTAGCAGAGCTTGTTCTAGAAAATATAATTCCAAATAAATTAACATTTTTCTCTTTATATAACATATATTCATTATATATTTATTTGATCTCTGTTATTATATATATGCATGGAATCGATCATTGGCGCAAATAGAGACAATTTTGAAAGTCATTGAAAAATACATATATTTTGAGGATCATCTAGGGACGACTAAAATAATATATAAATTTATCTGTTTAAAAATAGAGCAATCCATATATTAAATTATTTTAAAATGCCTTGTTTGGATCATATAGGTTTATTTTCCAATATTTGTATGGCAACTCGCCAAACTTCTTCGGGGAACAAGATTGTACATACTCGTGAATTGATACGCGAGCATCTCAAAGCAATCTTGTTCTCCGAAGAAGTTTGGGGAGTTGCCATACGAAATATTGGAAAATAAAACTTTAAGATCCAAAATAAGCATTTTAAAATAAATTTATTTATGATTGAATAAATACTATAATCATTATAATTATTTATTACCTACATTTTAGTGTGTTACACGCTATTAAAATTTCAAGAAAAAAACTTGAAATGTTTATATTTGCAGGTTTATAAAGATATTTATATACACGCATAGAACGCGATAATCGTCAATATTTCAGATACGTTGAACTGGAAATACAAAAATATGTTTAACAAATTCGTTACGAAATATTTGAAGAAAGTAAATGCTTTTGAATGCAATTTTGAAAGCTTTCCAGTCTACCCTCCATTTTCTTTCTTTATAATTTTTATTTCACATTTCTATTAGCTATTGGTACACGCCTTTTAGAAAGAGAGAGGGGTACTTCACTTAGTTATAAGTTTAAATATTCGCACAATTTGTGATAGAAAACACCAATACATTACCACAGATTGAGCATATTCAGTATAATTCAACAAATACCTTGAGATGAAGCAAGAAAGAGACATTAAGAGACAATTTTGATCTTACATTTCTATTAGGTATTGGTACACACTTTTTATATATAGAGAGAAAGAGATTGAATCAACTTTTATCACTTCGTTCATAAAATATTATGGTGACAGATGAAAACTAAAGAAAATAATAATAATAACAAAGATGAATATACATAATGAAATCTATACAGGCTTCATTAGTTTAGATCAAGGGCTACAAGACATCCTGAATTCGGCCCTTGGTTATAAATGGGTCTTTGTCCCCAACATGTTCAATTGCCATGTTGAGGAAATCTCGCGGAATTATCTTGTTTTAAGTTTTTAAGTTTTAAGTCACTTAGTTATAAGTTTAAATATTTGCACAATATGTGATAGATAAGACCAATACATTACCACAGATGGAGATATGTAAAATTTGAACATATTCAGGATAATTCGATAAAATAATCCCTTGAATCAATATTAAACCAAGAACATTAATCATCCAGGGAAAAGTTTATTTTTTAAAATATTTTTTATTTAAAAATCTCCCAAGATTTCGGGTAAGAAAGCCCTTCTACGGGGGAAAATAGCTTACAACATTAAAACGCCAATAAAATAAATTTATTAATTATTAAATATTAAGTTTAATGAAGTTATTTTATTGGCGTTTAAATGATGTAAGATATTATCTCCCGTAGAAGGGATTTCTTGCCCGAAAGCTTGAGAGATTTTTAAATAAAAAATATTTTAAAAAGAAACTTTTCACTGGAGGCTTAATGTACTTATTTTAATATTCAGGATAATTCAACACATACCTTGAGAAGAAGCAAGGAAGAGACATGAAGCCAGGAATACCACGAAGAATATCATCTTGCCAGTGTGACCAAAATGTTCGACATTATTTTATACCAAAAGATTTATCTGGTTTCCCGGAAAACCGTTGTTTCTCCTAATTGGATGTCATTAGAAGTTCGAGCAAGGTCAGTGAGATAAATAAAGGTCGAAAAACACGCATTACCCCATATTGAAAGATTCCATTGCAAATGTGGAACTCAAAAGATATTAGAACCATCATTAATTTTTAATAAAATCAATGATATTGGGTTAAAATATGACTAAAGTTTATAAGGCTAGCTCTCATTTTAGTTTTTTCACTTTTGATTATAAATATGCTCAACTCACAAATATTCTTCTTGAATAGCCTTCACACAAATAAGATTTTTATTTTTTGCCTTAAAAGGTAACATTAGATTCTCTAAATCATTATTCCTTTCCCAATACTTTCTATGTTAACTAAATAGTTATTACGTCTTGTAAAGAATTCCAATATTTGAAGGTTAAAATTCTCCTAGATAATAATCCCAATTATATTAAAAATATAAAAAGACTAAAATAATATTTTAAAAAAGGTCTAGATGTTTTAATTTTAACTAGTTCAATAACCATCAAAAATGTTTTAATAAAAACAGATATAAAACATAACAGGGTTATAATTATATATACCATCAATTAAGCAAAAATAACGAAAAGTATAAAAATAAACCCACCTTGAATATCAAACGAGCCAGACAAAACCTTCTCAAGAACAATATCCCCAAGGACCTGAGGACCCAATGACATCAATATAATTTATAATTTTAAATGAACAAACCCTGTACATCCCACACAGTATATTGTAAATATGATGATCTAGGTTGCTCTCTTTGAGCGGCACCTAATAAAGGTATTTGGAACTTCGAACTATAAACCTATTGATTGTATATTTATGATCTAGGTTGATCATGCTGAGCGCGGTACCTAATAAATTTATTTGGAACTTGGATTATTTCAAAGGTTTTATCTACTATATATATTATATAATAAAAAGGCATATATTGGATTTAATAAAATATTCATTTCGCCAATATTTCGGCTGGCAGAACGCCAACCTTTATCGAAGCATTACATCTTTGTACAAAAACAAATGTTAATGCCTCGATAAAGGCTGGCTGAACGCCAACCGAAATATTGGCAAAATGAATCTTTTATTAAATCCAATATATGCCTTTTTATTATCTAATGAATTAAATATGGATTGCCCTATTTTCAAAACGAAATATATATATGTAGTAATCCCGATGTGGAATGTACTGGGCAGTCGTGGTAGTGGGTGCGTGATGGGATTCCCGCACTGGGACAGCAAAGAACAGAGGCAGGTCTAGATGGTAACTCCAAGAGAAAGAGGTAGACCACGGACGAAGGCAAGTCGAACCACGGGCGCCACGGATGCCCAAAGCCTACATCGCGGATAGGGGTGAGAGACCCGACCGTATGACGGCGTCGCTCTGAAAACAACTAACCAACCGTCTTTGTCCCAATCTTGGGGGGCTTTTATATGAGACGCTCGCAGATGGCGGCGAGTTCTGATTGGCTCCCATAAAATCACGCCACCTGTCAGGCGCCGGGTTGTTTATTACGTCTGGCCACCTGTTGACGGGGTGATTGAACTCATTATCATAAACACCTGTTCGTCTGGGTTATTGCGTCGTCTGGTCTACCTTTTACCTCTTTGTTTTATTTGTCATTTTGTTACAAGATCGATACATATTTTATATAGATATGGGGTTATGATAAATATTATAGGTTGTGTTCTATCTAATTCAAAATATACTACAGAATGTGTCCCCGGTGATGAAGGTTTGGTTGGGGGAATGACATGTAATGAATGATAACCTAACAAACCTATTATAAAAAAATAAAAGAAATAATTTGTATACAAATTATTTAAAATTATTATTAATCTATAAGTTAAAAAGAGAAAGATGTTGTAATGGTGATGTATCAATGAAGTAAAATCAAGGTTATAAAAATAAAAATTCATAAAATGAATGATAAAAGATTAAGAGAGAGTATATAATACAAAATGGTAAAAATGGTAAAATGAATCGTACAAGGAAAATAATATCTTATGGCATTAAAGATGAGAGGAGAAAAAAAAAATGAAGTTAGTTTATTGACTGAACGTATAATGTGACGCTAAGGTTGAAAAGGGGATAGGGGTATATCTGAGCATGTTTCTACAAAGTAGTATCCCAAGCATCCTGCAATGCAATGCGAACTTGTTTAAGTGAGGCATTGTTTTCATTAACAGAAGGTCTAAGATATTCCATCTGCATCATTAGCTCAGACAGCGAAAAGAGGTGGGAAGATTGATGGAGGTAAAAGGGGGAGGTAGAGGTAAGAGGGATCCCTGTTGTCCATAATGATTGTGCCCGTTTGAATTATGAGAAAAAAAAGTGAAAAGTTGAAAAAATGGTGAATTGATATGATGAGTCGGGCGATGAGAAAAAAAAAATAAAAATATCGCGCTGGATATCCTGAACTCACTATCGGGAATGGTATAGCGAGGAAGGATTATTCCAGACGGATTAATCAATGAAAAAGAATGAAAATGTTCGGCGAACTGGAATCCCTTGGAAGGTAGTTGGAGGTTTGAAGGATGTGGAAAAGGAGAGGTGGATGTAAGAGATTCATTGCTGTCAATTTTGATTGTGTCCGGCTTGTGTGGTGAAAAGAAAAAGTTGAAAAATGAAAAAATGATGATCCGGACGATGAGAGAAAAAAAAAATTCTAACTGGGTCTCCTGAGCTCATTATTTGGAATGATATAGCGAGGAAGGGTCTTCTAGTTAGTTTAATCAATAAAAACAAAAAAGAAAATGGCTGACGAACAATAATCTCTTGATGGGTGTAAAAAGTTGGGAGGAAAGGTTCATGGGATAGAGTTAGAGGTTGTAAGGGAAGCGTCAAAAATAACATTTTGAAAATCTATTAAGAAAAATAAAATGATAAATGTTTTTTCTGTTTAAGAAATATTATAAATATTGTTAGGCGTAGGTTTTTTAAAATAGTGCCTAAAATAGTTGAAGTTGTAACATTATAAACCTAAACATGATGAAAAAAGAAAATAAAATATTAAAGGTAATAATATAAAAAGGGTTGATTGGTAATTGATGGCATTAATTTTGATGGTTAATAAACAAAATGATATTATCGATTAATAGTGAAATGTTTCATCTACATCTGAAGTTAACAAGCAAAGTTCAACACCACAAAACTAGTAAAACTGTAAGTCTATTTACAAATAAATGAGAGAAAAGCTAGCAAACCTATTAAATGGGAAATAATTTGGGGCATAAATTAGTTACTAGAATAAAAATAAAGATAAAGGGGAGTAGTGGTGACACACTGATATAATATTATAAAACTATAAAAAATATATAAGAGGAGTACATAGGAAGGATATACAGGGTGATCCAAAAGTCCCGCACTATTTTAAAAATTAATAACTCCGCGAATATTTGCGCTAGAGCAATGCGGTAAACACCATTGTGTTCAGGATGCAATGGGATTTTTTATGGCAAATAATGAAAAATTCGAAATTGATTTTAGTTACAATTTTATTCGCCAGATGGCGCACTACCAGAATAAGAGATTCAGCGGCCAAATTGTTTGATAAATTGAAAAATATAATTGATCGACACGTATTTTTCCTTTTTGAATACCAGGAAAGAACCCTAATAATATCAAATAACAAATTAATAAAACACCACTTCGCCAAAAGTACGAAGAATTGGTTAACGATTTTTAAATACAATCAAAGATATGCAAAATAGGTAAATGCAAATTAAAACATGTAGCAAAAAAAAAAAATGATATTTTAGATACGGTTTGTTTCCAAAGATAATAAATTTCTAATATTTTTAATTCAACTCTCTCTCATACTGTAAACAATTTTAAAGAATGTGTCCCCTCAAGTAAAAATATTTTTTAAATCGACCTTTTGCTTTGAAAAACGTGTTAGTAAAATCATTTTGTATTATTTTTTTGCACAAAATTTCTAAAGTTATTGGTGTACAGAAAATATTCCTTATGCTATTTCTTCTAATGAGCGAAAAGCTAAAAACTAAACATAAGGGGAAAAATGGTGTGTAACAGTGTTATTCGAGAAGTTATAACACTCTGGTTTGCACGACATAATATGTGAGCAAATGACAAACAAAAAATTACTGTTCACAAAAAGAAAGGTCAAGATGTGAGGACAGCATTTATTATCCCCATATCCCAACACAAAGAGCTGCAAAATATTGGTAGATAATATAATACATGGCAGCTTATATAACACATGAGGTAACTGCCTTCTCTCTTGTATTAGGTCACAATCCTTGCTCAATGTAGCACCCTTCATTCTCAATCACCGCCTGCAGACGATAAATGACAGAATGGACAGCATTAAATAACATATCTGTTGAAATTGATAAAAGGTGCCATCTGATAGAAGCCTTCAACATGGCCAATATGGTAGGCCAGCATCGATAAACACACGATTTAATGTACCCCCATAAACAAAAATCGCAAGGCTTCAAGTCTGGTGATCTTGGAGGCCACTGGTATATGGCGACTTATCCCACGAATTTCACCGAACGTATCCTTCAGCAATTGTTTGGCACCGCGGGAGATATGAGGAGGTCCTCCAACTTTCATGAATGTTATTTCGCTTAGTGCTTTTTCCCTGCAATATGGGAATACCCTTTTATCTCAAAAGTTGAACATAACGTTCACCAGTTACAAAAACGGTTTTAAAAGTTCTTCCATTGATTTTTCAAAGAAAAATGGCCCAATAATAAAAGAAGAAGTGAACCCACACAAAATTGTAACTCTAGGCTGATAAAGTGGCATTTCTGTAAAAATCCTAGGGTTTTCTGTTGCCCAAAAGCGGCTGTTTTGAATGTTAAATTCTCCGTTTAGAGAAAAGTGAGCATCATCTGTCCACAGAACATTCGACAGCCAGTTTTCATCACTATCAATTTGCCGGAAAACCCATGCAGCGAATTCTTGACGCATCTCAAAATCGCCAACTTTCAGCTCGTTATATCTTTGAATTTTGTATGGGTACACACAATAGAGATATTAAGTGAAGCCTCTTCGGATATCGCAATCATACACGGCGATTTTAACGCCAAAAGTTCAACTTGGGGATCATCTGTCCAGGATAACAAAGGTCACCGACCTCGACCTTACACCATTAAATAAGGGAGAGAACACCTATCTATTCAAGTCCACAGGCACAGAATCCGCAATAGACATCACAGCGATAAATTTTAACATCACACCCACAACACAATGGAAAATCCTGAGAGGTGCAATCAGTGACCACAGACGAATTTTAACAACCCTAAACTTCAAAATTGAGAATGTCCATTAGAATAAAAGAAAATGGAACTTTAGGAAAGCTGACTTGAAAAAATCACAGAAAAGCTTGAAGAACTGTGCAACGAAAAATTGAATTACAGAACGCTTGACAAAAACTTGGAAAACTTCTCTTCGAATATATCAAAAGCTGCAAAAGCATCGATACCTAGAAGGAGACGTTAGACCTGCGGATACCTCACTGGAAGAACCACAACATCGAGGCAATGATTTCAGAGAGAGACAATATCAATGAACTTCTTTAAAAATAAAACAGAAGAGAAAGGAACACATTGAAATTAGTCACAAAATAGAACAATAAATTTGGATATGCAAACAAGAAAAATGGCAGATTTCTGCGAAAAAAATGGATCCAAGAAAGGACAGCCAACACTCGAATATGATTAGAGTGTTAGAAGACAATCAAAACCAACACCAATCCTCCAATACTCTAACCGATATGAATAGAACAGCGAGAAAACGAGAACAAACAGATGGCTAACATAATTGCTAAATATCTTTCAAGCACTTCCATACTCAAATATACGAATGAAGACAGGACTCTAAAAATAATATAAACCAGTTAGTTAAACACAAGCAAGAAACTTCCATCAACAAGATATTTTCTCGAAAGACTTCACACTGAATGAGCTAAACTCATCAATAAAAAAACCAAGAGGTCACCAAGAGATAATCTAATGTTTGGTCAAATGATTAAACACTTTGAAGACAAAGCTAATAAACAACTCCTACGAATACTAAACACTTCATGGTAAACTGGTAAACTACCAAAGAATTGGAATATATCAATTACTGTGCCAATACTGAAACCAAACAAAGATGCCAAGGAATCCAAGAACTATCGGCCAATTGCTCTCACCAGCATACTTTGTAAAATAACAGAACGAATTATCCACTCTAGGCTCATAGTCTGGCTCACTAACAATAATAAAATAAACTTCTACCAAACTGCCTATAGATCCCAGCACTGTACGACTGATCAACTGTTCTACTTCTGTCAATCAATAATAGATTCTTTCCAGGAAAAACCGCCAAAGAAGACCACGGCTATATTCCTTGATATGACCTCAGCTTTTGATCGAGTATGGAGGGAGAAATTACGTGAAAAGCAGCACAACATCGGAGTAAGAGGAAAAACCTTAACCTGGATTGCAGACTTCTTAAGGGGAAGAAGGCTAAAGGTTTGGGTCAATGGAGAATTTTCCAAGGAAGGAAGAACATGGGCTGGTGTAACTCAGGGATCTGTGCTCAGTCCTCTACTCTATCTGCTATATATTAACGACATCCATCCTTACCTCACTGAAGACTCAAAGGTTGCCTGTTATGCAGACGATATAGCCATATGGCACACAAGTAGCAGCATAGAAAAATCGTAAAAAATACTGAACACATCAATGAGAGGACTGGAGAAGTGGGCAATGGAACTCCAAATGACCATAAACCCAATAAAACCAAACCTATGGGTCTTCTCCACTGACAGGGAAAAAGGCATAAATATAACCACAAAATAAGCATAAACAAACAAATAATTGATAAAATTAGAAATCCAAAATACCTAGGTGTGATACTGCAGTCCTGGATCTTTCCAGTTGGTCTCGAGGACCACGCCATCACCATCTCCTAAGCGGCGAAGTCCGCGATCTACGTTTTCATCGTAGATCGCAAAATGCGTGGTGTTGCTGGAGACCCACTGGCGATTCTCCACCAAACTCTGCAGCGCTGGCAGAGGCGCCATATTCATTGTACATAGTGTATATAATGCATATTATCTTTTTTAAATAGTGCAGACTGTGCACTTTGCATGTATTGACAAGATGGCAATAAAATTATTTTAACTGTAATTGATGAGGAATTGGAATTTTCAAAACACATAATTAGCACCTCAAATATAGCTACCAGAAAACTAAACATTCTGAGATGGCTATGTGGAACAAATTGGGAAGAAAATCCCAGAATTCTCAGAACAACATATACCACCTTAATAAGGCCGATAATGGAATATGCAACACCGGTCTGGGCTCCCTCAAGCTCATCACTAAAAGTAAGACTAGACAGTGTTCAAGCAAAAGCGGCCAAAATAATCACTGGTGCTCTTTCATCCACCAACAATGAGAAAATTCAGAGAGAATGTGTTCTAGACCTTCTCGCTCGAAAGCAGAAGATAAAATAAAAACAACTTGGATCGGCACTTCGTAAACGAGGAACCAGAGGACGAGATCTCTCTGAACACTTGTGGTTTGGTGGATCCGCCCTTTTCTGAGAATGAGGTGAAACTGACGGCTTTCAAGTTCGGGAAAAGGAAATCTCCTGGTCCCGAAGGGATCGATAACACGGTCGTGAAAGCCCTGTTAAGAATGCACCCATCACTTCTTGCCAGCTTTTTCAATAGGTGTCTGGACACTGGTACTTTTCCTGAGGCATGGAAGGTTGCTCGAGTAGTGCTTCTCTAAAAGTCTGGTAGAAAGGGTAATTCTCCTAATGATTATCGTCCGCTTTCTTTACTAGTGTGTCTAGGTATGGTCCTGGATAGCCTACTAGCTCAGCGACTGAAGCACTGGCTAGAGAGTAATGAGCTCCTTTCCTCTTTCCAGCATGGTTTTAGGGAAGGGAACTCCACAACCACAGCTCTGAACGAGGTGTTAGAGGGGGTTGAGATGGACTTAAATAAGGGTGCTTGGGTTCTTTTCGTGGCCCTGGACATTGATGGTGCGTTCAACTCCATGAGCTGGAACAAGCTGATGAGAAATTTGATGGACATGGGTTGTCCTGATAATTTGTGCAGCTTGGTTCGTGACTTCCTGAGGGATAGACGGATTAGCCTCAGTTTTGGTGGGCGGAAGTTGGAAAGAAACTGTGCTAGGGGTTGCCCCCAGGGCTCTTGCTGCGGACCTATTCTGTGGAATATCCTGGTAAACACCGTTTTCCAGGAGGAGCTCCCTGAGGGAGCCAGGCTGGTTTTCTATGCTGACGACCAGTTCCTCATCATTGAGGCTGCTTCAAGAGCGAAAGCTGAGAAGTGTGTTGAAGCTTCTCTCCAAATCCTCTCGAATTGGGCCCATGACTCTGGCCTTAAGTTCAATGTCTCCAAAACTAAAGCCCTCAGCTTTAAACCTAGGGACATAAGAACTAAAAGGAAAGGGATCAAATGGGAGCACAAGCCGGCTATCCGGATGAAAGGACGGAGGGTAGTCATGGGGGTGGTCATTGATGACAAGATGGGTTGGCAATACCAGGCGGAGGAGATGGTGGCGAGAGGCAGGGAGGCGTTGTGCAGGCCTGTCTTGGTTGGCTCTCAACAGGAGGGGGGGGAGAAGGAGGGTACTATTTTTAGCAACCTCTGCCTCTCCTGTGTCGAGCCAATCCTGCTATTACAGGGATCAGAAGGTGGCAAAAACTCTAGAGAGCGTGCAGAGGACAGCGGCACTCAGAATCACAGGGGGATATCGCACTACCAGCAGTGAGGCCTTTTTGGTCCTCGCTGGGCTTATTCCCCTGGGATTGAAACTAGAGGAGGAGACCATCAGACAGAAGATCTGGGAGAACAGGGAAGATGCCCTGGGACTTGAAGCGGGTGCCCTGGAATGGAAGAGGGACCCAAGGAAGCCTCCGCAGTGGTTGCCAAAGTGGAATTGGAGTCCTGGAGGGCCGACAGGGATTGGCACGGAGGTTTTCACTGATGGTAGTAAGTCTGGAACCAATACTGGAGCTGAGGTAGTGATTTTCACTAATGGAGAGCTGATCTTCCAAGAAAGCTTAACACTCAGAGTGGACGAATTGGTCTTTTCAGCCGAGCTGGTTGCGATCAGGGTAGCCCTCAGAGTGTGTGCCGAGAAGAACTTCAGCCCGGACCGCCTCTATTCAGATTGTATGTCGGCCTTCGTCGCCATCAATCTGGTGAAAGGGCAACTCGCGCATCAAATAATCCAGGAGCTGGAGATGACAACGCGGGCTCTGGAGCTTTATTGGGTTAGGAGACACAGCCTCATCGAAGGTAATGAGTTCGCAGACAGGCTCACTAAGGCAAGATGCTTTAGAGATAGATCACTGAGGACCCCAGTGACCAAGAAAGAAGTTTATAGGAGGATCAGGGGGCACGTCCAGGACTTATGGTTGGACAGATGGAGGAACAGTGTGAAGGGGAGAGAGGTATATTCAATTGGGTAACAACACCCAAGTACCTCTGTAAGGTAATGTCCCACAAATTCATTAGGGTAGTTCGGGACATGGGCCCTTTCCCAGGAATCTCCACAGATTTAAAATTAAGAGAAACCCTGATTGCGTCTATGAAGAAAGGGATGTGGATGCACGCCACTACGTCTTGGATTGTCCAAGGGTAGTGGGTGTGCAGGAAGAGAGAAGGAGGGCGAGGGGCGCGATCGAGAGTAAGCTGCTGAGAAACCACAGCAAGCTTCTTGAGAAAGCCCACGACGTGGCAGCTGAGCTTTTCCTCAGCTGTTAGTGAACAGAGTCGACCGGGGGCCGCCTCCCCGCGGTCCCTGCTGGACACAGTAGATAGTGTCCTCTTTTGCTGTGATTAAAGGCCACCGGTATAGAAATCCTTCCAGACACGTTGTCTGGGAGGTGGTGTTTCCAGGTACAATGTCCAAGCATAAGCTTGGATATCGTTACTTGGCTTATGAGTTGAACAGAATAGCAGCGAAGTGCATGCTTCGGATGCCGGCTTGTGGACCGAAAGGTCTGGGTGGCCATCTGCTTCTAGGGTGTACCAACTGTGCTTAGGTGGAATCCTCCAGTTCTTGTTTATTTTTGTTTTGGCTACTGTTTCTATTTCTTTAAAAGTAAGTTTTTTTTCTGTAGCAAGGTTTCTTTTGTGCCTTTTTCGCTAGCGCATCAACAGCTTCATTGCCTTCAATGCTAACATGTAAGGGTATCCATTGAAGGTGAATTTTTAAGGTATTGAAAGTTTTTGGAGATAACCAATTATGTTCCTGCTTACTTTGTCTCTAAGTTCCCTTGTGTGACTCAAGTGTTGTATTGCACTTCTACTATCAGTAAGAATCCATATATCGTGATGTTTAGTGTTTCTGATGGATTTTAAGGCTTCATAAATGGCTATAAGTTCTGATCTGAAGACTGAGCAAAAATCTGGGTTTCTTCTGTTTACTTTCTCAATGCCATTTGTGGTTTTAATGAGACAGCCACTGTCAGTGTGTCCCAACTCGTCTCTGCTACCATCGGTATAGATAGTTATTACATTTCTAGGAATTTTATTAATTATTTCTAATGATAATTGTTTTAAGTATTCTGGATTTTGGTATTGTTTGTTGGTGGGTTCATTTAAAGTGGCATTAAAAATAACATTTTGTTAGTGATTCGCATGGGGATATTTTTTCTGCTAAATAATATTTTTTCACTTTATATTTTAAAAATCCATTTCTTTTGGCCAGGTGGAGAGGGCCTTCTTTTTTGAGTCTTATATTGGATTCCCAAATAAGTATGCAATTGGAAGTTCTGTGTTTGTTTTCATAACTCTTGATATTGTTTATATATTTTGGCAGATTGAAGCTTCTTCTACCCTTTAAGGGCATAATGTCTGCCTCGTAAAGTACAATATTATTATGGCAGGTATTTCGAAGACCTGTAATAATTCTAGCTGCATTTAGTTGTATCCTTTCCAGTGATTTTAGATTTGTTTCGGATGCTGTACCATAGATTTGATATCCATATTTCAAGATAGGTCTCATTAGAGATATGTAAGTTAATTTTAGTGTTGTTGCTTCAGCTCCCCACTCTTCCTGAAATATATTTCAAGATTTTTAGTCGGTCTCTTCCTTTTCTAACAACTCCTTCAATATGTTTACTGGAGTTAATTTCTGGATCCAGGGTGTAGCCGAGATATTTAGGATGTTTATTATATTGCAATTGTTGTTCTTCCATAATAATATTTGGTCTTATTTTGTATAGTTTCTTATCGGTAGTAAAAAGACAGGTTTCAGATTATTGGGGGTTAAATTCTAATTTATGTTTATTAGCAAATTTTTCTAGGTGGAGAAGAGTCTTGTTCAAATCTCTTTCAGCTTTTTTTCCAGTTAGTGTTGCTGCTTCATAGAATGATGTCATCAGCGAAAAGTCCAATATGGGTTTTATGAGAAAAAATTCTTCTATGCCTGCAATAAATTGGGTGAAGAGATTTGGGCTAAGGACTGATCCTTGTGGTAATCCTTGATACAATTTGAAGGTTTTAGATAAATGCCATTATATTTGACCCTGATGCATCTATTTTTAACGGAATCATTTATCCAAGTGATAGCTTTTCCATCAATTTTGAAATGTTTGTATAATTTTGTAATTAACTTGTTTTTCCATACCCCTTATCAAAAGCTTGTGTAAGGTCTAAAAAGCAGCTATTGTGTGGTTAGTTGGTTTTCTGTTTTGTGCATCTTTTACCTTTTGTGTGAAAAATAAGGGTTGGTCTATTGTCCCATGTCCTTTCCTAAATCCATATTGTTCTTCTGGTCAGAGATTTCTTGTGTCGGGGTGGTAGGTGAGTCGTCTGAGTATAATTTTTCCATTAATTTTCAGCAAATACTTATGAGAGAGATAGGTCGGTAGGTTTTTGGGTCATCAGCAGATTTGTAAAGTTCTTAAATGGGAATTATTTTTGCATTTTTACAGTCTTGAAGCAATTTTCCAGTTTTCCAGGAGTTATTGAAAATATTAAGAAGTCTTTCTTTGCCAATTTTGCCCAAGTTTGAAATCATTCGGCCATGGATTCCATCTGGCCCAGGAGTCTTGTTTAGGTCAGTGTTTTCTAATGCATAAGCTAGCTCTTTCATATTTATTTTTTTCATTGAAAATATTATGAGTGCTGGTGACATTTTTACATTCATGAATAATCCTTTGGGCCTTTGTTTCAACCTTGATTTTACTACTTATTTGATATGAATTACCTAAAAGATTGGCAGCAATTTTGTCATTAGTTGCTGGTGTACCATCTGTATTCTTAATCATATTAGTTTTTTCAGTTTGTGACTGGGATCTGTCAATTTGTTTTGCCAAATTCCAAAGTTTTGTATTTGGGTTTCTTGGGTTCAGGTTTTCACAAATTTGTTTCCATTTTTCCCTTTTCACATTTACGTATAATCTTTTTATTTTTGCATTCACAATGTTCAGTTCAGTTCTACAATTTGTTTGGTTTTGGGTGCTCTTTTTTGTAGTTCATTTCTTTTAGTTATAAGTGTTTGAATATTTTTTGCCTGATGTGTATAATTTGGAATCCATTTCTTAATATTACCTCTTGGTATTGAAACTGAAGCTGCTTTAATAATGGTGTTTTCGAAAGATATCCAATTAGCCTTTTTGAAGTTCCAGAATTTTTTTTAATTGAGCTGGTTTTGGTCTTGGTGCTAATTTCTATCAAATTAGGCAAATGATCACTTCCAATACTTTTTAATATTTGCTATTTGCATTTGTGGAAAATATCAGGATAGTAAAAACTTATATCAAGGGCTTGTGCAGTATTATAGCTGTAGGAATGATGGGTAGGATTCCCATAATTTAAGCACATGATGGCATTGTCGTCAAATATGTTTGAAAGTATTTTGCCTCTTGGGTTTGGCGTGGAACATCCCCAAAGTTGATGTTTGGCATTAAGGTCACCTACAATAAGAGTTGTCTGTAAGAAATTGAGTCATTGTTCCATCCTCAATAAGTGTATTGTTTGGAGGGTGATACATATTGTATATGTTGATGGCTTTGTTTTGATTGAGGTAGACTTTGATATCTTGGGCTTCGAGGTCTAATGTGTTTGAAATATTAACGGCTATGTCCTCATAGTACAAATTCTTGATTAAAAATGCTAGGCCACCCCCTTCAACAGCATATACAGATGGATCTTCAGACCTTACCCTGAGTTATGGAGGGGCCGGAATTAACATAATACTGCAAGATGGAACGCACATCAAAATCAAAGAAGGAGGACAGATTTCGTCAAACTTCACTTGTGAACTGACAGTTATCTGGAAAGCCCTTGATGTATGCCTTAACCAACCATCCCTGCATCAAGCAGAAGGAAATTTAATATACAGTTACTCCATATCCGCTCTAGAAGCAATTCAGAAGGGCAATACTAAAATCACACAGAAAATACACTCGTTACTTACCCAACTGGAACCATTGGAGAATAACTGCATTCTACAATGGACCCCTGCCCATGCTGGGATCGGGGGTAATGAAATGGCATTTGAAATGGCAAAGGAAGCCAGAAAGTTGAGCCAAAGGAAAGAACAAATGTCATTATTTGACGCTGATTCTTTGTCAAAATACAAGATAATTAAACAATAAATAAGAAAAGATCAAAATGCTAAATAAACTCTGAGAGAAAAATGACAAAAACTATAACAAGACTTAGAACAAAACACTATATAGGAATAACAATACATCCAGATGGTACAATAACCTATAGGGCATGCAACAATTGTCCTGGTGTGGAACTTACACCTACCCACATATTCTCATAGCCAGCAATGGCCGCAGCCTTGCAGAAAATTGACATAGACCCAGAGCAGCAGCTTTACACACCCAATATAGTGGACATTGCTGCTGCTGTGATGGAAATGCATGGAGACATCTGAGGCTTTTTATTGGACACGACAACAACAACGGCATTCCAGAGTAAAATAAATTATCAGAGATAGATACATATTTTTCAAATGAATTAAAATGAAAACAATCGAAACTGAGTGAGAGTTGAATTAAACATATTATAAATTTATTATTTTCGGAAACAAACCGTATCTAAAATATCATTTTTTTTGCTAAATGTTTAATTTGCATTTACCTATTTTACATATCTCTGATTGTATTTAAAAATTGTTAACCAATTCTTCATACTTTTTGCGAAGTGGTGTTTTATTAATTTGTTATTTGATGTTATTAGGGTTCTTTCCTGGTATTCAAAAAGGAAAAATACGTGTCGAACAGTTATATTTTTCAATTTATCAAACAATTTGGCCGCTGAATCTTTGATTCTGGTAGTGCGCCATCTGGCGAATAAAATTGTAACTAAAATCAATTTCGAATTTTTCATTATTTGCCATAAAAAATCCCATTGCATCCTGAACACAATGGTGTTTACCGCATTGCTCTAGCGCAAATATTCGCGGAGTTATTAATTTTTAAAATAGTGCGGGACTTTTGGATCACCCTGTATTTAAAGTAAACACACACAATAGCGAAAGTAAATTTTTGGGAAAGTTGGTATACTAGTTACAGTTTTTTGTTACTTAAGGTGCCTTGAGTGTTTACAACATAGTTTCAAGGATGTAATACAGGAAGGAGGAGAAGTAGAGATAATAAAAGTAAAATAAAATATAAAAGATAATTGACTTAAGCAAAAGGTTTACGATAGGTAGTGACGCAGTGAGGAATAAATGAAGAAGGTCTGAATTGGTTTCTGCAAAGGATATCTCAGGAGTCCTGCCCTGCAATACGAGCTTAGAAGCGAAGTATTGTTTTCAGGGTTCAGCAATCTCAAGATGTTCTGTAAGTAGCATTTGATCAGATGGGCAAAAGGCGTGAAGATCGAAGGAGAGGTAGGTAATGGGAGAATATGGGAAAGAAATTTCTTCTGAGAGAGGTTAAAAAGTGATGGTGTCTCAAGAGCTGCGCTGCTGTCGGTGATTGAGCTCGACCAGATGAAAAATAAAATTAAACGAAAAATGAGTGGGCGCATCGTGCTGATGATGGCCTGGGTCGAGCGTTAGAGAAAAAAAAATATCTCGCTGGTTACCCAAGCTTTCCGTGTGGAGTTAACATGGGGAGGTTAGAATGAAGGCATAGAAGGCCAATGGAAAATGATCAAGAGACGAGAGAAGTATGGAAGGCCTATAATTGAATGATTGACAGGTAAGAGTGTTTAAGTAGGAGGGAATATCTCTGCTAATGATGGATGCTAATGATGGATACAAAGGTCATTCCACCCCTTTAGAAGTATGGAAGGAAAGACGAAGTTGAAAAAAAAGTAAGGGGGGAGTTCATTGCGTCCTTGAGCTGTCTTTGGGATGAAGATTGGAATTAATTGTCCTTTTATGGAGGCCAAGATGGTGTCTCACATGGTGTCATGTACAGGATCGATTTTAGAGATGATGGGGACCTAATCATTATAATATTGTAATTTATAGTTGTATTTGTAATTGTGGTAAAAATGGGAGGCACATTATGAGATGAGATAATTTAAAATTGATATTTATAAAAATACAAATCTAGGACTAGTTTTTTAAAAAACTTTTAAATATTGAGAAATATCAATTGAAATAACAATAGGTTAAGTAAAATAAAGAGCGTAATAAATTTAATTATTAATACTATGGCCATAAATAAGGTATCGATTGAAGGGTTAATTAGTGCGGAATATTATCCTGTAAAAGGGCAATGGCATGATAGTGACTTATAATTTGAATGGGGCGTGTACATAGTGAACATAACAATGGTTTTTGCAAAGTTTGGAGTATTTGATTAAGAAATTGAGGTTTTGCTATAAAATAAGATATTAAAAAAAAAAACACAGAAATAAGTTTAGAAATATGATTCGAGTAATTAAAATATAATATGATTTTTTATGTAAAATTGAAAGTTGCATATTTGGATAATGCCATTTTAAGTGAATTTAAGAAAGGAATGTAAGATTAATAAATTGGCAAAAATGCGTGATTGAATATTTTAAATAATAAAATTGAAAATGATGAATTAAAATTTATAATTTGATTAAAATAAGATAAAAATGATAAATGAGAGTGTGAAAGTTTTAAAATTTGAATAAAAATGCTATAAAAAAGGTTATAATTGATTTTAGAATGCTTAAAGTGAAAATATAAAATTTATGGAGAAAATGGCAGAAACAAAGTATAAAGTACCTTGAAATGGCTGATGCTGGCTGGAGTTGATCTCTGGAGATGGCTGTATGGAAGAAGGCTGCTTGTTGCGTGGGATCCGTCGAAAGAGGAGATGAGGGCTTCCTCCACACGAGGCACGGCTAGTCCCCGAATGGCGTCTGTTAGGCGGCCTACTAGGTCTTCGTAGTGGGGCTGCATGTTGGTGAGGGCATCCGCGAAGTAGTCGAATCTGACCTCCGTCATCCTCTGCATGCTGCTGTCCTCAGTTATCCTGTCGACTTTAACGGGTTCTGTAGTAATCCCGATGTGGAATGTACTGGGCAGTCGTGGTAGTGGGTGCGTGATGGGATTCCCGCACTGGGACAGCAAAGAACAGAGGCAGGTCTAGATGGTAACTCCAAGAGAAAGAGGTAGACCACGGACGAAGGCAAGTCGAACCACGGGCGCCACGGATGCCCAAAGCCTACATCGCGGATAGGGGTGAGAGACCCGACCGTATGACAGCGTCGCTCTGAAAACAAATAACCAACCGTCTTTGTCCCAATCTTGGGGGGCTTTTATATGAGACGCTCGCAGATGGCGGCGAGTTCTGATTGGCTCCCATAAAATCACGCCACCTGTCAGGCGCCGGGTTGTTTATTACGTCTGGCCACCTGTTGACGGGGTGATTGAACTCATTATCATAAACACCTGTTCGTCTGGGTTATTGCGTCGTCTGGTCTACCTTTTACCTCTTTGTTTTATTTGTCATTTTGTTACAAGATCGATACATATTTTATATAGATATGGGGTTATGATAAATATTATAGGTTGTCAATTGAATATTCATAGAGAAATTTTATAAAGCTTTAAATTTACTTGAAGTTAGATATTTGGTTTAAGAAGGATCCCATCAGAAATGTATTGTAAAAAGGCATACAACATGAATCCCTTGCTTAGTGGTGTGGCGTGGCATTTTATTCAATATAAATTTGATATATATATATGTAGTATATTTTGAATTAGATAGAACAGTTGTTAGAATTTTGTTCCTGCATACTAAAAATGAACTGGCTTCACCTGTGGTCTCTGCTTTTTGGAATTTTTCCGGATATAATTTTGTATCTGATAATCAAAAATGATACATCAATATTGTCATAATCATTTTCTGACTAAAAAAAAAACAACTATTTTTCACCAACACTTGTCAATTTCAATTTTTCTTGGCTAAAAATGCGACAAATATATATTATAGGTTGTGTTCTATCTAATTCAAAATATACTACATATATATATATCAAATTTATATTGAATAAAATGCCACGCCACACCACTAAGCAAGGGATTCATGTTGTATGCCTTTTTACAATACATTTCTGATGGGATCCTTCTTAAACCAAATATCTAACTTCAAGTAAATTTAAAGCTTTATAAAATTTCTCTATGAATATTTAATGAGGATGTATCCATATATCAATGACCTACATGCTCTCTGTAAATATTGTAACAAAGTATTTATTAATTTTATTATTTTTATTAACAGAGTGGTCATATATTTATGTTCATATTTTGCTACTCTGTAAATTTTCCCCGTGGCTTATCTTTTGTTTACCATTCATAGTTTGTTCTTGCCTGAAATAAATTGTTGTCTCAACCCGAAGTTTGTCTTCCCTAATTTTCCACGTGGCAATATTATCAGAGATCCAGTAATCAGAATTCATTCACCAGTTGTTAGAATTTTGTTCCTGCATACTAAAAATGAACTGGCTTCACCTGTGGTCTCTGCTTTTTGGAATTTTTCCGGATATAATTTTGTATCTGATAATCAAAAATGATACATCAATATTGTCATAATCATTTTCTGACTAAAAAAAAAACAACTATTTTTCACCAACACTTGTCAATTTCAATTTTTCTTGGCTAAAAATGCGACAAATATATCTTCCATATATTATTCGATGTCCTGTTAAAACACGTTTTACATGCACATTAGGTCAGCTGATATTACCTCCTATCTTCACCGCTAGAGGCGCTGCTTGCGAGCGAAAGAGCAAATTTGCAAATAACTCGTATTTTAATAATATAAATGAGTTTTAAAAATTATAAAAAATTTAAAAAATGCATCGCCCGGGAATCGAACCCGGGCCGCCCGCGTGGCAGGCGAGCATTTTACCACTGAACCACCGATGCGTATAAGAAATGGCCATATTTAGGTATTTATTCCATTCACAAAAGCAAACGGTGACAGAATTATTGATTGTTGATGACTCTGATACTTGTATATTTTAATTATCTTTTTTTTTAAATAGTACAGACTGTGCACTTTGCATGTATTGACAAGATGTCAATAAAATTATTTTAATTGTCTACAGGAGTACAAAACTACACAATAATGTAACTCCCTATTTATTTTTGGACTTTTGTAGAAAGGTGGTATTGCCCGAAAGCTTGAGATTGAAAAAAAAATGAAAAGAAAACTCATCTCAAGAAACCTTTTGAATTATTTCTAACAATTGGTGCAATCATATTATTCTCTAAACAAATTTCTAAACAGAAAATGGTTTATGACACTACAGATCAATGTTCTAGTTTCTAAATAAGAGAATAAATAAAATTTGGTATGTTTTGACTATAGAGCAATCCATATTTAAATATTTATATAATAAAAATGCATATATTAGATTGAATAAAATATTTGAAACTATTTTAGACGCGTAAGATTCCTTTTGAAATTAAACAATTTCTACTCTCTTTACTGCAATGGAAAAAATTAATGGAAGGGCCTTGCTCATCAATGGTGAACCCTCCCAGCGGTTTCGCCAATTTAATCTACCATACCACTGTTATATTGCATATTTTGATCTTCCTTTTATAGTGATACTGAGCCAGGCTCTTCTATTAATTTTTTCATTGCAGTAAGGGCAGTAGAAATTGTTTAATTTTAAAAGAAATCTTACGCATCTAAAATAGTTTCGAATTTTCATAACAGATGAGCGCGCTAGTGCATCGTAAAATATTTTTTTGCCAATATTTTGGTTGACTGAACGCTACAAATTTACCCCTCCTACTTTGTATTTTTAAACATTATTTCAACTGTGATATTATAACACTATGCGGCGCTGGGTTTGTTTATAAAAAATGTAATGTTTTGATAAAGATTGTCGTTCAGCCAACTGAAATATTGGCAAATAAAACTTCTATTCAATCCAATATATGCCTTTTATTATCTAATTTGGTATGTGTGATGTAAAAAGAAATTAAAATTAAGATATCTGTAAATTCGAGATTAAAATTCAAATTTATTCCTTCTCAAAGTAATTTCTTTCTTTGTGTTCAGAGATTTTACACATAATTTACAAAGAAGAACAACAAACTTTGTAACGAGAACAATTTTCCGAATGACAAAGTATTGAAAGAATGCAAATAATATTTTGAATTTGCAACAAATATTTTTTTTTTCGTTTTTTAGTTACAATTTTGCAACAAACATTGCAATTTCCATTCTGGATTTATACTCAAATAATTCTTGCAAATTTTTATCCCTATATCTCTTTCTGGGAATTCTCTAAGGACGCATTTCAATCCATCTTGCATGTTGCTGCACACATACATACCCATATTCAGTACAGATATTCACATTCAAATTTTAGAAAATTTAAAAAATAAATATTTATTTATTTATTACAGAACACACGCTATATCCTATGTGGATATTTGCGTGTAAATATTTAATAAATATTATGTACATAGTTTTCAAATATATATACAAATTATTTATAGTTTTAGAGAGAGAGAGTTAGTTATTTGAATTTATATTTGTTCTTAATTTTGTTATATTTGTTCTTAATTATTATATTTGTGTTCTTAAAATTAAAAAGTCTTTGACCAGTAAATTTTTTATTATATCGACGTTTTGACAAAATTCTTTTCTCCTCGTCAGGAGCAAACAAAAATTAAAACATTTGACAAGGTGTTAAAATTTATTCTAAGATTTCAAGGGTCACGCGATATTTCAAATTTTGTACAATATCTAAACAAGGGTTAAAAACAAATATTTAACTCACTATGATCTTTGAATTAAATTATAATATATTTAACGCCTTGTCAAATATTTTAATTTTTATTTGCTCCTGACGAGGATAAAATATTTTTGTCGAAACGTTGAGATAATAAAAAGATTCACTGGCGAAGTATCTTAAATTTTAAGAAATATGAATGCAGGCCAGGCAGCCTCTATCTTTACAATATATATGTATTATTTGTAAGAAAATATTTTATTTCATAGAGGAAAATACGTAGAAGTTTCGTCAATCCAAAATATCATATTTGGAACAATAACAAAAACAAACATACGTTTATATGATACTATTATGAAGCTTATATTCATTGATTTATAAAATTTTATTATTACAGAAGCACGAAGTCTATCAGACTATTGTTCTATATTATAATTATTTACATATTTAATTATTTACACGATGTAGTTTATTTATTTATTTTTTTATTTAACAGTTGAGAGAGACACGCCATATCCACAATTTGGATAATTGCGTGTATATTTTAAATTATATACAATTAATACAATTGAACATTGGAAATCATTAAAATTAAACGTTCAATGTCAAATTTTACATATAGCAATTATAAGTAGTAGCTTGAAATATGTACAGTCAACGCTTTCGCCTCAAAATATACATCCTGCAGAATCTATTAAACTTGATGTATTGGTCTTTATTGCAAGCAGCTTGTTTTGTATTAGTCAGGTAAAGTTGATTTTCTTCCCTTAGATCAGAAGTTAGTGGACAGTCTATCAGAAGATGTTCAGGGGTTTGTTGTTCGTTTCCACAAGTGCATGCAGGTGAACCAATTTTGCCAATTCGAAACAAATATGTGTTGAAGTCACCATGTCCAGTAAAAAATTGAACGTTATAGAAGTTGGGTTGAACATAGTTAGGAATTCTTGAAGTATCAAAGAATCCCTTGAAATTATCATTGGCACCCCCATAGTATTCCTCAAATTTCTGGTTTATAAAATTAGATATTATTTTTCTTTTAGTTGGATCTGATTTTTTGTATCCAATATTCATTTTTAGTAAATTTGTTTCAATAAAATCCGTGAGCTTTGGAGTTCTAGCAACAATATGAGTACAGTTTGAAGATGTTGAATTATAAACCTGTGTACTGTGCTTCAAAATTTTGTACTGCAGAGAGTTTAATTTATCTTTGACTTTTTTGGGTATAAAGTTGTACCAGATCGTGGAACCATAAGTTAGTGAACTTCGAAACAGTGTCTTATAGAGTTCTATTCTTCTTTTACTGTCCAGTTCCCATGCTTTCCCGGTTAATCCAATTAGGTATCCACTAGCTCTGTTTGTCTTAGTAATAATCTCATCAATATGGGGCACAAAATCCAATTTGTTTTTATTTCTATGATTTTTAAAAGTTATTCCCATAATCTTCAGTTTTTCTACCCGATTGGCAGTGATAGTGTTAGGAATTTTTGCAGCTATTTTGGTATTAAACAAGTATAAGATTTTCGTTTTCTCTTCAGATACGGTCAACTTATTGTTCCCACACCAGTCTAATATTCTCCCCATGACCTTTCCTGTTGTATTCCGAAGTTCTGTCAAGTTGTTTCCCCAACATATCACAGTTAAATCATCCGCATAAGCAATGATTTCACTGTTTGATTCTGAATCAATGTACAAATCTATGTACAAATTGCTCTAAACTTGCCAAAGAGTTCATAAGATTGAGTATATACAGAAAGATGGCATTGTGTCAAAGTAAGCAAGTTTCCATTGATTAGAAGTCAAAAACCTATGTGAATCAAAATCATTAATGATGTAAAAGTTTTCATAATTGATTGCGTTTTTTTATCTAATTATAATCACTAGGAGGATGTAAAAGTTACTTCTAGCAGAATCCTTCCCAATTTTAAAGTTGGATATGTAATTACAAGTTAATCATAGAGAATGAAAACTTTGGGATTTTTATAGTTCAAAACTCTGAAAACTACCATCAATGAATAATTTGGAGCGATAAAGTGAAATAAGCCGCATTATATTGTTTTATAAATTACTTTATATAATAATAATATTAACGAAAAATAAAATTTCTCTTTAAAGACTTATAAAATGCTAACAAAGTAGAGAAAAAGTTTTCTTCATTAAAATGTATAAGTTACTAGCTTTCGGGCTCCAAGCCCTTCCACAGGTACAACGTATTGTGAGAAAATAACGCTATATATAGAATCGATATGCGAAAAATCTGCATATTTTAACTATGTATGAGGCAACGAAAACAAATTAAGATATGGAAAGAAGGCTTTTTTGAAATATTTAACAAATATAGGATATGATAATTAATAAAATTATGAAAGATTTAGCATACTATTGATAGAACTATAGCGAAATAAAATAAATTAAAATAGAAAATAAAATAACGCGTGATCATCTCTGGATGCCAAACAACTGAAAAATACCATCCACACCGTGACGCTAAAAAAGTATAAACAGAGAGGAACACAGATTTGACCCGCCATCAGCGTAATCCTCGGATTAAAAGAAATAGGGGTCGGGAGGGGGGGGGGGTTTGCGGGGGTGGTTATGGCAAGATCAGGGGAGTGAAGTGGCCGGCCTAAAGATTATTACATATGTCAAGGTACTGTATTGGTACCTCGATGTGTCTGTTATTACTGTTGTTACTGATGGATAAAACTGCTTCGATAATTAACCTTTGATATTTATTGTTGATATTAGAGTATATGGTGGTAGGGGAGGATAGATTGAATGAGTGGCCAGTGGTGTCTATATGGTTGAAAATAAGGGATCTATTGTCTTTGTTGGTAATGCATCTACCGTGCTCAGTCATCCTGATGGCTACGGACCTACCAGTCCCGCCTATGTAAGACGCGCTGCAATCGTTACATGAGACTGAGTAGACCGAGCCACCCGAGGACTGAGCAACGGTAGATCTAGGTAGTCTGGTGATAGGATGTCTGAGGATAGCGCCAATACTATTGCTATTAGTGAAATAAGTGTTGATCCCGTGTGATCTGAGGATGCGGGAGATGGCGACTGATTGGGCGGAGAAGGGCAAAAGACAACTGTTTCTGCTGACCGTAGCAGGCCTAACGGAAAGAGGGTTATATCTATATTTATGTATAAAGTGGGGAGGGTATTGGGATAGGGCCAGCTGTTTTATGATTAGAGAAAATTCGATAGTTCTGAATAGGGGAAGGGAGCAGTGGGTGACCAATCTCTTGGTAAGCGTTCGAACAGTATTTATTTTATGTGATAGGGGGCATGAAGAATTGAAGTCTGTGTAGAATGTGGGATTATTAACCTTGTGGTATACGGTAGTGTGATAATGGGAGGTAGTACGTATAACAAGTATATCTAGAAACGGCAAAACAGATCTGTCCTCCAATTCTAAACTGAATGAAATTTCCGGATGATAGGAGTTAAGGCAATCTAAAATACTTATTTCCTGTCCGGTATCACATATGCAGAAGATATCATCAATATATCTCCGCCACATGTGAATGCCCGGTGTGATTTGCTGTTGGATCCAGTGGTCAATGGTGGCCATGACTATTTCTGCAAGGGGGGAGGATAGCGGGCTGCCCATGGGCGAGCCCCTGATTTGTTCAAAAAACAGGTTGTTAAAGGTGAAAGTAGTGAAGTCTAAACATAGGGAGGACAGTGCGATTATGGATTCAGTGGTATGGGGATCTACGTGGCTATCCTGCAAGAATGCTGTCAATTGCCTAATAATGAGCTGGTGGGGGAGGGAAAGATACATGGAGATAACATCATAAGATACCATAACGGAGTTGGGAACAGGACTGAGAGAATTAACTGATTGCACAAAGGAGGACTGTGGGCTGGCTTTCACCAAAGGTGTGAGCCAGCAGGACAGATATTTAGATAGTTTGTAGGCAGGGGAAAGGTGGTAGGCTTTACATTTTAATAAAGAAAACTTTTTCTCTACTTTGTTAGCACTTTATATAATACAAGGTATGTCCCATAAGTTCCCGGACTGGGTCCATAAAAAAAAAGGTAAGATTTTTTAAAAATTTTTTTATTAAAACTTTTCAAAGTAATCCCCCCTTGCTTCAACGCACCAGCGCCATCGCTTCTCCCAATTGTCGAAACAGTTTTTTATAAGCCTCTTTTGGAATGCTTTTCAATGCTAACGGCGATTTTTCTATTATGTCATCCCTGGTGTCAAAATGTCTTCCTTTTAGAACTGCTTTAAGTTTGGGGAACAGGAAAAAGTCATTTGGTGCGATGTCTGGGAAATAGGGTGGTTGAAGTAGGATTTGTGTCCCGTTTTTCGCCAAAAAGCTAGTCATCAAGTGCGCTGTGTGAGGGCGAGCATTGTCATGGTGTAGGATCCAGCCACCATTAGTCCATTTTTCTGGCCTTTTTTTTTCGAATCGCTTCCCTTAGACGGGGAAGAATGCCCAAATACATTTCCTTAATAACTGTTTGGCCTGCAGGAAGATACTCGTGATGAACAATGCCCTTGTTATCCGAAAATGCGACCAGCAACACCTTGTTTCTGGATTTTTTGGGTCTAGGCTCACCCTAACCTCTCCACTCGGCAGATTGAGGTTTGGTTTCAGGGTCATAGCCATAGACCCATGTCTCGTCGCCTGTGATTATCTTGTCTTTCCATTCTGGATCCGTTCTTGTCATTTCCATCATGTCCTCACAGTTGCAAGCCGACACAGTTTTTGCTCACTGGTGAGGAATCTTGGGATTAATTTTGCAGGAGTCTTTTTGAGCTTCAAATCTTCGGTTACGATTCTTCCAATCGTTGTTTTAGAGATGCCTGTGTCTTGCTCTAGCTCCAGCAAAGTGGTTCGAGGATTTTCTTTTATCAAATCGGTGATTTTTTGCACATTTTCATCAGTCCTTTGAAATTTTGGGCGTCCTTGACGAGGATCATCTTCAATGGAAATTCTGCCAGCTTTAAATCTAGAATGCCATTCAAAAACAGTTGTTCTCTTTGGGGCGTCATTGGTGAATGCTTTATTAAGCATTTCAAAAGTTTCGGTTGCTGATATTTGAAGTTTCACACAAAATTCTATGCAAATCCTCTGCTTCAATTTTTGTTCCATCTTAAAATCGCCGCAGCGCTAGGTGTGACCTTTAAATAAATTAGAATAACCTTGGCCCGCGCGCAAATACCGCCTCGATATTGGTACCACCGTGTAGCCAGATATTTTTTCTATAATAAACAGTCAAATTCATTTGCATTTTTCATTTATTTATTTTTTTATGGACCCAGTCCGGGAACTTATGGGACATACCTTGTATTTACGAACGGAAATATATGTCCAGGGTAGCCTAGTGGACATCTGCCCGGTAAGCGGAACACTGTGGGTTCGTTTCCCATCCCTGGACACTTTTATTTTTCCGTTCATCATTACTCTTCATAATTAACCCTCTCATACCTCATCCCTAAGGTTAGAAATATTCATTATTTCACCTTAAAATAAATTGTAAAGCTTGTAGAGCTTGAGACTTTTAAAAAAGAGATTTGACAACCATCATGACTGGGTAAAGTAGAATGCATCTGCCTTTGTCATTAAGACTGGGAGCACTAACTCAGTGGCAGGCCGACTTAGCTCCAAAAGAAATGGCCGCCTCTGACATGAGGAACAGACGCCATGAAGCCGCTCCTAATTTGGAGCACAAACGCTGCTCATCCTGTATCCCTGGATCAGAGGCCCTCACAGGGTACTATCGGCCGGGTCAGCTGAACCCAGGTTTTTTAGTGAGTTTGTTACTGCTCCCCCTCCTCCTTTTTCATCCGGGCTTTGTACCGGAAAAGTTAATTATCCTTTTTCTGGCCGAAGTGTCTCTTAATTAGTGAAAATATATATTAAAATATCTAAAAGAATACTCACCAGCAGTTTTCAGGGCTTGTATCATTATTCTTGATTTCTCTTACTCCTCCAACATTGAACGGGATGTCGCAAGGTTTCATGCGCCTTACCAGTTCGTCCCTGTCTATTCCAAATTCAATCGCTTCTTCTTCTGGAATACCAAGAAAGGTTAGACTTATGTGAACAACATTTAAGTGTATCTCAGCTGATATACCAATTTTAAGAAGAGTAATCCCCCGGATATTATATCTAAGATGGAATAAAAGCTTATACCCATGATAGTTTACATTGCGACTGCTGTGATAGAGATGCATGAGGACATCTGAGGCTCTTCATTGGAAACGACAACAACAACAATACAGTATACACACCCAAGATATAGGACATTGCGACTGCTGTGATAGAGATGCATGGGGACATCTGAGGCTTTTCATTGGACACGACAACAACAACAATACAGATGGAAATATTGCCGGGAGGAAATTGATCTAAAGAGACAAGGGTCGCCTCTCACGTCAAAATAGATGTCTAAAACCAGACGCCATATATATTTTGACCATAGATTTGGCCCAGCCACTTTGCCAGCTAAACAGCTCTTTGGTAGATTGTGAAGATTCCATTAGAACCCATGTGGATCTCATGGAATAAAGTCCGCCCTAGACTGACGAGGGCCATAAGCCCGAAACCATGGTCTCTAGGTGGACGCTTTTCAGTTTGCCAAAGCTGGTGTTGTGGCTTTGTCACCGACCCGAAGCCGCTAGTTGCGGCGACGGTCAATAAATTGCGTCTGGTTTTAGACGTCTATTTTGACGGGAGAGGTGACCCTTGTCTCTTTGGATCAATTTCCTCCCGGCAAAATTTCCATCTATATTTAACCATAGATATGGCCCAGCCACTTTGTCAGCTAAACACCTCTTTGGTAGATTGTCAAGATTCCATTAGATCCCGTGTGGATCTCATGGAATAAAGTCCGCCCTAAACTGACGAGGGCCATTAGCCCGAAACCATGGTCTCTAGGTGGACGCTTCTCAGTTTGTCAAAGCTGGTGTTGGGGCTTTGTCACCGACTCGAGGCCGCTAGTTGCGGCGACGGTCAATAGATGGCGTCAGGTTTTGACGTTTAATTTAACGGGAGAGGCGCCATATGATTCTATGGATTAATTTCCTCCCGGAAAATTTTCCATCTAAATATATATATATTATATAATCTAAAAATATTATATAACTAAAAACCTAAAATATTTCTATATTTTAAAAAATATATACTTTATTTTATTCATTGATAATTTTATTTTTTGTTATCATCGTTTTTTGAAAGACTTTCAGTTTTAGTTGTATAATTTTGTTGTAAATATGCGTAGTTAACCAATCAATCCTTTTAAATCACTAATATAGGATTAAATTATAAATTCTATATAATGTGAAACTCTAACAAATGTGTAATCTTTCCTCAAGTAATTGAAAATAAAAGCTACTTGACTGTAAATAATTATTTTTTTTATCACGACTGCACCTCAACCCTTTATCTTATCGATCCTTTGTCAACAACAACACAAAATATTCATAACATATATATATATAAATATATGTGGGAACACGGGTGCAAAATGTTTTGATGTGATTGATAATTGTTGAAGGTGTTGGCGCAGTCGTTGATGCTGAGTGGTCAGGTGTTCACAACAGGGGAAAATAACGAGGACAAAGGGTTGATTGGGTTGGAAAGAGGCTTGCAATCTAGGGAGAAGAAGGAGTTTGAGGAATTGAGCGAAGTTGACTAGCGACTATTCTATTGCATGATTGAGCATTTGACTTATCTGAGGTTTGGGGAGATAGGATTGGCTCCAAGGTCCAGGTGCTAACTCGATGGTGTCGCGGTCCTAACTAACTCTTCTGTGTTCTCGATTTAAGAAGAAAACTCTTCTGATTTCTCATTGGCTGAACATTCGTGACGTGTAAGCTCGCTATAGGTCCTTGACTAATGAGCTGCTTTCTGGTTGGTCTTTGCTCATTTCTTTGTCCTTTGGACTTGTTCTGACTTGACCAGGAAGTGCTAGGTTCTTGAACTCAATTTTTATGAGTTCCGGGATAATAAAACCCTGCTAATGATTGTTCCCTCTTAGGCCTTCTCTCTCCAGATTGTTAAGCCTTGTTCTTTATTAAATCTTTTAAAACATACATTACATACATATTGGGTCGGGTTTGCATCCAGCTATGTACAAATTATGACAGATGCGCCCCCTACATGTGAAGAATTTACGAAGGGGTTTAGCCTGAGTGAGTTCTGTAAAGGAAAAAAATAATTTTGTGTGAAAATTAATTGGTTATAGAGAGGTTATATACAAGCATTGGTAAGGATATAAAATATAAAAGAGAATGGTATTAATGATATATAGCTTGCGTATAATTAATAGAAATCAAAAATTGTAATGGTAAGACATAAAAATGAATACTATGGTACATAGTGGGAAAAGAGAAAAGCCTAATTATATTTAGCTCGAAATTGGGAATGGAAGCCGAGGGAAATTTATTTAGGGCTTTGCGAAATCAAAATAATATAAAAGTTGAACAAAATAAAAGTGAAGGCTTGATTGCAAAAAAAAAAGAAAATGCTTTGTTGCATGGTGAAAAAAAAAAAGAAAATGCTTTGTTGCATGGTGAGAAAATAAAAGTGTTACCTAATTACTATTCTACTCGAGATTGGGAATGGAAATCGAGGGGGTTTCATTAGGTCTTTTGAGAAATCAAAAATAAAAATAAAAGTTGAACGAAATCAAAGTGAAGGCTTGGTTGCAAAAAAAAAAAAGAAAATGCCTTGTTGCGTGGTGAGAAAAAAAAATGCTTTGTTGCATGGTGAAAAAAAGAAAAATGCTTTGTTGCTTTGGTGAAAAAGAAAAGAATTGCCTAATTACTATTCTACTCGAGATTGGGAATGGAAATCTAGGGGGTTTCATTAGGTCTTTTGAGAAATCAAAAATAAAAATAAAGATAAAAGTTGTACGAAATCAAAGTGAAGGCTTGGTTGAAAAAAAAAAAAAAAGAAAAATGCCTTGTTGCGTGGTGAGAAAAAAAAATGCTTTGTTGCATGGTAAAAAAAAAGAAAAATGCTTTGTTGCATGGGAAAAAAAAATGAAAAAGGGTTTTGTAAAAAAAGGATAACCTAATGTCTAAATTTAACCGAAAACCAATGAATTTTCGTCGATAAAAATGGAAATATGACAAAAATAAAGAGGTGGTAAATAAAATGGTAAGTATTTGCTAAAATAAGTGATAAGAAATTGAATTAGAAAAATGATAAATTGGATTAAGTATTTTGATTTTAAAATAAGAAAATATAATAAAGATATATAATAAAGAAAATGTATAGCGCGAGGTTCGCAACTCGCTTTGTAACTGCATGCCACAATCTAGTTCTCGCAATCAATTAATTGTATACCCCGTAGATTTTTTGTCTATCCTGTGCGACACTTGGGTAGAAACGTGATCTGTCCCAATTGCGAATTAATATTATGTATACAGGAGACATGGGAATCTAATTAACCTTTCGTGTGCCCTTTGTCTTGTGTCGTGTTGTATTTTGAGATCTCAATGCCGAATGTTGTATGTTAATGTGTCTCGAGCCTTAATGCGTTCTAGGGGTTTTTATGCAATTCCCTAGGGCACTTAAGATGTGCTCGCCCAATATCCACTTTATTATATCGGGTGTCGGTACTTAAATCAAACTTTGAATACAGGATCCGAGGAGAGTCCTCGATCCTTCTAACAGGTTGTTTACTCCTTTCGGAAGAAAACGTAAGCTCGGAAGCTTAGTTACCTAAATTTTTCCTAACATTTTAAGTGGCAATTTGCGTGTTTTTGTTCATATTTGATCTTGAGATCTGCGTGTTGTGCATGGGTTGTGATGTTTTTTTTTTAAACGTCTAAGATCTGGGGTGTCTAGGTGTGG
This sequence comes from Cordylochernes scorpioides, assembly GCA_030710605.1. Lineage (NCBI taxonomy): Eukaryota > Metazoa > Arthropoda > Arachnida > Pseudoscorpiones > Chernetidae > Cordylochernes > Cordylochernes scorpioides. The sequence goes on along the minus strand of CP092873.1, from coordinate 83,143,115 downwards.
AAAATGTAACAATTTTTAGAGGTCTGTAAAGAATAATAAGAATAGAAATTTGAACTCATTTGGAGGTGTCGGTAACGTCTTAAATCTGTTGTGAGAATGTAATTGAATTGTGTTTTTTTTTTTTGTAAAAGTCGATATGTAGCTCGAACTAGAATCCAAACTGGACGACACTTAGAGACCGTCCACAGCGCGTGACCTAAATTTAGCTGTTGGCCGAGGGGCCCCACGGTAATTAAAACTGGAAGCAGGGGGGAGGGGTGTGGAGAAAACAAGATCCAGTCTAAATCTACCCACCCTCTATTTGCAAATGGCGGAGTTTTATGGTCGTGCCGGGTAGCGGTCCTTCTCCCACTTCCTACCTCTTAATTGATTTTTGCACGTCTAATGGTCCTTTCTAATTGATTTTTTTTTCTAATAGTTCTATACGTGTTCTAACGGAATTGGGGATTCTTCCTTCGGCCTCGGTTTTCTTTTTAGTTGATTCTATTTCCTCTGAGTCTGTCTAGATTTTCCGCTAGAATGTCCCCTAGAATACTTAGGAGTTTTACAAGTGCTCGGCCCATATGGAAGACTGAATTTCCTATATGAAAGACTGAATTTCCTATATGAAAGACTGAATTTAAGATGGAATTTCCTATATGGAAGACTGCCTCTTGCAGTTGGAAAATTCTATGAGAAGATAGGGTATAAATTAACATGTGAACGATGGATAAGAATGGGACGAGTCCATAGGGTAGAGATAGTAGACAAATAACAAAAATCAGGTGAAAAATGGGGTATCGACACATCTTCTCCCATATTGGTGCTATAAATTGTGGCTCTGGGATATCTATTGGGACTTTATTTATTAATTGTGGCTGCTCTATGTCGCACTTCTTGTTATTGTGGGAGAATGGTGTAAATCGTTTTTTAGAAAAAATGGTAGGATCTAAATGCTTGAAAGGCTCGCTGTTTGTTGGTTTGAATCTCAACGGTTCTGTTGGAAATAATTCGGGTGTGAAATGTTTAAACGGGAACGTGTAATCGGGCTTGTGTCTTACATGATGTATTCTAATGGCGGGCGGTGTTATAAAACAGACTTTTTCTGTATATAGTTTAAGCTTGTTGACGTGGATCATATCAGTGTCTCTTTGGAGAGGTTGATTGGGTCTATCTATACGGACCACATTTGGTGAGATAATTTCTAATATTGTATGGGGCCCTGTGAAATACGGAGCGAGCTTCACTGTGTTGGGGTGGTGATATAATTTAACTAACACTAGATCACCTATTTCTAAATGTGGTTGCTTGTGTCGTTGATCATAAATGTTTTTGTCTTGTATGTGTTTATTTTGTGTTCGTGTGTGTGCGATCTTCCTAGCTCTGTTGATATCTGGGTAAGGTGTGCTGTGGTTAGAGATTTCTGGGGGCAGGACTCCAAACATCAGGTAGATGGGTGGGAAACCGGTGGTAGAGTGTGGTGTGTTGTTATATATGATTGTAACTCGTTTGACCAGCTTGGTCCATGCGATCTTAGGATTCTCTAAATGTAATAGCCTAAGTTTTCCCGTGAGGGTGGCGTTCAGGCGTTCACATAGACCGTTGGCCTGCGGATTATTGCTAGTTGTGAGTAATGGGTGGATGTTTCTGTTAAGTAGGAAGCTACTAAATTTTGGCGAAGTGAATGCAGGGGCTCTATCCGTAAGAAGGCGTTTCGGAGAGCCATCCTGTAATACTCGCTTAAGTACCTGTTGGTAGGTGGTGATGCTGGTGGATTTAGATGGAAAAGTCCACGCGTAGCGCGAAAAATGGTCGACTACAACATGGAGGTATATTTTGGTGTTGCCATATTTGGCAAATCCTGCTATGGTGTCTAGGGATAATAGGTCAAAGGGTTCTTTGGCTTCCGGCGGTTGACTTAACTCCCCGTAAGTGGGTCCCAATGGACGTTTTGTTAACTGGCAGGTGGGGCAGGTCTTAACCTTTTGTTTAATGTCTTTAGACATACCCTGCCAGTAATATTGAGCGGAGATGAGTCGTGACATTTGTGAAATACCGGGGTGGTTGTATTGTGCGTGTACGGTCTGTAAGAGTTGTTGAACGAGTGTCTTTGGAATTATAATTTTTGTTACACCCTTTCGGGAAACGGTATGAAGTCCATTGTGATCAATGGTCAGGCTAGATTCCCTCGATGGAGAAGTCTGGTGGGTCTTAATAAGGGGTGCGTCTAAGAACCCACAGAATGGGTTACGGGACAAAAGATCTGCCTCATACTGTTGTTTTCCTTTTACGTAGCGGACCTCATACTCGTAACTCGACAGTCGCAAACTCCATCGAAACAATCTGCCTGACGGGCTTTTAATTGTCTTCAGCCACTGCAATGCGTGATGGTCAGAAAATATTGTAAATTTTCTGCCCATCAGATAGATGCGAAACTTCTCCACACTCTCAACGATTGCTAAGCACTCAAGTTCAGAGATGGAATAGTTTCGCTCGTGTGGGCGCAGAGTGTGGCTGAAATACTGAACCGGATATACGTTCCCATCAGGGTGAACCTGTTTGAGGATGCCTGCTCTACCGAGGGTGGATGCATCACAATACACTTGGCATGGCAGGCCCTCTTTGTAAAGGTGTAAAATGGGATGTTGTGTGAGGTTCTCTTTCAGGTCAATGAACGCCTTTTGGCAAGTTTCATCCCAGATCCACACGACATCCTTTTTGAGAAGGTTGTTGAGTGGTGCTCGCAAGCGAGCGTATTCCGGGATGAATTTGTTATAGACGTTTAAAGCGCCTAGAAAGGATTGTAGTGTTTTTCGGTTGTGGGGTTGTTTAATAGCGTGGATTATGTCGGTGTTGCGTGTGAGCGGTGTGGTTGTACCAGCTGTGACGGTGTAGCCTAGGAAATCTATGGACTGCTTAAAAAATTCGCATTTTGCGAAGTTAAGTTGTAACTTCTCTACCTCGCAGAAGGAGAAATATTGTCGCAGGTGGTTTTGATGTTCCTCCAGTGTGTTGGAGAAAATGATGAAGTCATCAAAATAATGTGCCACACAGTCAAGTCCGTATCTCTGTAGGATCTGACTCATGGCTCGTTCGTAGATCTGAGGGCTGGTTTTTTAACCCGAGAGGTAATCGAGTGGGCTGGTATAATCCTTCGAGCGTGGCAAAGGCCAACAGTGGTCGAGAATCGGGGTGTATTGGGACCTGCCAATACGCAGAGGATATGTCGGCCGTGGAGAAATACTTGGCCTGTGCGAGACGGTCGAGTATATCCTCGATTATTGGGAGGGGATGGACATCAGAGCTAATTAGCTCGTTCACCTTTCTATAATCAATACAAAACCTTTTGGTCTTGTCTCGCTTGGTGACGAGTGTGACAGGGCTCGAGAAAGGTGAAAAAGATTGCTCTATAATGCCATTCTCTAGCATTTGTTGGACCTGGTTGCGGATTTCCTGTTGGTCACATATCGGAACACGATATGGACGTATGGTAATTATTTTGTCGGAGTTCGTGGGTATTTTTACTTGTGGAATCCTTAAGCATGGTACGCTGAATTTATTTTGGGTAAAAATGTGATTGTATCTTTGTAAAATTGTGGCGAACTGGGATGGATAGAGAGGATTATTTGTCGTGTTGTAGCATGTATGTGGAAAAGAGTTTTGTTGTGTTTTAGTGTGAGTGTCACGTTTGTTGCGATGTACACTTGCGTGATTGCTTCGTGACGATGTCTGGACACCTATGTGCCCGGTATGCGAGTTGTCCTGTGGGGTGTACACGTTTGGTGCATTGTTGTTGCAAGTTGAAGCCGTTGTGGCCTTGTGAGTTGAGGGCATATAGTACTGGCAATTGGCCTTAGTGAAAAGGTTGTGTGGTGCGTGACTAGATTGAGGGCATGTAGGTAACGGGGTTTTGTTCAATGGATGCACGCAATGGTTGCCATGTGCGGAAGGATTGGGTGCAGGGTAAGTCCTTTGGGACAATTTTTGGCACTCCCAGTACGTGCATTCATTTGGTACATGGTTAAAATGATAGGTAGAGGTAGACAATGGGACGCTAAGTTGGAATATAGTGCTTTGATCGAAATCTATCGTTAATCTAAAATTATGGAGGGTATTTAAGCTCAGAATTCCGAATGACAATGGTGCTTCCACCACGTGGAAATTCTCTTTTCTGGATATGTTACCTATTGTCAGAGGGAGAGTAATTTTACCTACTGTTTTTATATAAACATTGATAGCCTGTAGATCTATTGGCTGCCTGTTGTAATCTAAATTAGGGAGATGAATTCTTAACATTTTACACAAATTAGATGGCACTATATTTAAACTTGCGCCCGTATCAATTAAAAAGGGACATGGTATATCAGGTGTTAGAGACAGTTTCATCGTCAACTGAGTAACGGTAAAGGGTTGGGATCCTACCTCAGTCTCGAAAATTCTGCTCTGCTGGAGCGTCTCCGGCTTGGGTTGGCTGCGTGGACCACTGAGCGTGTTGACTTGGGACCGTTTGCACTGTCCTCGCGCTCGGATGTCGATTTTGGGCCATTTGCACTGCCCTTGCGTTTTCGTGTGTCGTTGGGACTGGCCTATGCCGGCATTCGCTGTGCCAGTGACGAGCGCCGCAGAACTTACAGTTGGACGGCGGAGGAGGTGCAGTCCATGCACCTGTGCGTTTAGGTGTGTTGTGGTACGGACCCGACATTGTGGGCGGTTGTTCCTCTCGGTGTCGCGTCTTCGGTACGCTGGGCCCGTGGATCCGCTGTGCTAGTCGGAACCACTCTCCTAGGTTCTCGGGAGGCACTACGCGGACTAGGCGCTGGTCGGAGAATGGCAATCCTTCTGTCAGCGTCTCGAGGATCACCTCCTGCGGGACTCCTAGTTGTAACCCCATGGCGGTTTTCTCCCGGTAGTAGGTCTCCAGGTCTGCTTGTCCAGTAACATTCATGGCGAAATATTTCGCGAAGGACGCTTCGCTGGACTCAGGATAGAGATCCAAGAGGATTTGTCTCACCTGGAAATAGTTCTGGCCGGCTAACCGAAGTTTCCTGAAGAGTTCCAGGGGTTGTCGCGCCAGGTAGCTCGGCAACCTGAGTAATTTTTCGGGGTCGTCTATGTGGGCGTCTTCCATTTTCCGGTCGAATGCTTGGAAAAACTGGCGAGCACTGTAGATTCCATCGAAGGGTGAAAGGTCGCCGCCGCTCCATCAGAAACCTTTGCTCGGGTCAGGAGCGCCGCCAGTTGTGTCACGACGTCCGCTAGGGGCGCCGTTGTCTCCCCACTTATCGCCTCAAGTTCCCTCTCCCTCAATTGGCTGCCGTTGTCTTTAACTTCGGTCTTGTTACCTTCCATTATATAATCCTGTCGACTAAAGGCTTGTGGGAACACGGGTGCAAAATGTTTTGATGTGATTGATAATTGTTGAAGGTGTTGGCGCAGTCGTTGATGCTGAGTGGTCAGGTGTTCACAACAGGGGAAAATAACGAGGACAAAGGGTTGATTGGGTTGGAAAGAGGCTTGCAATCTAGGGAGAAGAAGGAGTTTGAGGAATTGAGCGAAGTTGACTAGCGACTATTCTATTGCATGATTGAGCATTTGACTTATCTGAGGTTTGGGGAGATAGGATTGGCTCCAAGGTCCAGGTGCTAACTCGATGGTGTCGCGGTCCTAACTAACTCTTCTGTGTTCTCGATTTAAGAACAAAACTCTTCTGATTGCTCATTGGCTGAACATTCGTGACGTGTAAGCTCGCAATAGGTCCTTGACTAATGAGCTGCTTTCTGGTTGGTCTTCGCTAATTTCTTTGTCCTTTGGACATGTACTGACTTGACCAGGAAGTGCTAGGTTCTTGAACTCGATTTTTATGAGTTCCAGGATAATAAAACCCTGCTAATGATTGTTCCCTCTTAGGCCTTCTCTCTCCAGATTGTTAAGCCTTGTTCTTTATTATATCTTTTAAAACATACATTGCGCATACATATTGGGTCGGGTTTGCATCCAGCTATGTACAAATTATGACATATATACAGTCTTCATTGGTGGGGCCCACCGCGGGAAAGACTCCGCCACCGATGGTCTGCGAGACTTCTCTCCTACAGAGTGGGCAAGTCTAGGTGTTGGCTGGTGTTACCCACCTTAAGACCAAGATGGTACTTGTAGATGGTAGCCTTTGCTACATTTGTTATTTTCACTGCCTCGGGATTAGAAAGAGAGACAATTAACAACTTCATTGACACCTAGTCAATAGCAAAATAATAAATTTAGAGAAAAATACAGTATTGTGATAAAAACAGAGAATATTTACACCAGACCTCTCTGAAGGGAAGTCAGGATCAGGACCTACAAGCCGCCCTGAGTGTGGACCTTGCTTATTGTGTTGTCCCCAACATGCTCAATTGCAATGTTGAGTAATTCACACCGAATATTCTTGTTTTCAGGCGAGAGTATCTCGAGGACATCCTTCCTCTCAGGGCGGTATAGAACCGCGTACATTAGAGAGAAAGAGAGTGAGAAGCACTTCACTTAGTTATAAGTTTAAATATTTGCACAATATGTGATAGATAAGGTCAATATCTTACCACAGATGGAGATATGTAAAGTTTGAGTATATTCAGGATAATTTAACACATACCTTGAGAAGAAGCAAGGAAGAGGCATAAAGAGACAATTTTGATCTTACATTTCTATTGGGTATTGGTACACACCTTTTAGAGAGAGAAAGAGAGGAGCAATTCACTTAATTATAAGTTTAAATATTTTCACATTTTGTGATAGATAAGGTCAATAAATTACCACAGATGGAGATATGTAAAGTTTGAACATATTCAGGATAATTCAACACATACCTTGACAAGAAGCAAGAAAGAGACATGAAGAGACAATTTTGATCTTACATTTCTATTAGGTATTGGTACACACTTTTTAGAGAGAGAGGATCACTTAGTTATGAGTTTAAATATTTGCACAATTTGTGATAGATAATACCAATACATTTCCACAGATTGAAAATATTCAGGATAATTCAACACATACCTTGAGAAGAAGCAAGGAAGAGACATGAAGCCAGGAATACCACGAAGAATATCATCTTGCCAGTGTGACCAAAAATGTTCGACATTATTTTATACCAAAAGAATTATCTGGTTTCCCGGAAAACCGTTGTTTCTCCTAATTGGATGTCATTAGAAGTTCGAGCAAGGTTAGTGAGATAAATAAAGGTCGAAAAACACGCATTACCCCATATTGAAAGATTCCATTGCAAATGTGGAATTCAAAAAATATTAGAACCATCATTAATTTTTAATAAAATAAAAGATATTTGGTTAAAATATGACTAAGGTTTATAAAGCTAGCTCTCATTTTAGTTTTTTCACTTTTGATTTTAAATATGCTCAACTCACAAATATTCTTCTTGAATAGCCTTCACACAAATAAGATTTTTATTTTTTGCCTTAAAAGGTAAAATTAGATTCTCTAAATCTTCATGCACTTCCCAACACTTTCTATGTTAACTAAATATTTATTACAAAAATTGCAGGGACTCTTACTAGTAAATTATAAAGCTGGACAACACGTGAATTTCGTTTATTAAAAGAAACTTATCTTACTTCACGTGTTGTCCAGCTTTATAAATATTTATTGTCTTGTAAAGAATTCCAATATTTAAAGGTTAAAATTCTCCACGATAATAAACCCAATTATATTTTAAAAAATTTTAAAAGAAAACTAAAATCATATGAAAAAGGTGTAGATGTTTTAATTTTAACTAGTTCAATAACCATCAGAAAATGTTTTAATAAAAAACATATAAGAGGTGTGTTCACAAAGTATCGCGACTTTTGTGTTTTTTCAAAAATTATTTATTTATTCATGAATACCTATTTTGTCCCCCTTCAAAGTAATCCCCATGAGATATTATACACTTGTAACAACGGTTTTTTCCAATCTTCGAAGCACTTCAAAAAATAATTTTTTAAAATCTTTTTCAGCTCCTCCTTCGATGCCGTCTTTATCTCATCAAGCGTAGCGTAACGTCGTCCTTTCATGGGCCTCTTCAGTTTAGGAAACAAGAAAAAGTCACAGGGGGCCAGATCTGGGGAATACGGTGGCTGCGGCATCATTAGTGTGTTGTTTTTGGCCAAAAAGTCGCGCACAAGCAACGAAGTGTGAGCAGGGGCGTTATCGTGGTGCAAAAGCCAATTTTTGTTCTTCCACAAATCCAGGCGTTTCTGGCGGATTGCTTCGCGTAAATTGCGCATAACTTGCAGGTAATATTCGTTATTGACAGTTCTACCCCGTGGCAAGAACTCATGATGCACCACGCCCCTGTAATCGAAGAAAACTGTCAGCAAAACCTTCACATTCGACCGAACTTAGCGCGCTTTTTTTCGGTCTTGGTTCGTGCGGCAGCTTCCATTGAGATGATTGAGCTTTGGTTTCCACGTCATGACCATAAACTCACGCTTCGTCACCAGTTATGACCCTCTGGAGCAAATTTGGATCGTCGCGGACAGAGTCCAACATCTCATTAGCAATGTTCATTCGATGCTGTTTTTGGTCGCAATTAAGCAATTTTGGTACGAATTTCGCGGCGACCCGTCTCATGCCCAAATCATTGATAAAAATCGAATGGCACGAGCCAATCGATATGTTTAGGTCCTCAGCAACTTCTCTAACGGTGATTCGACGATTGGCCAATATCGTTTTCCTCCACTTCATTAATTTTTTCGTCTGTTGTTGAAGTGCTCGGGCGTCCGGCACGCTTTTCGTCGTTCACATCTTCTCGGCCTTCTGAGAACATTTTGTACCACCGATAAACGTTGCTTCGGTCCAAGGTAGCTTCTCCGTATGCCACAGTCAACATTCGGAATGCATCCGCGCACTTAATTTAGTTTTTCACACAAAATTTGATACAGGTTCTTTGATACATTTTTTTTTAATAGGTAAAAATCGAAGACGATCCAAAACACCTGCAAGCAAAGCAGCTGTCAACAATTAAGCGAACATTCAAAATGGCCGAGCTTGTCGGCATAAGTGAGAGACATGAATACCAACATAAAGCCACAAAAAGATCGAAATTCGAATATACGTAACCCGCGAAAATTCAAAATTCGCGATACTTTTTGAACACACCTCGTATATAACAGAACAGGATTATAATTTTTGTTTTGCTTATCCCTAGTGCACGTGGTACAGGCCATGATAATCATGGTGGGTAGAGGTAGGCGACTGCTTTTACTGTAAGTGCACCACATGTCTATACATGTGAAAAGCAGTTCGACTTTGCACTTACAAATGTGACAGAGCCCCGTTTGGTTACCTTCACTCGCAGGTGGAGTTGGACTTTTGCAAGAATCGGGGGCCATTGGAGCATTTTTTTAATTAGAAAAAAAAAGTGTCCAATGCGGGAATCGAACCCGGGTCGTAGCGGTCAAAAACCAACGGTTTAGACCATCCTTCCACCGACTCCCTGGATTATAATTATAAATACCATCAACCAAGCCAGAATGACGAAAAGTGGAAAAAAAGGAAAAATAAACCTATCTTGAATATCAAACAAGCCAGACAGAACCTTCTCAAGAACAATATCCCCAAGGACATGAGGACCCAACGATATCAATATAAATTGTTTTTTTTTTTTTGCTTATCCCTAGTACACGTGGTACAGGCCATGATAATCATGGTGGGTAGTTAGCGACTGCTTTTTACTGTAAGCGTACCACATGTCAACACATGTGAAAGCAGTTCGACTTTGCACTTACAAATGTACCAGAGCCCCGTTTGGTTACTTGCACTCGCTGGTGGGGTTGGACTTTTGCAAGAATCGGGGGGCCATTGGAGCATTTTTTTTTTTAAACAGAAAAAAGTGTCCAATGCGGGGATCGAACCCGGGTCGTAGTGGTCGTAAACCAAACGGTTTAACCAGCCTTCCACCGACCCCCCAATATAAATTGTAAATGAACAAACCCTGTACATCCCCCACAGTATATTGTGATAATGATGATCTAGGTTGCTCTTTTTGAGCAGCACCTAATACATTTATTTGGAATTTGGATAATTTCAAAGGTTTTGTTAAAATGGCAATTCTCTCGGATTTCATGATATAATTGTTTTGACCAGTGACCGGTTACTCTGTGGTGTGTTGCGGTGTATATATAGATGGATGTCTTGGTTAGTTAGTTGTGTTATCTTACCGTGATCGGTTTAATAAAAATCCTCCGGTGTTCAGTGCCCTCTCCTATCTTCCTCCTTTTTTCAACAGGTTATGGGCCCAGGATTACTTTAAAGAAATTGTAGCATCAAGAAAGTATTCAAAATGTCAAGCCTTTATCAAATAGAAAAATTAAATTCTGAAAATTACGAGACATGGAAGATGCAAATGAAGATGATTCTAATTCATTCCGAACTTTGGGATTATGCAAATAGCATAAGAATCAAACCTGAAACCGAAGTAGAATCCAACGAATGGGAGAAGAATGACCAGAAGGCGCTAGCAACTATAGTCCTAAGTTTAAGTCCTCCAGAGATAATACACGTGAAGAGATGTAAAACTTCTGCAGAGGCATGGAAGCTTTTAAATGAAGTGCATCAGCCAAAAGGACCTGCAACGAAGGTGTTTCTTACGAAACAGTTAATATTATTGAAAATGAAACCAAATGAAAGGATGCAGGATTATCTCAACAAATTTAGCAGCTTGGCTGACAAGTTGAGTGAAATGGATGCACAAGTCCCAGAAGACTTCCTTTCCATCCTCCTGTTGTGTAGCCTTCCCGAGAGTTATGAGGCTTTTAGAACTGCCATTGAAACTAGGGACAAGTTGCCGAATTTGAAACTTTAAAAGTGAAAATGCTGGAGGAGGAAATTAGGCAAACTCAATTGAACGGCACAACTAATACCGAACAAGCTTTCCTTGGAAACCCAGAAAGAAAGAATTTTCCCAGCACATCAAAATCAAAGCCAAAGGGATTCCCATTTAGCTGCCACTTCTGTGGAAAAAAGGGACATAAAGCTGCCGACTGCAGAAAAAGAAAGTCCAGGAACCCTAAAAATGAAATGGTTTTCGTCCTTTGGGACAAAATATTTGAGTAAACTTGGCGCAAATGAATGGTGTCTGGATAGTGGCGCAACTGCCCACATGTGCAGCTCAAGAGACTCATTCGTTCATTTTGAGGAGACTGCACCAGTGAAAATTACACTGGCCAATGGTGGATTCATTGAAGCTCTGGGAAAGGGGAAGGTAGAATTGGAATGTTCGGGTAAAAACGGACCTGTAACCTTATCCTTGGAGGACGTATTGTTTGTTCCTGAATTGAACGGCAATTTGTTTTCCATCAGTAGGTGTACGGGCAAATATAATATTGTAAATTTTAAGTACAGAAAAGCTGAAATAGTGAATTTGCATACAAAAATTTGCATACAGGCCTATGAAAGGAATGGACTTTACATCTTAAGTCAAATTAATTGTCCTAAGGCATTAGCGACAAGTGAAATTTGCATAGCTGGAGAGAAAAATTACGAAAAATGGCATAGTAGACTTGGCCATTTAAATTTGCAAGATCTCAAAAAGCTAAAAATGCAAAATATTGTTTACGGCCTGCCAAATTTTGATGTTAAAAATTTTACCTGTGAAGTTTGTTTGAAAGGTAAACAAACAAGGCTACCTTTTCAGAAAGAGTCTTTTTACGAGAGCAAAGGAACCACTGGAGCTGATCCATACTGATATTTGTGGTCCCATGAGAACAAAATCATTGGGTAGCGCCCTTTATTTTTCAACATTTATTGATGACTTCTCAGGATTTATCTTCACATTTATAATGAAATCAAGAAGTGAAGTATTCAAAGGATTTAGAATATTCAAAAATTATGCTGAGAAGCAAACCGGAAAAAGGTTGAAATGTATTAGAAGTGATAATGCGCCTGAATACCTTAGCAAAGAGTTCAAAGATTACCTAGAAGGAGAAGGTATAGGACGTCAGCTCTCTGTAGAATATACACCTCAACAGAACGGTGTCGCTGAAAGAGCGAATAGAACTCTACTGGATATGACTAGGTGCTTCATGATCGAAGGTGATTTACCTGAAACTTTATGGGCTGAATTGATACATACATCAACTTATATCAGAAATAGATGCCCGAAGCTTAACGAATGTAAAATTCCACATGAGCTATTTACCAAAAGAAAACCTGTAGTTTCTCATTTAAAAATTATAGGAAGTAAATCGTTTGCCGTGAATAATAGGCCGAATAGATCTAAATTCGCACCTCGCAGTGAGGAATACAAGTTAATAGGGTATTTCACAGAATCTAAGGCATACAGACTTTGGAAGCCTGGTACACGTACAATTATAAAAAGTAGAGATGTACGTTTTATTGAACCAGAATTGTCCAAAATTAGGAATGAAGTCGTTGAAATTGATGTTGGTTCAGAAAGGGCTTCTTTCAAGGAAATCCCTCTAGTAGAAGAAAGAGGAAGTACAACAGAAATTGATCCAAAAGCTGAAATTGAAAGCCAATCGGATCTAGAAGTATCTGAAGTGTTAAACGAGCCGTCAGAAAGTGAAGTAATAATTTCTAGAAGAGGAAGAGGAAGACCAAGGTATATTAGAACGGGAAAACCTGGCCGACCAAGAAAGGAGTACCCTACAGCCAATTTGTCAACGCAAGAACTTCTAGCGGCGAAATACTTGCCAGATCCAAAAGACGCAGAGGAAGCGCTGTCAGGAAGGGATTCTTATTTTTGGAAGAAAGCAATGGAGGAAGAGTTTGATTCCTTGATTGAGAACAAAACTTGGGAATTGGTTGATCCCCCTAAGAATCGAAACATCATAGGAACCAAATGGGTATTCAAAACGAAATGCAATAGTGATGGTTCTGTTGAGCGCCATAAGGCTCGCCTAGTAGCAAAAGGCTATTCACAGCAGTACGGAATAGACTACGAGGAAACCTTTGCCCCAGTAGTGCGCCAAAGTACTATTAGAATGTTTTTAGCCTTGGCTGTTGAATACAACTTGATACTCCATCAGATGGACGTTCAATCTGCTTATTTAAATGGAGAAATTAAAGAAGAAATTTATATGACACAGCCGGAAAACTTCGTCTCAAGAAAATATCCAGAGAAGGTATGTCGACTCAAGAAGGCCATTTATGGGTTAAAACAAGCTGGAATAGTTTGGCATGAAAAGCTTGACAATGAATTAAAGAATTTGGGACTGAAGCAACTTCAATCTGACAATTGTGTCTATATCAAGCATGATGAAGGTATTCTCCTGGTGGCAATCTATGTTGATGATCTGATAATTGCGGCTGAAAGAGAAGACACGTTGAAATCCTTTAAAGAAAGTATGAAGAGAATATTCAAAATAAAGGATCTTGGAGAGATAAATTGTTGCCTGGGTATAAGGATACAAATGAAAGAGGATGGTTCAATATCCATAGATCAAGAGAGATATATTGAAGAACTTCTGGCGAAATATAGGATGAAAGAGGCAAAGCCTATTTCTACACCCATGGACTCGAACTCCAAGTTAACAAAAATTTCATCTATAGAAGGTGAGAATTAGCCAGTGAAAAAGGTAGAATACCAATCACTGATTGGATCATTGATATATCTCTCAGTGTCGACAAGGCCCGATATAGCCTATGCAGTTAGTGCTTTGGGACAGTTCAGTAATGATCCTAGGAGACAGCACTGGAATGCTGCCAAGCGTGTCCTCCGCTATTTGAAAGGCACCTCATGTTTGAGGATTACCTACAGGAAATCTAATGAGGCTCTTCATGGTTATGTCGACGCTGATTGGGGTGGAAACTGATACGTTTCTATTAATTGTTAAATATTAATGGTGAAAATTATTTTGTAAGAAATCGCACTTTATACATATATAAAGATAAATAAAAGATACACTATTTTTAAGCTACTATGATTATTTTATTCTATTTACAATTCTTACACTCGTGCACATTCTATTGCACGTATCTCGTTGTTTACAAGATGATGATAAATAATACAGAGTAGAGTAATAATATATCACAGATCATTCCTCCTTCCTTATATTGTTCATAGTTGGAGAAAACCGGCAAGGAGGGCATCGAGGTCGGGTAGATCTCCTAGGCGGAGGTGATGTGGAAATTTGAGGGTCTTGTTCCAGTCGGTGAGGTCCTGCTCCAGCGTTGTCCAAGGTCCAATCAGAATCTTCAGCATATTTGGTATCTGAACCTGTCCTCATCTGATTGACATGCACTTTAAATGTGCCTTTTAGGTTCTTTACTAGATAAACATTGTAACCTAGTAGTCGTATCACCTGGGCCTTGAACCATTTGCGCCTATTTTGTATTACTCTAGTAAACAGCACTTTATCTCCAACTTGAAAATGTCGCCTTCCACACTCATTTCTCCCAAAAGTCTTCTGGATAAATTCAGAGTTCAAGCAATTTACAAATGTTCTAGGCACATAACTTAGGAGACGTTCTACAGGAGGCTTATCTAAAGAGGTAGGCGTATTTCTATAATTAAACAGAACATTTTGTAAAATACAGTCCATATTTGAGTTTGGAGATTCTTCTAACGATTTTCCAGAGATTTTTTTATTATTCTTACCGAAACTTCAGCAATTCCGTTAGACGAGGGATTATATGCTGGCGAGGTTAAGTGGTATACATTATTTTTCCGTAAGAACTCCTTAAATTCAATCGAATTGAAGGGGGGGGCCATTGTCAGACACTAAGCATTGCGGTAATCCATACCTGGCGAAACACTCCCGTAGAAGCTTAATATTTTCTTGCGAAGTAGTACCTCTAACTGGGAATACTTCAATCCAATTTGAATTTGCATCTACTACTAATAAATAACAATCACCTCTGAAATAGAAATGGTCAACATGAACTCGCTGCCACGGTTGGTTAGTCCTGGGCCAAGGTGTGTTCTCAGCAGGAGGAGCTGTCTGATGATGCATACAGGGAGAACATTCCTTCACAAACTCTTCAATTTGACTATCCATTTTTGGCCACCAGACCGAAGATCTGGCTAGAGATTTCATGCGATTGATTCCTATATGACTTTGATGAAGTAACTTCAACATTTGATCTTGACAGGTTCTTGGAATCACTGCCCTAGAATCAACAAAAATGCATCCCTGCAGTACAGAAAAATTTTCCAATTTTGAAAGGAATGGTTTCATTGTTTCATCCTTTTTTGCTAACTGAGGGTCTTCTAATAGATATTCCTTGAGCTTATTTAAAACCGGATCTTTATTGGTTTCTTCTTCAATAATGAGGTGGTCCAATGGAGTTACATTTAAAAATGATATATCATGTGTCACCAAATCAATGTTGTCTTCCCTTGAATTTATTTCCTCAAGTGGAAGTCTTGAAAATGCATCCGCACAGAGCATGGTATCTTTATTTGTATATCTAATATCGAAATCGAAATTAGACAACTCTAAAGCCCACCTATGCAAGCGATTTGCAATTAAAGGCGGAAGAAGTCTTTTGTTTCCAAAAACAGTCGTTAAAGCTTTATGATCACTCTTTAACACAAATTTTCTCCCAAACAAGTATTGTCTCCGTTTGGAAGTTGCAAACACAATAGCAAGTGCTTCTTTCTCAGTCTGAGAGTATTTGACTTCTGCACTTGACAATGTTCTGGAAACAAAGGTGATTGGCTTCTCTTCCCCTTCCACAATATGACACAAGACCCCACTTATGCCATAGGCAGATGCATCGCAGGTTAGAGTTAATGGAAGCTTCATTGAATAGTGAATAAGCGCCTGGGAATTTAATAGAGTTAACTTCAAATTCAGAAATGCCTTTTCGCATTGGCTAGACCATTTCCAACGATTGTCCTTCTTTAGGAGTTGATAAAGAGGACCAGCCAAGGTTGACATATTAGGTATGTATTTTGAATAGAAGCTCAACATCCCTAGAAAACTCTTCAATGATGTTTTGTCGAAAGGCTTTTTACACCTTTCTAATGCTTCCAATTTCTTTGAATCTGGTCTAACACCATCTTCATTTATAATATGACCTAGAAAACAAATGTCTTTTTTTAAAAATAAGCATTTTTCTTTATTAAGGGTGAAATTTAGCTCTTTCAATTTATCGAAGATCATTTTTAGAATTCTGTAATGTTCTTGTTCATCTTTAGAACCAATGAAAATATCATCTAAGTATATCACCGTGTTGGGAACATCATGAAAAAGGCTGTCCATACACCTCTGGAAAATGGCTGAAGCTGGACTGATGCCAAAAGGCAATCTATTATATCGGTAAAGTCCTCTATGGGTAGATACCACTAGCAGATTTTTTGATGCTTCATCCATTTCAATTTGATGATATGCGGAGGAGAGATCCAATTTGGTAAAAATCTTGTTTCCTCCTAGATTTCCCAACATAGTTTCTATAGTAGGTAATGGATATTTCTCATCTTCAATGCAATTATTCAAAGTATTTTTAAAATCACCACACAAACGTAGTTCTCCATTTGACTTTATTACCGTTACTAAAGGCGTAGACCAATCACTAGCATTAACTTTTTCAATTATTTGACTTTTTTCAAGTCTGTCTAGTTCTTTGTCTATCTTCTCTTTAATGGAAAAGGGTACTGGTCTAAATTTAAAAAAAATTGGGCTTTGCATTTAGCCTCAATGATATTGAACCTTTAATGCCCTGAATTGGTAAATCTTTATTTTCAAATACTCTCTTATATACTTCTAAAAACAGTTCTAAATTTGAAATTACATTTATATTATTACAGATATCAAAAACGCAATTGGGCCAATCAGCTTTTAAAATTCTTATCCAATTTCTGCCCAGTAACGGCGTTTGGTTATTAAACTGGCCTGTCACAATTAGGGGTAGTTTTTCCTGATAGTTTTTGTAACTAACATTTACCAAGCATTTTCCAAAAACTGGAATCAAATTTCCTGAAAAACTTTTCAAATGTCCACTGTATTTCTCTAGAGTGACATTTTTGAGATTTGTAAGAAAAAATTTCTTTGAAACTACAGACACGTCTGCACCAGTGTCAACCTCCATTATAGTGTCTGCATCTTCAATTTTAACGTTTACCATTATTTTTGGTGCGTTTTCTAATGTGTTGCACTGAATAGTATTCAATTTATTCTGATTGGGTTTATTCATTCCAGAATTTTGGGCAGATTTTTTATTCCAACATACTGGAGCAATGTGCCCTTTCTTATTGCAAATATAACATTGAGCATTTTTAAATTTGCATAACTTCGTATCGTGGTTAGACTTTCCACAAATTTTGCAAGGATTATTGTATTTACATGGGAATTTAAAATTTTTAGATCTGGCTTTCAACTTATCAATATCATGACAAGGATTTTTCATCAAATTTACTTGTGACTTCGCTGCCTCTACAGAATTTGCAATATTTATTGCACTATCAAACGTTAAAAAAGGTTCACTTAGCAGCCTTTTAAGCGTAGCTTCATCGAAGCAACCACTTACAAATTGATCACACAAATTTTCATTTATGTCAGTAAATTTGCACTTGTCTGCCTGAGATTTAAGCCTCAAAACAAATTTTCCCACAGGCTCATTTTCTTTTTGTACAATCTTGTGAAATAAATATCTTTCATAGTGCTTATTTTTTATTGGATATAAATGGTTGGTTAAAACCTCTACTAAATCTTTATATTTAAGGTCACTTGGCCTTCTGGGTACCAACAAATCGCGCAAAGTCTTATAAACATTAACATCAATAGACGTTAATAACACAGATACTTTGTCTGCTTCTAATGTTTTGTTCAATTTAAAACATTCTTCTAATTGTTCCAAATAACAATTTAGATCTTCACCTTCACGAAACCTTGGATAATTTAAATTAGTGGTGGCCATACTTACGTTAATTCTTCGTCGCCATTTGATACGTTTCTATTAATTGTTAAATATTAATGGTGAAAATTATTTTGTAAGAAATCGCACTTTATATATATATAAAGATAAATAAAAGATACACTATTTTTAAGCTACTATGATTATTTTATTCTATTTACAATTCTTACACTCGTGCACATTCTATTGCACGTATCTCGTTGTTTACAAGATGATGATAAATAATACAGAGTAGAGTAATAATATATCACAGATCAGAAACCTCGTGGATAGAAAATCTCATACGGGAATTGTTTACTTTTTGGCAAGAGGTCCAATAGCCTGGGAATCGAAGAAGCAGCAGACTGTCACTCTTTCGAGCACAGAATCTGAGTACATCGCACTTTGTGAAGCAGGAAAGGAGGGAGTCTACCTTAGAGCGCTGTTGGACGAGATGGGATTTGGTGAATTGCTGAATGGACCGACTGTTCTGAAGACGGATAACCAGGGTGCTCAACAGCTGGCGAGAAATCCGGTTTATCATGCCAGAACTAAGCACATTGACATCAAATGGCATTACATCAGAAGCATTTGCAGCGATGGACTTGTCGAGGTTGTCCACACACCAACCCAAGAAAATGTTGCCGACATCCTTACTAAAGGCCTACCAAGGTTTTTGTATGAAAAACACGTCACTGGATTTGGAATGTAGAAATCTGATGAATTGAGAGGAAGTGTTAAAATGGCAATTCTCTCGGATTTCATGATATAATTGTTTTGACCAGTGACCGGTTACTCTGTGGTGTGTTGCGGTGTATATATAGATGGATGTCTTGGTTAGTTAGTTGTGTTATCTTACCGTGATCGGTTTAATAAAAATCCTCCGGTGTTCAGTGC
Source organism: Cordylochernes scorpioides (assembly GCA_030710605.1). NCBI lineage: Eukaryota > Metazoa > Arthropoda > Arachnida > Pseudoscorpiones > Chernetidae > Cordylochernes > Cordylochernes scorpioides. The sequence goes on along the minus strand of CP092873.1, from coordinate 83,124,410 downwards.
CCTCTCCTATCTTCCTCCTTTTTTCAACAGGTTTTATCTACTATATATATGTTATATAAAAATATTTTTTTCAAATATATTTCATAAAATACTCTGTATAAAATACTCTGCTAAATCGACCATTAGAGGTCGCCGTTTCCACTATAAAAACTCATTGTTGTTGTTTCCCGATGGCCTGCTCAACCTTTTGTAAATTATGTAAATAAGTTATTCATTTTTTTATTCTTACGCCTTAAGCCAGACAATACTTTAATCAAATTATGTTTTTTTATATATTCCATAAGTTCAATTAAAGCAATATCTGATCAAAAATATTTTTATTATTATAGTTTCAAGATATTTGCCACGACTGCACACCAATGCCATTGACCTATACTAATATATTTTAACATAGTATTTAGTAATTTTATTTATGTAACATAGTATTTCTTAATTTTATTATTTTTTATTTAACAGAGTGGTCATTTTTATGTTTTATATCTTGCGACTCTGTAAATTGCCCTCGTGGTTTATCTTTTGTTTACCGTGCTTAGTTTGTCCTTCCCTGAAATAAATTTTGTTTTCTCCTGAAGTTTTTCTCTTCCCTTATTTTCCACGTGGCATTTTGGTGGAGATGCTGGGTAAGTTAGGGAAGACAAACTGAAGATCGGCGAGAAGACCTTGAAGCCATGGGTGCTGTGATCTACATTTTCGGAGACTGACATCAGGATTCCACCGCCGTGCTAAAGCCAAGACTTCCCTCGAAGATGACGATGTCCCTATAGACGATACGACGACAAACCGCTCTTCACTCCGCAAGAAAATGGACGCAAAGGTACTAGGGACAAAGTTCCAAGACTTCGATGGAATTCTTGGCAGAAGCACGTCAAATCCACGTCAGTATCTACAATAATTGCTAGCTGTGGGTCACAGCTCCCATAGGGAAGAAGCTATGTAACATAGTATTTATTAATTTTATTTATGTAACATAGTATTTCTTAATTTTATTATTTTTTATTTAACAGAGTGGTCATTTTTATGTTTTATATCTTGCGACTCTGTAAATTGCCCTCGTGGTTTATCTTTTGTTTACCGTGCTTAGTTTGTCCTTCCTGAAATAAATTTTGTTTCCTCCTGAAGTTTTGTCTTCCCTGATTTTCCACGTGGCAATATTCTAAAATATATCAAATCTCAAATTCATAATCTCAATCATAAAATAATACCAAAATCGAGCAACAAATAATAAATCTAATATTTCGAAATCAGCAGGAGAATCTTTTTATTTATAATATATATATATCACACACACAAATTTATATTGAATAAAATGCCACGCCACAACACAAAGCAAGGGATTCTTGCCGTATGCCTTTCTACAATACATTTCTGATGGAATCTTTCTCAAACCAAACATCTAACTTCAAGTAATTTAAAAGCTTTATAGAATTTCTCTATGAATTTTTAATGAGAATGTATCCACATACCATTGACCTACATGCTCTGGGTAAATATTGTAACAAAGTATTTATTAATTTTATTATTTTTATTAACAGAGTGGTAATTTTTATGCTCATATTTTGCTACTCTGTAAATTTTCCCCGTGGCTTATCTTTTGTTTACTATTCATAGTTTGTTATTGCCTGAAATAAATTGTTGTCTCATCCTGAAGTTGGTCTTCTCTAATTTTCCACGTGGCAATATTATCAGAGATCCAGTGATCAGAATTTATTCACCACTGTTGGTTAGAAGAAAATGTTTTTTTAATCACATGTAAATTATATTATTCTTTACAGCCATGCAAATATCTATAGAAATCGCTAGAACATATTAAATATCACTCCTATTTAAAACATTTTACTCAGTTTTTTTTAATTACAATTCATAGAGGAATTAAGTTTTTTATTCAATTAAAGAAAAATTAATATACATGCCATAATTTATGATAAGGCACAATTTGGATTATAGATTATAAACACAAGGTAATAAGACCAAATCCAAATAAATAAATAGTGTTTGACGTTTTGTTAACTACGTTGTTACCATCTGTTGGCTTCCGTAGGCGTTTCTTACTGGGAAAAAGAAAGAGAGGATCCAATGAAATAATTTAGTAGCGTTTATTAAAACAAAATCATAATAGTGAACAACACATATAACAGAGAGTACCGTCGTCTTCCGGGTATTCCTTCTACTGGGGAGCTCGGATTCTATATTCTGTGCGTTTATAATCTGTTTATCTGTGGCTCTCTGGTCGGGATGGCGCCTACACATCTTCAGTACTTTTGTCCTAAGATGGTAACAATGCTGTTACCTAAACGTCAAACACTATTTATTGATTTGGATTTGGTCTTATTACCTTGTGTTTATAATTAATTTAGAATATAATAATTACAACAGTTATTTCCAACTGCTACACACGCTCTCTCTCCTTTTTGAAATATAAAAATATAAACGTTAGAAATTTTTCATTGTTTTCCATAAATGACCATCTCCAAATCAAAAAGAAGCAAATTGCTAACACACGTTTATTTATTAATTAAAAAGGCATATATTGGATGAAAACAATTTATTTTACCAATATTTCAGTTGGCTGAACGCCAATCTTTATCAAGGTGTTATAACATATTAATGTCAACAACAAACTCAGCACCACATAACGTCAAAATTAAATAACATTAATTCTGTTAATGTTATGTGGCTCTGAGTTTGTTGTTGAGACACATTTATATGTTATAATACCTTGATAATGGATGGCGTTCAGCCAACTGAAAGTTTGGTAAAATAAATGATATTTTGATCCAATATATGCCTTTTCAATTAAATATTTATTTATGTATTGCTTTATTTTAAAAACCTTTATTTATATTCTCTAAAATTAAAGGAATTTAATTTCATTTTCAATGTTTACTTTAAATTCTGACTTTAGCTGTAATGGATCCACTAATATTTATCGTTATCTAGAACCAGCTTCTTTGTTTTTTCCTTCAGCCGTAAAGATCCCTTTTAAATACGTCATAAGAGAGAAATCATCCCTATTTGAAATCAGCCAAAAGAGAGCAAGGTCTATCTTTTTAATACACACACACATAAAGTTTTATTAAGACCAGCAATCTTATACAGATTCACCACAGGAAGAAATAATAGATGCAGCACCTTACAACAGCCTCCTGGTCCGGCGCATGCCCAATGGCCACACGTTCCTTTGTGCATACTTCATGGTTAGCGAATCACTGAACAGGCTAGTGTGAAATAAGCCGCGTTCTAATCTTCGCTTTCCTCATCCAAATGGACCACGGCATTCGGCGATTCTATTAATTTTCTCCGAGCGGTGACTGCGGCCTTGTAGAATTTATGTAAACCAAAAATAAGTTATCATTTTAATATCTTTAATTTCTATTGGAAAGCCTCCTTCTCCACAGACTCACTATAGTACAGTTAAATCTATCTATAGCGCCTTCCTCTCTATAACGCTCGATTTTAAATACGTAGTACGATGCGATTTACATTAAAAGTGACCTGTCTATAGCACCCCCTCTCTATAGCACCATATTTTGGTGAGTCCCAAGAGAGGGCGCTTATAGACAGGTTTAACTATACTATTGTTTACACGAAACTTGCATTTTAAAATGTGGATGAGTATTGAAATATTATATAATCACACATACACATTTATGAAATGTTTTTCAACTTGAAGGCAAAGAGAAAATGTATCTGATGCATTAAGTTAATTCTAATGGTTTTCTCTCAATTTTTATGATGGAACCTATTGAAGTACACATTTACTAGAAGGTACCCTTTTTAAAAAAAGTGATTTACTTGTAAATTGGCTTTCTACAAATTCTACAAAAATTATTTCCCCCCCCCCCCTTTTGGTTAAATCACTCGAAATTAGATTACGCTAATCTTAAAATAAACTGTTCAGATTCTTCTTTTGTATGCGCAAATGTTACAATTTGTTAATTAAAAATTACGCAAGATGATATAAACTCTTAACATTTAATAAATATCAAAAACATAAAGTGTATTCTGACATAGATGATAGACGTTCTAATTCACTAGTTTTAAATAATCATTTGAAATTTTCTAATTACACAAGCACAGGCATAGATATAACAGAGCACTTATAATGAATAAAGAGATTTCTTTTGTGAAAACATGTTTACAATTGAAAACCTCAATACATCTTTTGATAGGTTGTTCTGTTTTTCAAGACTACAGAATCGAAAATAATTTAATAGTAACAGATCCGAGTATTTTTATTCTCAGTAAAGAAATGTATATTAAATTGAATACCTTTTTTAGATATATTTTAAATTATATAGCAACAAATATCTTTTAAGAAACTGGTAATTTATATTATGCTTATTGTACATATTGCCAGACACTTCTTTATTTTGTACACAGGTCTTTTCTCGTTTTCTTTTTCTCTCTTTCTCATTGTTAATATCATATGACTATTCTTATTACGGCCTAAAATTATTATATATATATATGTATAGACAAATGTAAAGGTATACATGTTTGACAGCGCAAGTGTCCCTAGGGGGACATAGCACTTCAAATTGAAATAAAATAAAATTGAGAAGGTGATGAAAGAATACAAAATGATAATTGAGCATGCCACATCACTTATTTATTTGATCGGTTTTACCAACAATTTTCATCGAGACATCGAAGGCCAAAATTTCCCCAACTATTCAAAAATCGAAAACTTCTAAATAGCCCGATACCTCTTTCTGGTACAGCCGACTCTATACACTTTAGCGCATCCCAGAGATTGCTGAAAACACAAAACAAACTTCAGTTGAGGCATGTTATATAAAAATATTATTATATTTAAAATTATATTTCATAGAGATTCAAATACTCTGCTAAATCGACCGACATATGTCACGCTTCCCCTATAAAAATTCATTGTTGTTGTTTCCCGATGGCCGGCTCAAACCATTTGTACATTATGTAAATCATCTTTTGTTTTCCTTGTTCTACTCGCCTTGAGTCAGGCAGTACTTTTATCAAAATATGTTTTTATATATTCCAGAAGCTCAATTAAAGCTGTTTCTAATCTTTATTATTTTTATTATACTTTCAAGATTTTAACCACGACTGCATTACCATAGCATAATCCTCTAATATTCAAAAATCAACAGAAATATCTTTTTTTTTTTAAATATATTATATATATGGTGTGTAGACAATATGGAATTTTCAAAGCTATATTTTGACATTATTAATAATTTTATACATTCCCGTTAGTCTTAAAATGAAATATATATTAGATCCAGGTCATCACAAAGAATAATATTTGAAACAAAATTCCATATTTTCTATGAGAGTTTTGCATAATGTATCGTCACTGATGAGATCTCAATGACTTAAACATCCCCTGAAAGTTCCAAATCACGAAGAAATTTCTAGCTAATTCTGTATTTTTTATTCAGGAATTTAAGAAGAACATTTTGTGAAAATAAAAAAACTTAAATCACTCATCGCAAAGAAAGAGGCTGCCTGGCCGTCATTCATATTTCTATGAAAAATAGACAGTTCGGCCAGTTAGAGTTTTTTATTATCTCAACGTTTAGACAAAAATCTTTTGTCTTCGTCAGGAGAAGTAAATAAAAATAAAGCATTTGGCAAACTTTAACTGGCCGAAGTGTCTATTTTTCATATAAATTAATTTACTTAAGTTTTGAAATAGATTTTACTTACAAATAGAGATAACCCGTGTTTAATTTTATAAGGGAGTTGTTATGGATGAAGTTTTCTAATCAAGTGAATTTTTGTAGAACGATGGAAGACCCGAGTTGTTTTTTTATGAACATGAGGAACAAACCTCAATTCATCTTTTACTAGATTGTCCTGTTTTTCAAGACTATAGAATGGACAATAATTTAATAGTAACAGATCCAAGTATTTTTTATTTCCAGTAAAGAATGTATATTAAATTCAATACCTTTTGTAGATATATATTTAATTATATAGCAACAAATATCTTTAAAGAAACTGATAATTCATATTTTGCCTTTTGTACATATTGCCAGACGGTTCTTTCTTTGTACACAGGTCTTTTTCTCGTTTTTCCCCCTCTCTATCTCATTGTTAAGATCATATGAATATTCTATTCACGGCCTAAAAGTATATATGTTATATTAAAATATAATTTTATTTAAAATTATATTTAAGATTCAAATATTCTGCTAAATTGACCGCCAGAGGTCATTCTTCCCCTATAAAAACTCATTGTTGTTGTTTCCCGTTGGTCGGCTCAAACCGTTTGTTCATTATGTAAATAATCTTTTGTTTTCCTTGTTCTACTCGCCTTAAGCCAGGCATTACTTTTATCAAATTATGTTTTTATATATCCCATAAGATCAATGAAGCTATTTATAATCTTTATTATTTTTATTATTATAGTTTCAAGATTGCATTAACATGGCATAATCCTCAAGATGATCAAATATCAAGCAGAAATATCTTTTTTTATATATATATGTGTATAGACAACAGTAGAAACATACATGTATGACAGCGTAAGTGTCCCTAGGGGGACATAGCGCTTTATATTGAAATAAAATAATGTGTGTTACTAGAACTATAATTTATTAAAAATCCAAAAATTTCACTTACCAGCAGTTTTGGTGGCTTAAATCACCATACTTTATTTCCTTTTCACCTCCAGTTCTGTAAAGTTCGAAGCAAGGCTCAAAGCGTTCATTGATTTCTTCCTGGGTTAATCGATTTCTCTGGGCCTTAGACCTGACTCACAAGATATCCTCCATGATAGATTAGGTTTAATAATACTTCAGTGTGGGGGGAAAAACTGTCATGTTATCTCAAAATAAATAATATTTTTGAAATTAAAGGACCTAATATTGCTTAATTATAATGTATATACTTTTTTGTCATTAAAATTATAATATTTTTAGAATTGATTAAAATAAAATGAATTAGCTTTTCAATGATTATATATCGACAGAGTATTTATTAATAAATATACATATAGAAGCATAGGGCGTCTCTCCCGTCAAAACCTTACGCCATCTATTGACCGTCGCCGCAAACTAGTGGCCTCGGGTCGGTGACAAGGCCACAACACCAGCTTTGGCAAACTGAGAAGCGTCAGGTTTTGACGGGAGAGGCGCCCTATGCTTCTATGGATAAATTTCTCCCGGCAAATTTTCCATCTATGAATAAATATATATTATATATTTATAGATATTAGGAACAAATTATTTATGCTGTTGATTTTGTAATAGTTGAGATAAGGTTTTGTATAAGTGAGTTGTTTGATCATTATGATACTGTTTTGCAGTCGTGGGAAAGATAAAAACAGTTTAGATCATTATAACTTTTATTTAGTTTATAAAATATTTGAAACATAAAAAAATTTAGAAAAGTATTGCCCTATTTAAGGCTTAATAATAAAGAAATCAAAAGATTATTTACATAATTACTGATAGATTTGAGCCGGCCAACGGGAAAAAACAACGGGAATATTCTTGCCATCCGCCGCACAAGTCTCAGTGGAGATTTTTCCGGGCACACTGTATCTAAAACGTCAAGGCAGCAGACGCGATGTCAGGTGGCCAGGGATCCTAGGATCTGGCGGCTGGAGATATCTCGCAGGGGTGGTGGAAACGTTCAGGGGAACGTGCCAGGGTGCAGCGGGGCAGGAGTCTTGAATTGGCCAGGAATCCAGTAGAAGTGGCAGATGGAAATAGGAGGCAGAAGGTCCTTGAAGCCTAGAACTTGAGGGCCCTAGACTTCAGGATGGGGCAGCTTGAGGCTCTCGCTTCGTGCTTGTCTGGAAGGCCCTTTGAGCAGCAGTTGGCACATTTGGAGGTGCGCTGGTCAGCAATGGAAGGGCAGGCGCTTCCTTCATGGCCGTCTTCACCGCAGTGGAAGCACTTAGAAGCTCTGGTGCATTGGGCAGAGTTGTGGCCGAAGCCACAACAGCGGAAGCATACGCGGGCGCGAATGGACTCCTCGAAGTTGGCGATTACTCCATCCACCACGATTCTTCCGCGAACACCCAGGGCTCTAAAGGTCTTGATGTCCACCTCGATGAAGGCGGCGCAGGTCCCGTTTCTGGGTGCCGAACGGTGCGCCACGCGCAACACTTTGCCCCCAGGAAGTTTACTAACAGCTGCGGTTCCCAGGAAGGTCTCCTCAATTGTAGAGTTGGATATTTCCTCATCCACTTTGAAGAAGCAGATTCCTGGCAGGATCTCCTTCTGCTGGCGGACCTTCATTCCATTTAACTTGCTGGCCAGGGAGGTAGACACCACAGGGATGGTTTCAGGAATACTGAAGTGGAGGACCAGCTTCCCCTTGGTGCGCAGGGAGGCCCAAAAGCCTTGGGGGAGAGTGTGGGCAGCGTGGACAGCTATAAGCATCTTCCTTGGATCAGCCTGTGGGTCATCAGAGATGACCACTGTGTGGGCCGCCGATTTTTCTCCATGGAGGACCACTTGGGCGGCCGCAGGCTTGGAGACGCGGGAAGGGGCAGGTTTCGTAGGACCTTTCAGGTTTGTCCTTTTTGCAGGCGGGTTGGGAGCCTCAGGCTGCTTCCTTTTGGTTGGAGCAGGGGCAGGCAAGGTGGAGGCAGGCTTCTTGGCAGGGATGGCAGAAGGAGCAGGAGTGGCGGGTTTGATGGAGTCAGTCTGGGAGCTGGTTTCCTTGCAGGAAGGAGCAGGGCAGGTTTGGGTCCTGTGGCAGGCAGTCTGGGGCCTGTTAGCCTCCATAACTTCGCCCCGCTCCGCGAAGGAATGGAGGGTGCCTGAGAGGTTCTGTACTTCAGCAGTGAGGGCCTTGATCAGTTCAGACCGCCTGAAGATGAAATGGAGGAGGTCCTGATGCAGAGTCATTAGGGCGGAATGGCCAATGGCATTCTTCTTCTTCTTGGCAAGGTTAATGGCAAGAAATTTTACCACAATGGGATAAAACAGCGCGGGAAACAACAACAATAGGTTTATATAAAGGGAAGTCGCGACATCTGGCGGTCGACTCTACAGAATAGTTTAATCTATGAAGTTGTAATTTTGAAATAAAATAATTTTTCTATAACATATATATTATTAAAAAAAGATTTTCTGCTTGATTTTTGAATATTTTTAAGATTGAAATTATGATCTTGAGATTTGATATATTTTGGAATACATTAGTATTAGGTCAATGGTATTGGTAATATGCAGTCGTGGCAATAATTAAATAATATTAATAAAAATAGTTATCAAAATAGCTTTAATTGAGCTAGAGGAATATAAAAAAACATAGTTTGATAAAAATACTGCCTGGCTTAAGGCGTAAGAATAAAATAATGGAAAACTTATTTACATAATGTACAAAAGGTTTGAGCCAGCCATCGAGAAACATTAACAATGAGTTTTTATAGGGGAAGCGTGACCTCTGGCGGTCGATTTTGCAGAGTATTTAATCTATGAAATATAATTTTTAATCAAAATATTTTAATATAACATATATATTTGGCATTACTGAAACTTTACCCCACTTTGAAGATAGACGTGAGGATAGAACAATGGAGGCAAGAGACGTGAAGACTACGAGGAAGACAAATACCAGGACGACACAACAAATAAATAAACTTAGCAACTTCTGAAGGTAAGTATTTCATTATTTTCTTTTTTATAATTTATATATTTATTATGGAAACTCGATATTTATTATAAGAGATAGAACACTCTTCAAAAATATATTTTTTTTAGAGGGGAAAAATATTATATATTATTTTTAGAAAACTTTTACAGTTCGAAGATAGTCCTGATCAATGTCAAATTTTAGTTCATTATTAATGATCTTTCCCATCGATTACACAAATAAGAATCAAAAGAACCCTACAAATATTGTATTAAAATAAATCTATTGCACACTGTTACAGTTATCTTGTTCCAAAATCACTTTATTTGGTACCGCTCAAAAAGAACAACCTAGTTTATGATATTTACAACAATGAATAATATGTGATGGTTATTCACATATTAAACAAAATGTTAACGCGGGATTCAATCCCGGTTCATGACTGTCGGGAATCGAGGTGTTACCCACTCGTCCACCGACTCTTTATATCCATCAAGTTCCAAATAACTATATTAGGTGTCGTTCAAAAAGAGCAACCTAGATCATCACATTTACAATATACTGTGGGGGGATGTACAGGGTTTGTTCATTTAAAATTATAATTTTATTGATGTCGTTGGGTCCTTGGGGATATTCTTCTTGAGATGGTGTCGTCTAGCTTGTTCGATATTCAAGGTGGGTTTCTTTTTCCTTTTTTTTCCCACTTTTCGTCATTCTGACACTCTCTAGTTATTTTCTTATCAAATATATCTGCAGTTTTAAAAATAATATTGACCTTTATTTTTATTGTAAATCTGCTGATTGATTTGCATTTATAGATTAACTTTTAGATTGTATTTAACTAAACTGTTATAAGATACTTTTGTAAATTTTGAAAACGTCTATTCACCTTTGATGAACAACTACACCGTACAATTTTGTTTCATCTTTTTAAAATTATAGAAATATGCTCGCATTTTTAAGAAAGAAAGACTATTTTTTCTATGAAATATATTATTTGCATATATACCCAAATGAAAAAGTTACAAGATTTTCATACTTAAGGTTATATGTAAATAGGCTCCCTACAAATAGGATAAAATTGAATGAAATTATGCAAAAATTTGAAATGTATTTCTAATCATTTTTATATGCAAACGGTAAAAATTATAGTCTAAACCCTTAACACTAAGTTTAAAAATCTAAGTTTGAAATGGCTAAACACATTGTTGGATAAAAGTACTATATTTTTGTCAAAGGTTTGTAAATAAAAGTATAATAGGTTAGATATTTGTTTCATTTAAAAGGTTTCAAAAAAGGTTGTATATATGTAAATATATTTACCGAAGAGTCGCACCTATATATAGAATGAAATTCAAGACATCCTAATTTCAATATATTCATTTAATAAAATGCATATAACATTCTAATAAAATACAGAGAAAGTAAAGTTTCACAATTTCCAATAAATCATAAATTCAACATCTAAAAAAGCAGTTATGAAAATAAAATAAATATTATATTTTTATGATACAATATAATGCGGCTTATGATTGTAGACCGACGTTTGACAATTTTACCGCAAATGTTTCTTTTGAACGAAAAATCGTAATTTTTACCAAAATCGAAGTTTTAATTAATTCATAGTAAATTATAGTGAAAATGATCAAAAATAATATATTCGTAGTATCAACGACTATAAATTACAACACAAAGGTTTAATATAAAGGGATGTTATTGATAGGTGAATTATATGAGGTCCACCTACCTTCAATAGCCAAAAAGAGGCATGAAACCAACAAGAACACAGCAAATTTCATCTTGACAATGTGGACAGAAAATGTCTCCATCATTCTTATAACCACGGTCTTATCAGCTTTCCCGGAAGACGTGAAGGCTTTAATTGGAATCATTAGGAATTCGGAAGAAGATAAAATCGAGATTATTATTGGACGGTAACCCACGCAAACATTTGCCTTCAACTAATACAAATATTCAAGGTTAAACTCGCAGCTTATGTGAAATATATCAATCCTATTATAAATAATAATATGTTGAAAAAAAGCAGTATATAGAACTAAAACTATCGGATGTGTACCCGGCTTCGCCCCGGTGTTATCCGAGTGAAGGTTTGCTTAACGAATATTATTGATAAGAATATTCCGGAACACAGAATATTATGATAATAATATTCGTTACAATATATATTTATATAATATATAAAATATATTTTTCGAGCAAACATATCCAGTCTCTATCACTACTGTGAATAGATTTTTAAAAATATATATATATAAATAAAAATATCCAGAGATATACTACTTGATCTTAGCCAAAAGGCAGAGAAACGATATTTTATATATAGAGATGACCTGACTTCGTTTGTCTTCTGCTCGAGTGAATGTTTCGCTGGAAGATTTTGTTCCTGCCTACTAAAAAATTATATCTGGCTCCGTCCGTGGACCTCTTTAGTGAATATTCCCCTAAAAAATTTTGTTTATGTCAATCAAGCATGATACAGCAATATTGTCATCATCATTTCTGACTAAAAAATATTGTTGCTCAGTACCTGGTTAATTATAATTTTCTTGGTTAAAGCGCGACAAAAACTCTTCCAGATTTAACTCTCTGTCCTGTTCAAATATCAGCGAGATTAGTTACATATTGAGGGCGTGCATAGCCGACAAACATTATATATGTTCCCGGCTTTGCCCGATTTTTAGCCGAGTAAAGGTTTGCCTATAACAAACATTTGTTAAAACGATTCTAGCAAACATCCAATCCCTACTGATCTACAATTTTCTATACTCTCGATAATTTTTTTCCGATCCCTTGAAAAATACTCGATAAGTTGAAAAAATCAGTATTAATTGATCCACTCGGTAATTTGAAGTTGAAGAAATAGTATCTTGCCACAAAGGAAGATTTGTAAATAACTGTATTTAGCGAATGTACCCGGCTTCGCCCAGTTTTTATCCGAGTAAAAGTTTGCCTAACGAATATTTGTTAAAAAGATTCTTGAAAACATCCAATCCACCTATATATTAATTTATAAACGTATATAAATATAAATATTGTTATATGCGTTTAAATATATTTTTGAAACACATAATATTTTGAAAACATCTATTATATTTCAAATAAGATATTGTCACTTTTGTGAATTTGATAATTAATTATTTCTTTTTTTTTCTCAATCAATTATGTTTATTTATTTAAAAATTAATTTTTGTTATCATCACATACAATGTAATTTTTTATATAAACAAACGATAATAAACAAAAACAACAATGTAATTTGCATCTTCATTATTATAAAACAACAGCAAATTAAATTAACAATGTGAAATATATTTTAACATTACATTTTAACATTTAACACAAAAACGTTAAAATATTTTCTTTAATGTCAACGGAATATTATATCACTAAATTCTCAAATTAAATTTATTATACTTGTAAAACATTTTAAGCCTTGTTACAATTTATAAATATAATTTCACAAGATACCGCGAGTGGCGCTGCTTGCGAGTGAAAGTAGAAAATTTGAAAATAAAATTGCAAAGAATATTTATTTCAAATCGAATTCAAACCAGAAATCTTCCCAGTAGTAAAGTAAATAACTACTTAAAGTTTCACGGGGATTGGATAATCTTACCTTTTAAAAACATTCATCGTGTGAACAAACTAACATTCATCATGTAAACAAACCACGTGTTAATTATTAACCAATCAAATTCATTTATCGTCGCGACCAGTGCTGCGCCCAAGCGGTAAAAAGGCTGGAACTAACGCTTTTTGGTTATATATTTATAAAAAAGCACATTAACATTTTTAGTTTTTTGAATAGCCTATATGTTAAACGATTCTTCAGCTACATAAATGCGAAATTTCATAATAATTGATTCTGTAGATTTTGCGCAACGCGAAAACAAATATCGATTTTTGATTTCATTTTTATAGATATAAGGATCAGTTTCTATAAATCAATTACAAATCATAGTACTGCAATATGAAGTTATGAATAACTTCAAAGGTCTTGGAAATTTTAGTTTGTCTTCCCTTAATCATCCAACATCATCGTTAAAGGTAAACTGATTGAGAGTGTATAGTGTGAGAATATGATTAGGGTTGACCAGTAGATAATGTGTATTATTGGGGATATATCCTTATTAAAGACAATTTTTCGAGTATCATTCATGGTATAACAGTATAATTGTCGTAATATTCAGTGGTGGTAGGGCGAAATAGGAATGAGGAGGTTAGGATTTGTGGTGATATTAAAATAACTTTAGAGAGGTTCTTGAATACTGCGGCCTATCCACTACCTATTCGGCAGGACCTGTTTTCCTTCTTGGCTAGAGGGAAATACTTCTCTAAACTAGATTTGAGCAATGCATACCTTCAATTGGAGGTAGAACCCCCAGCATCCAGCCATTCCTGACTATTAATACAAATAGGGGGCTTTTTAGGTTTAATAGAATGCCTTTTGGGTCAGCAAATTCCTCTTGTTTTTTAGTCAGTAATGGAGAGATAATTGTTGAGAAGAGAGGGGTTGATTTGTTACATTGACGATGTCCTCGTATCCACGGCGTCAGTAGAGGAACATATAGCGCTATTAAAGAACATTTTTGTTTGGTTGCAAAAGCACACTTTTTTTGGGAAAAATGTGAATATTTGCAAAAATGAAATAGTGTCTTTGGGACATCTCATCAAAGAGATGCTATTGGGCCTTCAGATGACAATATACAAGGGATACTGAAAGTCAAAAACCCTGCAAAGTTCTCGAAGTTGAGAACCTTTCTGGGACTGGTGAATTATTATTATGGGAAGTTTATTTCGAATTCACCGGAACTCTTGTAGCTGCTTTACAAGCTGCTTAAAAATAATAGCTTTTGAAAGTAAACAAAGGAATGCGAGGAGCGATCATAGTGTAAAAGGAGCATTACCTCTGAAAGATGTTGGGACTGTATTATACCACCTTGCCTTTATCTCTGGTCACAGATGAATCTCAAATTGTAGTGAATACGGTGTTATCCCATGATATCGAGGGCCACGATAAACCTAACATGTTTGCTTCAGGACCGAGCGTAATATTTCGTAAATAGAAAGGGAACCTTTCGCAATAATATATGTGGTGACGAAGTTTCAACAGTTTATATATAGGAGACGTTTTACCTGTCTATAGCCACTCCTCTCTATAGCATCCTATTTTGGTGAGTCCCAAGAGGGGGCGCTATAGACAGGTTTAACTATATATATCTATTGATTTTTCAGGAAGCCATTGGGACCAAAAAGATTTTTGGTCGCAATGGTTACAGCCTTCTCCACACTGACGAGCGCCAACAGCGCGAAACGCGTTCGTGGATGGCTTTTCTTTATTTATCAAGAAATTGGGTTGGCCAAATATCACGGAGCAAGCTAAATAAACGTTTAGTTTATTTTTGCTCCACTAGATGGCGCTCTGCCATCTAAAAAGCACATGTGCTCGTGGTCAGGAGATGCCTTCTTTATTTTTATTATCAACACCTGACCACCTTATCTTTTATTTTTTTCTTTTGTTTTTTTTCATATATATGTGACAATATAGTGGTAATAATGTGGTGAGGTGATAAATAATCACACGACAAGTTGTTAGAGCAATAATCAAGGCAGCCAGCAGAGAGAAAGCGAGCGAGAGGTTCTCCGCTGAACGACTGTTTTTCCTGTGTACACAACCGGGGGGCTAACCAGGAAAGTCGCCAGGTGGTGACGCCCCCCTCAGGAATGTGGCCAAAAATGGTCGTAAGTTAGTTGTATAAAGTGTCTCGCTTTAGCTGCCCAGCTCTCTCTAGTTGGCTGTTGGTTTGTTTTATTAATCCTGGAAGAGCATATATTATGACATATGGTCCCCGTTGAAGAAGGCTGAACATGGTTTAAGTATATTTAAAGCTGGAGAAGCCAGGAATAGAGAAAATAATTTTACAGTTAAAATTAGTTAAGGTAATGGTGACATAGTTTTATGTAAATAAAATATTGTATAGTACACAAGTAAATATTATTTACAAGCAGTTTTACAACACCGGGGAGTTTGACATTTAAGGAAATCTTTGAAAATATCAAGGTTATAAAAGGCTATATACAACAAAATCTAATGTACTATAAGGGAAGTGATATGGAGGCGTGTGAACAAGGAGAAGAAGAGTCACATACATATGGTGAAATTCTGAAGATCATTAAGACTGGGGAACTCTACACTTTAAGATATTTTTCAGGCGGACATGGCAAGGGGAAACTTGTCATGGGCTTTCTATGCTATAAGTGTAGAGTACGAGAAATGAGATTGAGGTTGACAATTGTGTGAGCTCAGGACTGAGGTAAATATAAAACTACATACAATGTTAGAACCTCGGCGAACAGAGCGAGGGGAGACTTGCCCTGGGCCAATCTAACTTACCTATTTAGATACATGTGTAGCGAGTCCGAGGGGAAAAGTCCCGTGTGTAGGTGAGGAAGTCGAATGGACTTATATTTAATTTTCGAAGATAAAATAGTTCTAGATGCAAAGGTAGAATATAGGCGGACAGAGCGAGGGGAAACTTGATTTGGGCCACTCTACCTTAATTATTTAGATACTACTGGGTTCGTAAAGTCTTGTTGTCAGGTTAGTAATTGGTAAAGATTTCAGGGGATAAGTGGTTCAAATATCTTTGATCATCTTGATTGTAAGTGTAGTCATGTTGCTTTCGTGAGTTAATAGCCGTTTTAGTATGGATTAGAGTGTGATTGAAGGGTTTATATGGGAAATTGAAGGTATTTTTGGGTTGGTCTCGATCATTTACGGGCGGTGAAATAAATTGTTCGTTTTCGGTATAGTGTTTTAATTTGTTGACATGAATTGTATCTGTCTCACGACTTAGAGGTCGGTTGGAGCGGTTGATCCGTACGATTTGAGAAAAAATTATCTCCAGTATTTCATAAGGTCCTGAGAAGAAAGGTGCCAGTTTACCAGTGTCTGGATGGTGGTATGTTTTTGCCAAAACGAGATCGCCTACTTCAAAATCGGAAGCGCTATGTGTTTGGTCGAATCTCGCTTTGTCGCGTAAGTGTCGTTCGTGTGTCCTTTGATAGGCCAATTCTCTGGCGTCGTCGATTTTTGGGATGTTTTGTACATGCTCGGATAGTTGTAGCGGGAAACTACCTAACAAAAGGTATGACGGTGGAAACCCGGTCACAGAATGTGGGGTATGGTTATAAGCCTGAAGGACCTGAGGTAGTAGTTTGGTCCAGGCCGTCTTAGGTTGTTGGAGGCGCAACAGTTTAAGTTTGCCAGTAATCGTGGCGTTTAGTCGTTCACTTAATCCGTTGGCCTGAGGGTTGTTGCTTGTCGTGAGAAGTTGGCCAATGTTATGTCTAATCAAAAATCTACGAAATTTCGGAGAGGTGAAGGCAGGAGCTCTATCCGTCAAAAGTCGTTTAGGAGAACCAAACTGCATCACCTTTTTAATCACTTGTGTATAGGTGAGAATGCTGGTGGACCGCGATGGAAATGCCCACGCGTACCGTGTGGCATGGTCCACTACGACATGTAAAAAGGTCTGAGAATTTCCATATTTCGCGAATCCAGAAATAGTATCTTGTGACACTAGTTCGTACGGCAGGACCGCTGGGGGGAGTTGTCCCAATTCTCCGTAGATAGGTCCTTTTGGCGGTTTGACCAATTGGCATACTGAACAGGTTCTTACATGTGTCCAGATGTCATTTGTCATGCCGTCCCAATAGTATTGGGCTGCGATCAGTCTGGTCATCTGCGAAATGCCGGGGTGATTGAAATCGCGATTGGCTCGTTGTAGTAGGGTGCCACGGAGTGATGGTGGAACAATTATTTTAGTGACACCCCGTCGTGTGATGGTCATAAGGTCCTTGTCATTGAGGATATACCTTGTTTTCCTCCGTAATTCGCCCTGAAGATCTTTTATTTGACCTGTGGATAGGAATCCACAGAAAGGGTTACGGGAGAGTGTAGGTCCGCCTCGTACTGACGCGAGCCCTTGAGGTATTTGACCTCATAGTCGTAAGCTGAGAGTCGAAGGCTCCAACGAAAGAGGCGTCCGGTGGGGTCTTTTATGGTCTTTAGCCATTGTAAGGCGTGATGATCCGAGTAGATGACAAACCTTGTACCTAGGAGGTACACTCGGAATTTGTTAACGCACTCTACAATGGCTAAGCACTCCAGTTCAGATATAGTGTAATTACGCTCATAGGAACGCAACGCGCGACTGTAATATTGTACAGGGTAGATGTTACCGTCAGGATGTACTTGTTTGAGTACACCTGCGATGCACTGCGTGGAAGCGTCGCAATAGACCTGGCATGGGAGCCCTTTTTGAAATAGATGTAACGCAGGTTGTGTTGCGAGGTGTTGCTTCAATTTATCAAAGGCTTGTTGACAATTCGTGCTCCAAAGCCATTTGGCGTTCTTTTTTAGTAATTGATTTAAGGGGTGGCGAAGTCTAGCATATTCTGGGATGAATTTATGATATACGTTGACGGCTCCTAAAAATGATTGTAGGGTTTTAACGTTGATAGGAGTTCTAATAGCGTTGATGATTTCGGTATTTTTAATATTAGGTGTGTAAGTCCCTGCGGTGATGTGGTAGCCGAGAAAATCTATTTCATTTTGATAAAAATTACATTTTTTAAGGTTAAGTTGGAGATTTTCCTCTAAAAACAGAATTTAAAGAAAAGTCGAAGGTGCGTAAGGTGTTGTTCAGAGGAGTCAGAAAAAATAACGAAGTCGTCATAATAATGGGCTATGAAAGAGAGGTGGTGTTTGTGGATCAACTGGGTAATCACACTGTTGTGTATGTAAATTGTTAAATATCTGTATGTATTTTGCATGTTTTTTATTATTAATATGTAAATATATATTTGTATATATAGAACATTAACGGTGCAATTAAACAGAAATTGACCAGTAAATATAGGCTGCGTGTCGTGACTACTACTGGGAGGCGACACAACAACTGGCGACGAGTGTGTGTGAACCGGTTCAAGTGCTCTTTCACAGGTGGAGGAAAACAGAAAGATAAAGCGGACGAGAAGCAAACAGTATGTCTGGGTGTTCAATGATTGTACCGTTCAGTTTCTTCAGACCAGTGGAGGAATCCTTTGATATTTTCGTTCAAAGATTTGAGGCTGCCTTTGAGGCGAATGGGCTGGAGGAGGGAAAAAGAATACCCATCTTTGTTTCTTTGCTGGATTCGGAAATGTTGCAACTGGGCAATGATTTGTTCTTCCCGAGTACAATGAGAGAACAGCCGTATGAACGGTTAATACAAAGAATAAAACTACATCTAGCTCCAAGAAAGAAGGTGATTCCTCAACGATGCAGGTTCTTGAAGAGAATACAACTCGAAAATGAATCCGTCTCAGAATACCTGCGTGAGCTCCGGCATTTGGCTATGGATTGCACCTTTGGTGAAATGTTGGAGGTCATGTTACGAGACCGTTTTGTGGCTGGTATAAAATCGGAAAGCCTTCAGAAGAAATTGTTACAGGAGAATGACGATGTCACCTTGGACAGGGTATTTTCTATAGCAGTCTCGTTTGAGCTAGCTGAACAAAATGCTAAGGAGCTGCAGGATGGACTAGTGGCTAAGATGGATATTGTTCCGGGAGGAAATAGAAAGAATGAAGCTCGTAGAGGATGGCAGCATGGGCCCGGTATGCAAAGAAGGGAGACAATTTGTTTCCGATGCGGAGATAAAAACTCTCACCTGGCACCTGCATGTCCACATAAAACAAAATCTTGTTTTAAATGCAAGAGAATTGAACATTTGAGCAGGGTGTGCAAAACGGGTAAATCAGTGCCAGACTGCAGATATGCGCAGGACGAATTAATTTATTCGGTACAAGGTGATACTGATGCAAAAATAAATCTACATGTTAACGAGTATCAGTTGTGTTTTGTGGTGGACACAGGAAGTCCCGTCACACTGATACCGAAAACAATTTATGAAAAATACTGGAAAGATGGTAAATTGTCTCCATCTTATTTAAGATTGAGGTCCTTTTGCGGAAACCCAATAAAAAATATTGGTGAGAGAAGAGTTTTTGTGAAGGAGGCAAATCAAGATTTGCGGTTGATAGTTGTAGATGAAGATATTTCGATAATTTTGTTGGGACGAGAATGGCTAAAAGGTTTAAATCTTGATTTTTCTAGGTTATTGAACATTTGACAAGTAAGCGAGTCCGATATCAAAGTTATAATAAATAAGTATGCTAATTTATTTAGCAAAGAATTAGGTTGCTTAAAAAACGTCCATATTGATTTTTTATTTTAAAAAAATACGACTCCTGTATTTTGTAAGGCGAGAAGTTTGCCTTTTTCTTTGAAGAAAAAAGTAGAAAATGAAATCGATGGCATGGTTAACGAGGGAATTTTACAACCTATTGAGTATGCCAACTGGGCCGCACCTATAGTACCAGTACTGAAGAAAGACGGGAGCCTTAGAATTTGCGGCGATTTTAGATGCACCGCAAATAAGGCCAAAGAATTGGATAAGTACCCGCTTCCATCAATAGACGAAATATTTTCAAAATTGTCTGGAAATACAGTGTTTTCGTCATTGGACTTATCCAGAGCTTATTTGCAGGTCAGATTATCTGAAGAGGCCAAAAGAGTGGTGAACATTAATACTACGAAGGGGTTATTTGCCTTTAAAAGGCTACCCTATGGAGTAGCTGTAGCACCAAATAAGTTCCAAAGAGAAATGGACAATCTATTTGCAGATATGTCGGGAGTGGCTTGCTACATCGATGACATCCTGGTAGCCGGAAAGGATCATAGGGATCACGAGCAAAAACTGGAATTGGTCTTTAAAAGGCTGCAAGAAAAAGGTTTAAGATTAAACAAGGATAAATGCAAATTCGCAGTAAATGCTGTTGAATATTTAGGTTTTAAAATAGATAAAAAAGGACTGCATCCCATAAGTAGTAAAATAGAAGCGTGGTAGAGGCGCCTGAACCTACAAACGTTTCACAATTGAGATCTTTTATAGGTCTCCTTATGTATTACTCTAGGTTTATAAGAAATATTGCAGATATTTTAGCGCCCTTCTATCACCTCTTAAAAAAGAATTCAAAATGGAAATGGACTGGCGAACACCGTATATTATTTGCAAAATGCAAAGCATTACTAACTAACGAGTCGGTGCTGGCACATTATGATGCAACTAGGGAACTAGTCCTTGCATGTGACGCCTCTAGCTATGGTTTAGGAGTGGTTCTGAGTCACAGGAACGATAGAAAGAAAGAAACTCCTATAGCTTTTGCTTAAAGAACGCTAACTGAAGCGGAAAGGCGGTATTCGCAATTAGAAAAAGAAGCCTTAAGCATTATTTTTGGTTGTGAGAAATTCCGACAATATCTATTGGGACGTGAATTTGTGTTGATCACAGACAACCGACCTTTAATGCACATTTTTTCACCCTAGAAACCGATCCCCATATGTGCTGCATCAAGAATTAAGAGGTGGTCTTTAAAATTATCTGCATTTAAATACACTGTGGAGTTTCGAAAAACTGATGATAATAGCAATGCAGACGCGTTATCACGATTACCTTTAGTCTCAAAAACCACGGAATCTTTAGATGAGGATCAGGTGCTTCTCCTTCGGAAAATGAGTGAGGTCCCCTTCTCATTCCAGGATGTGGCAGTTGAGACACGCCGGGATAAATTACTATCAATTGTGTTGAGAAATGTTAGAGAAAATAATTGACAAATTCCAAAGGTATCGCAGGAAAATCCACTTTATTCCTATTATAGGATAAAAGACGAATTAAGTTGTGAGTTTGGGTGTCTGCAATGGCGTGAAAGAGTGGTAATTCCCCAGAAATTAAGATCCTTAATTTTGAACGATTTACATGAGATGCACCTAGGGATGGTGAAAATGAAAATGATTGCTAGACGGTATTTTTGGTGGCCAGGCATAGATAAGAAAATTGAATTGCTAAGAATCTGCAAGTATGCCGCCGTCTACCATTTCAGAGTGGACTTGGCCTGAGAAGCCGTGGCACCGTCTACACTTAGATCTAGCAGGTCCCTTTATGGGACGAATGTTTATGGTCCTTGTAGACGCGTACACCAAATGGCTGGAGATTGTCATCATAAAGGACATTACGAGCAGGACCATCATAGGACATCTTAGGGAGATCTTTGCCAGATTTGGATTACCTGAACTTTTGGTAACCGATAATGGCAGACAATTTGTCTCAAGTGAATTTGAGGAATTTACAAAAATAAATAGTATAAGACACACAAAAACGAGTCCGTACAATCCCAGCACTAATGGCTTAGCTGAGCGATATGTACGTGAATTTAAAAACTCTTTACGAAAGAACCAAGGAAAGGACAGTGTAGAAATCAATCTACAGCGATTTTTATTCGCCCATAGAGCTTTTCCTCAAACGGTATTAAAGGAGTCTCCCGCGGAACTTTTAATGAAAAGAAATCTAAGATCAAGATTTTCAAATTTGATTCCGAAAATGGCGAAGGTAGGAGAGGTGTACCATGATGCCATGAGGAAGCAAAAGCATTTTGCGGTCGGCTCTGATGTGTATTTTCGGAGTTTTGCTAACGGACCAAAATGGAAAAGGGGCAGGATCATGGAACTACTGAGCAGTCGACATTACCTTATAGAAGACGAAGGCCGTTATGTGAAAAGACACATAAATCAACTAAGGCCAGTTATCAAGAAAGAAGTTCCTGAAGTGAGAGATTTGGTATTGCCGGGTACATCAAGAGATTTTATACTGCCTGGCACTTCTCGAGATCACCCTGGGCTTGGAGGACAGGAGAAGACAAGGGAAGAAGCCCCGGAGGTGGACGAGGAATTGAAAGGAGCGGAGTCTTCAGCACAAGAGGACACTCCAGAACCAGAACCGGGCCCTGCTGCTGCGGCTGTCCCTGTCCCTGTGCGCAGTCCAAGACCGCAGCGATCCAGAAGACCGCCAGAACCAGAACCGGGCCCTGCTGCTGCGGCTGTCCCTGTCCCTGTGCGCAGTCCAAGACCGCAGCGATCCAGAAGACCGCCAGACCGGCTGCACTACTATTAAGAGGGGAGATGTGTTGTGTATGTAAATTGTTAAATATCTGTATGTATTTTGCATGTTTTTTATTATTAATATGTAAATATATATTTGTATATATAGAACATTAACGGTGCAATTAAACAGAAATTGACCAGTAAATATAGGCTGCGTGTCGTGACTACTACTGGGAGGCGACACAACACACACGTTTGAAAATTTGGGGTGCTGATTTGAACCCAAAGGGTAAGCGTTTATAATTATATTGCCCTTGTTGAGTCACGAAAGAGAGTAGTGGTTGACTCTCCTCCGCGATGGGGATTTGATAGTATGCATTGCTCATGTCAACGGTGCTAAATACTCTGGCTTTCGACAGTTTATCCAGTACCGTTTCTATCAATGGCAAAGGATGCAAATCCGAGGGTACTAGTTCGTTCACGCGACGGAAGTCAATGCAGAGACGCATGGTGTTATCGCGTTTGCGAACGAGTGTCACAGGAGAGGAATATGGGCTAGAGGAGGGGGTGATTATGTCATGTTTTAGAAGTTGAGATATCTGGTCCTGAATTTCCTTCTGGTAGGCATAGGGAGTTCGGTATGGTCGGAGGGAAATAACCTTATCGGAAATAATTTTGAGTTTTACAGGGGTTATGTTGGGTGGTAATACACTGAATTTATTGATAGGGAAAATATCTTTAAAAGAATACAATAATTGCTGATAAAGGATAGTCAGTTCTGGGCGTTGTTCGATAAATTCTTTAATCATTAATTCTCTAGAGGCGCATGGGCTGGTAGGAATGCTATTAAGGTTGTAAGGGTGAGAGGGGCAATTCAGGGGAAGGTTGAAAAATATTACTAAGGGTTGTTTGTAAGTAAGGCTCACGTGGAGGTTGAAAATCGTCAACGCCTAAGTTAACCGAGTGAATTGTGGGTCGTTTAGGGTTAGAAGTTATTATTCGCGAGCCGTGCTTACAAGTGGGAAGGTCACATACAAAATGGTACAAATGTTTAGGTACTGGAACACTATTTTGAAGTATCAATTGATTATGAAAATCTCTTGTTAATCTTAAGAATTGCATAACATGAATAGATAGGATACCATGTTCAAGGGGTGAATTTAAAATATAAAATGTTTAATTGAAATTAAAATTATTAAATTGTATTGGTAAGGTAACTAATCCGATTGTTTTGGCATGACTAGATATAGTACGGATAATAACATCATTGTTAATAGGGGTGGAACAAATGAAACTATTAACATTTTTAATATATTCAAATTGGTTTAAACTAATTATGGAAACATTGGCTCCAGAGTCAATTAGGAATGGCATCTTTAAAGAATGAATGATAGGGGTTAAAATAATTGCACTTACAGGCGTATGCTGGTTTAGGGTGCAGGTAGGTTCATTGAGCTTCGGAGGAGTTCTGCTGCCGAAGCTGGCATTACTTGGTTTTTCCCGAGCTCGTCGTTGCTGCGGTCTCGTAGACACCTGCAGGCCCAGTCGATCTTTGGGGTTGCTCGACGCTGTGGACCGCAGGTGTAAAGGTCCGAAAAGTCCGCTGGTAGGGCCCTCGCTGCTGACACTGAGCGTGCCAGTGTTGTCCGCCACAGTAACGGCAAGGATATGGTGGGGTCTTGTCCACGGTGGTGGAAGGTGTTCTGCTCTGGCGCGGTGATCGTTGTTGGGCAGCTTTAGTGCTGGTGTTATCCCCTTCGTAGGTCAGCTGTTGGGCTAAGCACAACCATTCTTCTGGTCCCGAGGGTTGTGCCATCTTTAAAAGGTTGCCATAGTTACGTGGCACACCGTTGGATAGTGCTTGCACGATAGCACTCTTAGGGAGGTTGATCGCCAATCCTATTCGGACCTTGTTCTTGTAGTAGGTCTCGATCTCGGCCATCGACGTGCATTTAAGTTCATAGAACTCTTGAAGGGTGAAGCTAGGGCGTCGGGGATAGACGGCGCAGAGTGACTCTTTGACCACTTCATAAGTCTTATTGAGTAGCGCTAAGTCTTGTCCAATTTTGCGAGGTTCGCCTCTGAGTGATGATAGAGCCTTTCGAGCTTGGCGTGCTGGCTCTAAGTTGTGGATGTTCGGCTGAGACTCAAGTTGTGAGAAGAAGTGTGCGGCAGGTTCATCTCCGTCGTAGGTGATTGTTTCTTCAGACTCACGGTTTAAAAGTTGGTCGAGACAGAGGGTGAGAGTTCGAAGGGAAGCGGCTACAGTAGAGTCGGTCGTTGGTTCTTGTGGAACTTGGTTGTGGGTTTGTTCGATCATCGTGGTATTGCTTCTTGTTTTCTTCATACTCTGGTATATGAGGGATTTGTTTCCCGGTCAGGTCTTATCCTGTCGACTTTCAATGTGACAATATAGTGGTAATAATGTGGTGAGGTGATAAATAATCACACGACAAGTTGTTAGAGCAATAATCCAGGCAGCCAGCCGAGAGAGAGCGAGCGAGAGGTTCTCCGCTGAACGACTGTTTTTCCTGTGTACACAACCGGGGGGCTAACCAGGAAAGTCGCCAGGTGGTGACGACCCCCCCCCCTCAGGAATGTGGCCAAAAATGGTCGTAAGTTAGTTGTATAAAGTGTCTCGCTTTAGCTGCCCAGCTCTCTCTCGTTGGCTGTTGGTTTGTTTTATTAATCCTGGAAGAGCATATATTATGACATATATATATATCCGTTTGTAAATTCATTAAAACTTTTGGAAAAATCGGCCAATTTCATAGCTCCTGTCTGTGGGATGTTAGGATGAAGACCACAGACTGAATTGTCTGAAATTGCCAAAACTGGATTTGATGCTCATTCTTCAGCACCTATACGTTTTATAGTAATGTGATGAAATAATACATTATTAAATGTATTTTGAAGGTAGAGGCACATAATTTGGTTCATGATTACCTTCCTCCTGCAACTTTATTTATAAGTAAACTCTTATATTATGATGCACTAGCGCGCCATCTGTTATGAAAATTCGAAACTATTTTAAACGCGTAAAATTCTTTTTGAAATTAAACAATTTCTACTGCCCTTACTGCGATGGAAAAAATTATGGGAGGGCCTGGCTCATCAGTGGTGAACCTTCCAGCGGTTTCCACGTGGAAAATTAGGGAAGACCAACTTCAGGGTGAGATAGCAATTTATTTGAGGCAAGAACAAACTATGAATTATAAACAAAAGATAAAACGACATTTAAAAATTATCTCGCACTTGTTTCTTTTAAACGAAAAATCGAAATTTTGTTTTAAGGAGAAATAACGATTATTTCTAACCTTAAGGATGAAGTATGTGTTTTGTGCTTGTCATTAATATTTAAAACACATTTACATTTTATATATTTTATTCAATTACGATCAAAATTACATAAACATCACATTTAAATATATCTCATCACAAACAATTATCATAACTATATAACATTAAGCCATCTATTTACAGTTTGTTTTGGTCACCAGTCCAATATTTTTATTTTCATAGACTAAATTATGAGATTAATTTATAAATGAAAATATGCAAAACAAATAAACAACTATATATATCAATTCCCCCTTCTTAGGCTTGGCCCCCCTTATTTATTTATTTATTTATTTTTTATATCTCTGTGGACATCTGCGCTCCCTCTGAGGGTACCTGGGGGTTGTAACACTTTTCTCCTCTGAGATTGGAGTTGGCACACATTCAGCATCATTCATATTAGTGGGATGTGATTTACCAGGCAACATTTTTTAAATGTAGTTTTGATGAACTTTTTTTTCACTGTCACCTTGTTTTATTAAATAAACATTCCTTCCTAGTATTTTTATTATCTTTCCTGTATACCAAGAGGGATGATTATTAGTAATCCACCTAAATTTCACAGTCTCATCCACTTTAAATTTATTGTTAACATATTGACCATTGACTTTGGAGACTTTTACTTCTTCTTTTGACAACACAGAAAGTCTTGATCTGATCTTTCTTCCAAGAAACAGTTCCGCAGGTGATGTCCCTTTTCTAATATTTACATCTGTCCTTATAAAGAACAAAGCCCTGGACAGAGCCAAATCTAGTTCCACCTGCTCGTTTTCAGATAATAGCTTTTTTAGCAATTTCTTTACCTCTCTTACAGAGACTTCTGCCTGTCCATTCGATTTTGGGTGATATGGGGGAGATGGGATATGCCATTCTTAGACAAAAAATCACCAAAGTCACTACTAAAGAAAGGAGGACCATTATCAGAAACCACTACTTGTGGAAATCCGTAGCGAGCAATACAATTTCTCATAAAATTTATACAAAAATATGCACTGGTAGATGGTACTTCAGAAACTTCAACCCATGAAGAGAATGAATCTACTGCTAGTAAAAACAGTCTATTTTTGAAATTGAAATAGTCCATGTGAACCCTCCTCCATGGTCCTGCGTATTTAGGCCAACTCTCAGTCCTTTGATGAGGCAAACTTTCATTAGAAAGACAAGTTCTACAATTTTTTGTAATTATTTCTATTGAAGAGTCCATGCCAGGCCACCAAATAGATGAACGAGCCATCATTTTCATTTTATTAGTCCCTGCATGGCTCTCATGTAATAATTGAAGTACCTTTTCATGTAGACTTTTTGGAATAACCATTCTATTCTCAAGAAAAATACATTTTTGGAGAATGGTGAAGTCATCAATCCTTTTTATATAAGGAATGAGATCATCAATGGGACTTGAGGGTAACTCCCCTGTCTCAATAATATCATACAATTTGAATAAAGTTCTGTCTAAATGTGTTTCATGAGTCACAAGAACATGGTCAATGATGGAAGTATTTAAGAGTAAAATTTCACCACTCCCATCATTATATTCCAAACTATTCTTTTGAAACTCTGGAAATCTAGAAAGGAAATCTGGAATTATATTATCCTTTCCTTTTTTATACTTAATTTCAAAATTAAAATTTGAAAGAGTTAGAGCCCATCTATGAAGTCTATTTGCAATGAGTGGAGGCAAATTTGTTTTATCTCCAAAAATAGTTATTAAGGGCTTGTGATCAGTATAAATGGTGAATTTCCTACCAAAAAGGTAATTTTTTAATTTATTTACTGCAAAAACAATTGCAAGTCCTACTCTTTCAACTTGAGAATATTTTCTTTCATGAACATTTAAAGTTCTGGAAATGAAACACACAGGCCTTTCCTCCCCATCCTTCAAATGTGAAAGGGTTGCTCCTATTCCCACCTGACTTGCATCACAAGAAAGAATCAAATCCAAATTTAGGGAATAATGCGATAAACATGAGGTCTCATCTAATGCATTTTTACAGGAATTGAAAGATCCATCTGGCTCAACATTCCAAGACCATTTCACATTCTTTTTTAATAGGTTGTATAAAGGATATGCTAAATCTGAAAGATTTGGCAAAAATTTACTATAAAATGACAAAAGTCCAAGGAAGCTTTTAAATTCAGTTATATTCTTAGGAACTGGACAATTTTTTATGCAAGCTAGCTTGTCTTTCAAGGGGTATATACCAAATCCATTAATTTTATGTCCAATATATTCAATCTCATTTTAAACAAACAAGCACTTATTTTTGTTTATCGTAAAATTATTTTCTTTAAGAATATTAAGTGTTCTCTTAAGAATATCTAAATGGCTTTCCAAATCCTCTGATGCAATAAGAATATCATCAAAATAAATGTAAACATCATTGATTCCCGAGAAGAAGGATTCCATTGTCTTCTGAAATATTTCAGAAGCAGTCTTTATACCAAAAGCCAAACGATTATATTTATATAAACCTTTGTGAGTGGAGACAACCAAATACTTTTTTGAAATATCATCCATCTCAATTTGATGGTAAGCCTTTGACAAATCTAATTTAGTAAATAATTTCTTTCCTTGAAAATTACTTAAGACTGAATCAATGTTAGGGAAAGATGGATCTTTCAATTCCTGTCAAAATGCATTAGATGAGACCTCATGTTTATCGCATTATTCCCTAAATTTGCCTTTGATTCTTTCTTGTGATGCAAGTCAGGTGGGAATAGGAGCAACCCTTTCACATTTGAAGGATGGGGAGGAAAGGCCTGTGTGTTTCATTTCCAGAACTTTCCTCCCTATCCTTCAAATGTGAAAGGGTTGCTCCTATTCCCACCTGACTTGCATCACAAGAAAGAATCAAAGGCAAATTTAGGGAATAATGCGATAAACATGAGGTCTAATCTAATGGATTGTGAAGGGTAATGATAAACGGAAAAAATAAAGTGTTCAGGGATACAGAGTAGCAAAATATAAACATAAAAATGACCACTCTGTTAATAAAAAATAATAAAATTAATAAATAATTTGTGACAATATGATACCTAAATGAAAAAAATGCGAAAATTATCTTTTTAAATTTAAATCACTTAGAGTTAATTTAGACTTAAAGGTTATTTTCAAAAAATAATAACAATGAAAATCTAGAAAAAAAGATAATATACACTCATGGGGTCAAAACTTAAGGAAGTGGAAAGTTTCGGTTGTCACTTAGGTATTTTTTATTCCTTAGATTCTGTCCATGAGTGTAGTCCATATCTTTGTGGTAATATTTTGTAGAGAAATAAAAATACATATTCATCATGTATAAAGGGAAAATTATAATTTTTGAGTTGAAAGTAAAACAGATTGCATTATAAAATAAGCATATATAATTAAAAATTCAATAATTTGTTATTCAAATTAATATTTATGATTCTTAAAGAGCAAAATTTAATTAATAACAAATAAAATAAAGCTTTTGGTTCTACATATCAACTCTTCTTGTCAAAAATAAAGCGCTAGCTAATGTAATGATGTTTACTTGAAAAATGCTTACGTAACATTTTCTGCATTATTACTGTCTATACCAATTTATAGAAAAAATAGTTATCCTGCAAGAACTATGGGTGATGGAAAACTTCTGATTCCATTTTTGAATTCAGCATGAAAAGTTACATTAGAATCAACATCAGGTTTTTCTCCGGCCAGAAGAAAAACATTTTTTATAGACCTGTGTTATCATTTGGCTCACGGTTGATATATCGACCTTTTTGGATCGCCTTTTCAGGAAAAAAAAATTCAAGATCAATGTCCCATTAGATTTGAGCTAATCATCTCTAGTTGAATATTGTAAAGATAGAGGCTGCCTGACCGGTATTCATAGTTCCATGAAAAATAGACACTTCGGCCAGTTGGAGTTTTTTATTTTCTTAACGTTTGGCAAAAATCTTTTGTCTTCGTCAGGAGAAGTAAATAAAAACAACCCCTTGCCTTGCCCATGCCTTGCCAAATGCTTTATTTTTATTTACTTCTCCTGACGAAGACAAAAGATTTTTGTCAAACGTTGAGAAAAATAAAAAAAAACTCTAACTGGCCAAGTCTTTTTCATAGAAATCTAGTTAATTAGTATGGGCCTTAAAAAATGTATGATTACTTTTTATATGAAATTTTACTAAAATGTCTTGAAATACTGAATAGAATTCCAAATTTTCCTCTTGTCACGGTTCTTATTCTCTTATCCCCCCCCCCCCCCACCCAATTTGAAATATCATTATAACAAGAACTTCAAAGTATCAACATTCTGGTGAATGTGATGTCACGTTTGTGAATTTTTATAATCAATTATTTCTTTTTTTTTTTTATGAATTTTGTATATTAATTTAAAATGTCATTTTTTGTTATAATCATCACATACAATATAATTTTTTTTATAAATAAACGATAATAAATAACAACAACAATGTAATTCGCATCTTCATTATTATAAAACAATAATAAAATGAATTAGCAATGTAAAAATATATTTTAACATTACAACATTTTAATATTTAACACAAAAACGTTACAATATTAAAAAAAAGGTGGGGGGGAGGAGCAAATTTACGCAAATTTGGCTTCAAATACTTATTTCTTGATTTCTCTGTAAGCCTCTTGGATCAATTTTTGGTCGTTGAAGTATAGCCTGCTCCACACTGACGAGCGCCAACAGCCCGAAAAACGTTCGTGGTTGTCTTTTCTTGATTCATAAAATATGGGTTAGCCAATATCACGGTACAAGTTAAATCACGTTTAGTTAATTTTTGTTCTACTAGATGGCGCACTGATATTCAAAATCCCTCTTTGAGCGGCCAATAACTGATTATTTTATATTTATATATACGAGTTTATTTTAGAGTTTGAGTTTATTTGTGTGTGATAAAGGTGTTTATTGCAATAGTTTATCTCTCATATTTATTATAGATAATATTCCCTTTGTAAAAGGTAATTCAATAGAAGGTTTTTTTGTATAACGAATCAAAAGTTTTTACGAAGGAGTATCTTTTATTATATTTGTGCAAGCTTTCGAACTTTGCAGTTCTTCCACAGGCAAGGATAATACAGAAATAGGGTAGTATTTCTGTACTATCCTTGCCTGTGGAAGAACTGCATAGTTCGAAAGCTTGCACAAATATAATAAAAGATACTCCTTCGTAAGAACGTTTGATTCGTTATGCACTTATACCAATTGTACGGAGTTTACCTGTAGAAAAGAGGTTTTTTTATTCATGGTGGGTGCTTCACATTCGAAATGGAATACTAATCATTTTCTTCACAAATCATTCTCTCTGGCAGAATCAATTATTTAATTCTAAGAACACGAATTAATTATAATTGTAGTGATAATTAACTAAGTCAATAATAACTCGTGTGTGTTGAAATATTTTAGTTATTTATTTTTGAAAAATCCAAGATATACCAAATTGACATTAATTAATAAAGATAATCACTAGGTGTTCCTATATAAAAATATATTAGAGAGAGAGATTTACTATGACAAGTGTGATAAGAAAATCTCTATTAAAACAACCACAGATGTATGGTCAAATATTTATATTGAATAAAGAATTCTAGTACATCAAATTTTACAAATGAGAAAGTGATGTATGTGTGCAAAATGGGGATTCAATATGCAACCATAATATTTATTAAATTAATTTTATTAGCAATCTTCTAACATACATTGCAGGCCCCAATCTCCCAAAGTGCTCAATATTAACTCACTATTGAATCGCCCTAGTCCTTTTTCAGGAATAGCTTCAATAAAACAGTTCAGAAAACCCTGGAGATTACTAAAACACACAAAAGACCATTCTTTAGTTTTAATATAGATAGGATTAGTATTCAAATTTGAAATATTATAAAAGCTAAATTTGTATTATTAATGGAAATATATTATTTTTATTCCCGTAAAAAAGTCTTAAAATCCAAATATTCTCTCTTGGATTAAACTTAAGGGAGTTGTACCTTTTAGCATGTATATCGGGTTTCAGACAATAACTCTGAAAGATATTGAAGATACACGAAAAAACCAAGTGTCAACAAAATTGTATCTCGTCTTATTCAAAGATAACCGGTATATCAAAAAATGAAACTTCCTTAAGTTTTGTTAATGAATGTAATCATTTTACCAATGACTTTTACATGTTCAAAATGTTATATATGAATGAGAAATTATTCTACTTTGCACTTACAAATATGCCAGAGCCCCGTTTGGTCATTTGCACTCGCTGGTGGGGTTGGACTTTTGCAAGAATCGGGGGTCATTGGAGAATTTTATTTTTATATCAGAAAAAAAAGTGCCCAATGCCGGAATCGAACCCGTGTCGTAGCTGTAGAAAACCAACGGTTTAGACCATCCTTTCACCGACCCCCCATGAGAAATTATAGATTTATGAACACTTCAGAAATAATTATTCAAACGATATATTCAGAGATATGAAAATTCGCTTACCTCCTTACTTGACCATTTTTGCATATAATAAGAGCCAATATGGAGAGTTTACATAGGTTGAGAATTCTTGAAATTTACCAATTACCAGTTCTGTTGAATGCGATTTTTTATGATAATAAAAATTATACCTCAGGACCTTTAAACTTTGTGTAAAATTCTTTCTCTTTCTATCTCAACCGTGAATTCTATTCCTTTTTCTAAATTATTTAACATGGCCATGATATCATCAAGATTTTCGTTGCGAAATCACTGCGAAAATATCATCTATATACCGTCCCCAGACTTTTATTCCCTCAATCAAGATTGCCTTTTTATCTACTGATACCATTACAATGTCAGCTATGATCATGCTTGTTGGACAACCCATAGCATTTCTGCATGGTGGTGTGACATGTGGAAAGGTCGCTGATAAGATTATAATTATTTTTATAAAATAAATTAATTTATTTAAAGCCCCGAAATATATAGAAAGGAAAGAAGTAACGGCCGCTGGAAGCACGCGCGTCATCAACAACAAGGCTTGCTTCAAGCGGCCGTAACTTCTATCCTCTTTATATATTTCGGGGCTTTAAATAAATTAATTTATTTTATTAAAATAATTATAATCTTATCAGCGGCCACACTTTACGTGGTCACCACACGTTTGAAACATGAGGCTTCCAGGGATAAAATTCTTTGTAAAATTATAATTAACAAATCTTTATAGCTTTTGGGCACGAAATCTATTCTACAGTAGAAAACATGATACAATGAATAGCCAATATGACATGTGTTAAAATATAATAAAATACTTTTAAGTCGTGTTTTTTTGGTGCTTCATTGTATTGGGCTTTCTCTTTTAGAAGAGATTTCGTGGCTGAAAGCTAGAGATATCTGAATTCCTTAAAAAAACAAAAAAGTATCCCTGGAAGTCTGAAATTGGTACAGGGGGTTATAATTTATTTAATTATGAACTCAATGATAAAGTTAGGTGAATAAAACGTTATTATTATATATCAGAATCTTTTTATATATTGACCATACAAATGAAGTTTAAACTAAAGTATTATATAATATAATATAATATGGGTATGCTATTTAAGCATTCATCAACAATCCACGTGTTCAGCAAACTTCTTCCTTAACACAATAAACCTTTTAAAATTAAATATAATTTAGCGTAACCTAATCCAACCTCTAACTATTGATCATGTATATGAGAGAAACAGAAATATAAATAAATTCAAATAGTATCCCACAAGAGGTTCTACGTTAAAATATACATGAAGTAATTTTCACTTTTAATAAATAATTGAAATAGTGTATAAGAGTGCATAGTTGAAAAGGGTAAAATTTCCCAATACTCAAAATTATAAACAATTACACTTTTCTAATAGAGACCATAACAAAAGCATTCCTCATATGCATATAATACTTTAGAACTACGTTTAACAAGTTTTACTGCAAATGTTTCTTTTTAAAGAACGAAAAATCGTAATTTTAACTATTTTAAGGAGAAATAAAGACTATTACTATCCTTAGGGATAAAGTATGAAAGGATGAATTGTGAAGAGTAATGGTGAACGGAAAAATAAAAGTGTTCAGGGACATGGCATCTGCCAGGTAAGCGGAACACTGTGGGTTTTATTCCCATCCTTGACACTTTTATTTTTCCGTTCCTCATTACTCTTCACAATCATCTTTTCATACATCATCCCTAAAGATAGGAATAGTCGGTATTTCTCCTTAAATAATTAAAATCACGATTTTTCGTTCTGTAAAAAGAAACATTTGCAGTAAAACTTGTTAATCGTCGTTCTAAAGTATTATATGCCTATGAGGAAGGGGTTGTTTTGTTATCTATTAGAAAAGTGTAATTGTCTATAATTTTGAATATTGTGAAATTTTACCCTTTTTCAATAACGCACTCTTATACCCTAATTAAATATTGAAAATAGAGCAATCCATAAATCAATCTTCAATCAGAATAAATCAAATCAAACTAAATATTTGTTCAAAATATAATTTATTTTACCAATATTTCAGTTGGCTGAACTCCAACCATTTTCAAGGTATTATAACATTTTAAAGTGTGTCAACAACAAACATGTTGACACACATTAATATGTTATAATACCTTAAAAAAGGTTGACGTTCAGCCAACTGAAATATTGGTAAAATAAATGATATTTTGTTCCAATATATGCCTTTTTAATTGAATAATTAAATTATTTCTTAAAATAGTGAAAATTACTTCATGTATATTTTAACGTAGAACCTCTTGTGAGATACTATTTGAATTTATTTATATTTCTGTTTCTCACATACATAATCAATAGTTAGAAGTTGGATTAGGTTATGCTAATTTATATTTCAATTTTGAAAGAGTTATTGTGGTAAGGAAGAAGTTTCTAAACACGTGGGTTGTTGATGGAAGCTTTAATAAACAATAAGTAATTAAATATCCCAGAAAATACTTACCAACAGTTCTGATGACTGGTATCATTTTCTTTAATTTCTTCATCAGTTCCAGGATTTAAAAATAACTGACAAGGTTCTAATCGCTTCATCATTTCTTCATAGGTTAATCCAATATCTTCAATATCTGGGTCTGGATTACCAAGACATCCTTTAGTTTATAGCTGGGAGTTCAATGCGTTATTGTGTCATATCCAGTTTTTTTCAAATATAAATAATATTAATAAATATTCCAAGTTGAAAGAGTATCCACAATATAGTTGCATCAATTTTAATGCGCCCTACATTTATTCAAAATTTTCTATGATTTTTGATATTTATTTGAAACAGATTATTTAGATTATTATCGTTCCTTTTTATAGTTTCATTTCTTTTGTAATATTTTATTGTACATATATCTTGATTGGTTATTGGAGCGAAAGAGGACCTATACCAAGACTGCGGATCACGTCCTACGAAGAAGACAACGAATAAATAAACACAACAACTTTAAAAAGTAATTTATTTTATTTATTTTTCTTTATTTGCGCTTTGACTATGAAAACCCGCTCGGGAAACGTGTATAACACCAAGAAGGAGGAAACCAAGGTCGACGACCCTGCAAAGCTGCAACTTAGTGCAACAATATGGAATAACCTTTTTAAAAATCATATTTAATCAGTAAATAATGTTAAAAACACACACACAGCTTATACAGATTCACCATAGGAAGAAAGGAAGCATAGATGGTGATCCTATACTCCAGGCAACACAGAACCCAACAACAGCCTACAGGTCCCACACATGTCCAGTGTCCACACCGTGCATAAGTCATGGTTAGCGTATCCCTGAAAGGCTAGCGTGGAATCAGCCGTGTTCTAGTCTTCACTTTCCTCGTCCAAATGGACCACGACATTCGGCGATTCTATTAATCTCTTCCTAACGGTGACTGCGGCCTTCTAAAATTTATATAAACCAAATATATGACCTTGATCAAACATCATTGTATTCATCCAGTTATATATATGTTGACTATCGGATTGAGAGACAAGGATAAATCACCCAAGAGTTCTCCTCTTTCTCCAGGCAAAATAATAATGTTAAAAGCCTAGAGTCATACGCTGATGATTCCCGAAGTTGACCTTATTAATGATTATGTAATGTAAATTTTTGAGATTTAAAATTTACTGTAAATACTCATTTTATAGAACTCTAATGGGAAACTGGACATTTTGTTCAATACAGATTGAAACTTTAAATTTTATCACTAATATATATTGGATATTATATAAGTTTCACATAGACATGGGAAGATTTTTCTATAGACCAAGTTCGTTTCAACGAGGTTTTACCGTGGGTATGTAACTGTGATTATTATGAATATTAAATATACAATTGTATTTTCCTTAAATATAAAACGTTTTCAGAATAACTCCTATTTATTAATTCAGAGAAATATATTAATAGAGAAGATAACATCTTAGGTAAAGGGGCTGCATTATAATGCTTGTTTTTAAATTAATATTGCCACGTGAAAAATTAGGAAAGACAAACTTCAGGATGACACAGCAATTTATTTAGGGAAAATACAAATTATGAATGTTGAAAAAAAGATAAGCAATATGGGAAGTTAACAGAGTAGCAAAATGATATTCTGTTAATAAAAGAATAAATACTTCGCTACATAGCTCCTTCCCTAAGGGAGCTGTGACCTACAGCTAGCAATTATCGTAAGTTACTGACCTGGATCTAACCTGCTTCTGCCAAGGATTCCATCGAAGTCTTAGAACTTTGTCCCTAGTACCTTTGCGTCCCTTTTTATTGTGGATGAACAGCGGCTTTGTCGTCGTATCGTCTATAGGGACATCGTCATCTTGGAGGGAAGTCTTGGCTTTGACATGTCGGTGAAATCCTGGAGCCAGTATCTGAAAATGTAGATCACAACACCCATGGTCTCTAGGTCTTCTCGGCGATTTTCAGGTTGTCTTCTCTAAACTACCCAGCATCTCCACCAAAATGCCACGTGGGAAATTAGGGAAGACAAACTCCAGGTTGACACAGCAATTTATTTAAGTCAAGAACAAACTATGAATGGTAAACAGAAGATTAGCAATGAGGAATGTTTAGAGAGTAGCAAAATATAAAACTAAAAATGATACTCTGATAATTAAATAAAGTATTTTCATATATATTCATATATAGATGGCGCATTATTTCCTTGTGTTACATTACATTCATTACATGCTACAAAGTGAATGACTTCTTTTCTATTGAGAGGATATTTGTTTGGTTATTTTTGGTTATTGGATTCATGAATATGACGCATAAATTAGGTGAATTATTATATATACATGGTGACCCAAAAATATATATAATATATATGACATCATGTGGCGCTGAGTTTGTTGTTGATACACATTAATATGTTATAATACCTTGATAAAGGTTGGCGTTCAGCCAACTGAAATATTGGTAAAATAAATGATATTTTGATCCAATATATTCCTTTTCATTTGAAGGTTTATTTGTGAATTGTTTTATTAAAAAAAAAAAAAAAAAGATAGATATGGAGTTAATATAAATTATCTAAATATGGAGGTATTAAAACGTAATAAATTAATTTAGGTCTTATCAAATTTTTCAAGTTTTCATGTATCATTATGTTAAATTTCGACTTTGTGCTAACTTACTTTGTCGTGCTTTTTGGATGTCACACAAATGCAGTGCAATGATTGAGCTGTTTTGTCAAATAAAACGTCAATGTGAAATTTTTCGGCTTCTTAACTTTTTCCAAGGCCGCCCATCGCTTTAATGAGCTATGCCATGAAGGCGAACGTGCCGTAAGAGGAAAAAGCGCACCTACAACACTTCATCCAACCATAAGATCATCAAAAAGCGACCTTCGCAAAATTCGAGGGTCTTATGAAAAAATTCGCGAGTGGGATCTGCGTAAGTAAGTCGTCGGTACATCGAATAGCGAAAAAGGAACTCAACCTCAAGGCTTACAAGCTCCAAAAAGTTTAGCTCCTCACGGATGATAACAAGCGCGTACGGCTGGAGAGATGTCCCTAACTCAAGCTTCGGGCCACTGGTCAGCGATGGGAGCGCATCTTCTTAACGGACGAGAAGATGTTCTCTCTCGAGCAGGAGCACAACCAAAAAACGTCAGGAGCTGGTCCGCTGAGGCTCCCGGCACATCGGTCATCGTCGATCACTGCCAAATTCTGCAGTCGGTTATGGTATGGGACTGGTTTTGCGCAGTGGTAAGACCCCTCTCGTTTTCGTGGATCAGGGGTCAAAATAAATCAAGAAATGTATCGCCGCGACATTCTCCAGGCCGTCGTACTCCCGTGGGCTCAACACCACTTCTCGATGCGGATTGGACGTTCCAACAGGACTCCGCGCCGGCTGACAAGACGAAATTTACTCAGGACTGGTGATGGGCCAATTTCAGGACTTCATAACGTCGGCGGAATGACCGTTCTACTCACCCGATCTCATCTCGATGGATTTACAGCGTGTAGTCTATTTTGCAGGCCAGGGCCTTTGCAAAACCCCACAAAAGTTTGAAGTCGCTGAAGCTATTGCTGCTACAAGAATAGGACCTATTGTCGCTGGAGGACTTGCGACCCATAGCTGAAATTTTCAAGTCACGTTTGGACCTGTGTATCACAGCCAAGGGTGGCCACTTTGAAACCGACTGAATAAAATGTTTGTTAGTGTTCAAATTATTTTTATGCATCATTAATATATATTTTTTAATTTTCATAATGAAATTATTAATAAAAATATTTAACACTCTCTCTCACCGTTGTTTTTTGGTTAGCCTGTAGTTCTAATATTGTATTTTTTGTAAGTCTGGCCATATATACTGATAGAGGAGAGTATGGCATGAAACATAGTGCTCTATAGATTTCAGACTTTCGGATTGTTGGGGTTTATTCTTCTTTAGATTGGTGGAATTGTGGTAAAATGAAAGATATTGTGGATAACCTGTCAATATTAAATTTTTAATGATGTTCTGCATCATTTTTTTTCCATAGTGTTAGCCTTGTGTAAACGATATTATTTCATATGCCTGTGATCTGAAAAACAGAAATTTAAAAGATTTTGGAGCATATTTTTAACAGAGTTAATTAGTGCAAATAAATTGTAAATGATGATTATGAACTTTCAGTTGACAAATAAATTTTAGATCACCCTATTAAATAATAAAATTTCTACTGCTACAATCATGGACAAACGACACACGAGATAACCAAGTTTGAACAGAATTGCTTTTCTCTCCTTCAAAAAATACAGACGGCCTTCGACATCGAAATATAAAAGCTCTTTGAGGCTTTTTCCATAAGTGTACCTATTTTGAAAATATCAAATAATACAATTTTTGAAAATTATCGGTTGGGGTACACGTATTCAGCTACAAACACGGTAAACCCTGGTCATATTTCCATATTGCTAAATATGAGAAACGCAATGTATAATAAGTTTTACAGAATATGTAGTTTTAAGTAAATCCATTTTTTTTTTGCTTATTCCTAGTACACGTGGTACAGGCCATGATAATTATGGTGCGTAGAAGTTGGCGACTGCTTTTATTGTAAATGCTTCACATGTCCACACATGAGAAAATCAGTTCGACTTTGCACTTACAAATGTGCCAGAGCACCGTTTGGTAAATAGCGGGTCGTAGCGGTCGAAAACCAACGATTTAGACCATTCTTCCACCGATCCCCCTAGTGAATTCATGTATGCCTGAATTAACACCAATATTATGCTACCTTTGAACAATCTATTATGTTTGCACATATTTCACATATCTGTTGACGTTATGTGGCGCTGAGTTTGTTGTTGACACACATTAATATGTTATAACACCTTGATAAAGGTTGGCGTTTA
Organism: Cordylochernes scorpioides; assembly: GCA_030710605.1. NCBI lineage: Eukaryota > Metazoa > Arthropoda > Arachnida > Pseudoscorpiones > Chernetidae > Cordylochernes > Cordylochernes scorpioides. The sequence goes on along the minus strand of CP092873.1, from coordinate 83,084,693 downwards.
GCCAACTGAAATATTGGTAAAATAAATGATATTTTGATCCAATATATGTCTTTTTAATTAAATATTTCACATAATCTGGAAGTTTAAACTTGTATTTCGATAATTGTTAATAGGAAAGTGTCCAATATATTTGACGACCTATTTGGCTCACAATATTATTCTTGATTATCTTTTTCCGAATACCAAATAAATCCAATTAAAGCTTTAACGCCCTTTCCGGGAAAGCTGATAAGACCGTGGTTACAAGAATAACGAGGAGAATTTCTGTCCACATTGTCAAGATGATATTTTCTGTGTTCTTGTTGGCTTCATGCTTCTTTCTGGCTAATGGAGGTATGTGAACTTTATCTAATTCAACAATCACTAACACTATTTTATATCAAACTTTACTGGTGCTCATAGTTTATAATACAATATGATGCGGATTATGATTGTAGAACGACATTTGAAAATTATCCCGCATGTGTTTCTTTTGAACGAAAAATCGAAATTTATTTTAAGGAGAAATAACGATTATTTCTAACCCTATTTTCTAACCTTATATTCTAACACTTTTTTTTTCCGTTTATCATTACTCTTCACAATTCATCCTTTCATACTCTATCCCTAAGGTTAGAAATAATCGTTATTTCTCCTTAAAATAAATTTCGATTTTTCGTTCAAAAGAAACACATGCGGGATAATTTTCAAATGTCGTTATTCATCCATAGTTGTTGAATATATATGATTTTTTTTGTTAATATTATTATATTTTGAATTGAGATATTGTGGAAGTTCAAACTGTGCGATTTTAACAAGGTAAATTTGAATTGCGCAATTTAGTAATATATAAAAATGATTTTGCCCCCGGTCAAATTTTGTAACCATATATAAAATAAATATATATCGTAATTTAAACAATGTGATATGTAAGTAATAAAGTAAGACGTCTTTTCTAGTCGTCTCAAAGTGACACCAGCTTGCCACTGGACACCTGGGGGATCCAGAAAGGGAAAGAAGGGGCGTTGGTCCGGATGTTGACAGTTAGTTAGGTTACGGTGGATATTTTCGGACAGCCCCGCTCAGTTCTAGGCAGTTGTCATCTCACGGCGGCCCTCGTTGCTGCCGTTTTGGTTCCTCCCTGCCTCCGCGGCTTCATGCCTTTCCTCAGTTAATCCTCAACTTTCCCCTGGTCCTGGTGCCACGTGAGACGTACTAGGAGAGCGTCTTTTGATCCCAAACTTTGTCCTTACTGTCCCGTGCGGACTTCCCACTCTGCACGCCTTGCCTCTCAACCCCGACTGCTTCCAACTCACTTGTTGGCTTACCCAGGTTTACGACATCCTTTCTTATATCTATAAAAATGAAATGCGAAATCGATGTTTGTTATCGCTTCACGCAAAATCTACTGACTCAATCATTATGGAATTTCGTATGTAGGTAGCTGAAGATTTCGTTTAACATGTAGGCTATTCAAAAAACTAAAAAAGTTAATGTGCTTTTTTTAAAAATAAAAAACCAAAAGGCGTTAGTTCCAGCCTTTTACCGCTTGGGCGCAGCACTGGTCGCGACGATAAATGAATTTGATTGGTTAATAATTAACACGTGGTTTGTTTACACGATGAATGTTAGTTTGTTCACACGATGAATGTTTTTAAAAGGTAAGATTATCCAATCGCCGTGAAACTTTAGGAAGTTATTTACTATACTACTGGGAAGATTTCTGGTTTGAATTTGATTTGAAATAAATATTCTTTGCAATTGTATTTGCAAATTTTCTACTTTCACTCGCATGCAGCGCCTCTAGCGGCGTCTGGTGAAATTATATTTATAAATTGTAACAATGCTTGAAATGTTTTCCAAGTATAATAAATTTAATTTGAGAATTTAGTAATATAATATTACAATGACGTGAAAAATACTTGGCATTTCAATATTAATATATATTTAAAGAAAAGGTAACGTTTTTGTGTTAAATGTTAAAATGTAATGTTAAAATATATTTTTACATTGTTAATTTAATTTGCTGTTGTTTTATAAAAATGATGATGCAGCTTTAATTGTTGTTGTGAAAATATCTTTATTTACGGAGCTGCTAACCATAATAAATTATTTTTGAGCCCCTAATTGTTGTTGTTTATTATCGTTTGTTTATATAAAAAAATTACATTGTATGTAATGATGATAACAAAAATGAATTTTTAAATTAATATATATAATTCATTGTGTGAGAAAAAAAGAAATAATTAATTTTCAAATTCACAAAAGTGACAATATCTTATTTAAACTATAATAAATATTTTCAAAAAATTATGTGTTTCAAAAATATATTTAAACGCATATAACAATATTTATATTTATATACGTTTATAAATCAATATATAGGTTGATTGGATGTTTTCTAGAATCGTTTTAACAAATGTTCATTAGGCAAACTTTTACTCGGATAAAAACTGTGCGAAGCCGGGTACATTCGCTAAATACAGTTATTTAAAAATTTTCTTTTGTGGCAAGATACTATTCCTTCAACTTCAAATTACCGAGTGGACCAATTAATACTGATTTTTTCAACTTATCGAGTATTTTTCAAGGGACCGGGAAAAAATTATCGAGAGTGTAGACAAGTATAGATTCAGTAGGGATTGGATGTTTGCTAGAATCGTTTTAACAAATGTTTGTTAAACAAACTTTTACTCGGGTAAAAATCGGGCGAAGCCGGGTGTTGGGAGCCTGGTTCCTCACAGTAATAGTTTGGTCTTCCGTGTAGCTCCTTCAGCTTTCCTTCTGGTCTCAGGTGTTGACGATTTGTGGCAGAGCTTAATTTGGACTGTATGTTACGACCAGACCTGCGTGATTGACTAACGAGATTGATGTTCCTTCGCAAGACTGAGATGTAGCACGTTGTATGACTAGAGGAAGAACGCCTCACACGATTTTGCTAACACACTAACTTTATTCAATCATCCACTCATTTTATATACACACATATTTACATAATTAAAAGAAAGAAAGAAAGAATTTGCATGACTATGAATCAATGCAGCCTAGCTAGTGATTTACATAGCTAGGCGCAAACATACTCCCCCCCACCGCTGAACTTCAGTTCAGATCTTGAGGCGCAATGGGAAGAGGGGCCAGCTAGGCGATTGGTCTCCCGAAAACTCCTCCGGCTGTCCAAGTTAGATCTGCGCAAGACACCTTCACCAGACCTTTCTCCCAGTGGAATTATTGGAGATCTAGAGGTAGGAATGGAGCTGTTCTGATGAGCTTTCCTTAATAGCAGTTTCACACTGAATCTTCCTTGGCCGCCTCTGGAATAGGTTTTCTGGTAGTAAGTTTCATAAACTTCTCTTGGATTCTGGTCCTGTAATGACGGCACTGACTCCGTATGCTTGAAATCTCCCACCAGACCATCCAATTCTGATGTTGTTTGAACCGCAAGGCTGCAAGGTCCACCTTTATAGCTCGACGAGAGAGAGCCTTCCACCTTGCCCATCAGAATCCAACCGAGCCTTGATTTCATCGCTATAGGCTGGTTCCTTCCCAGAATTTTTTTCTCTCCTTGCATCAGATATGCATACATCTCTGCACCTAGAATGATGTCGATTGGTGCCGAAATGTGAAACAGAGGGTCTGCCAACTCAAGCCCTCTCTGCATGATCCAGGTCGGTTCTGCCAATTTGAAGTTTGGAATTTCGGTGGTTAAGACCTCCATCACCAGAGCATTCGTTTCATAAATTTCGGATCTATAAATCGACCTGAATGTCAAGTCAACAGATGTAGTTGACACCTGGACTGGATTATTTCCAATACCCCTAAGTGAGCGTCGTGATGTTTCTCCTTTAAGTCCAAGTTTCCAACACATTTCTTTTGTGATCAAACTAACTTGTGATCCACTATCCATAAGTGCTCGGCAGATCAGCTGTGTACCGTTTTCACCTTCCACAATTATCTGAGCAGTCGCAAGGAGCACTTGATTGATGGTCTCACTTCCCTGTTCAATACTGGTATTGTTGATTTCACTTACAGGTGTAAAGATCTGTGGCTTCGCACCCTTCTGAGTATTAGTCACCTCTGTGTCAAGCCTATGGAGCAAGGTATGGTGCCTTTTGTTGCACTTCTTGCAAGGTCCTTGGTAACAATTTTTTCCCGTATGACCTCTCTTTAGACAATTGTAACACATCTTGTGTTGTTTGACAAATTCCCATTTTTGCTCGATAGGCATTGTACTAAATGTAGTACAGTTGTAGATTCTGTGACCTGCTTTGCATGCTATGCATATTTTAGCACTGGCATTTATCGCAAGGTGTACATTTGCATAGTTCCTTTGGATTTCATTTTCTTTTCTTTGATATTCCCCTGATCCCTGTGGCAGACTTCTAGCTTGTCTCTCAAGAAACAGAACGAAGTCCTCATAGCAAGGAAATGATCTCTCATCCTGGGTCAACTCCCACTGCCGTTTCATATCCTCATCGATTCTGTTCCTCAAGAACTGCACCAAGATTATGTCCACCATCTCATTTCTTTGCAATCCGAGGGATTCTAGATTGCGTACAGACTCGTTACATGTATCCAGGAGTTCCCTTAGGGCCTTTGCTGATGGACTCTTCATTTGCTTAATCTTGAAGATTTTGTTCAGTTGTGCATACGCCAACTCTCTTTGGTTGTCGTATCTGGAAACTAGAGTATCCCATGCTTGCCTGTAGCTTTCTGATGATATCGGGAACCCACGTATCAGTTTGGCCGCTTCTCCCTTTACTGCGGAGCCCAAATATTGTAGCCTTTGTAGATCATTTAGCCCTGGATTTTGATCTATGGTCATTCCGAAGACCTCCTTGAAATTGAACCAAGAGTTCGCATCTCTATAGAAGTGAGGCAACTCGAACTTGGGCAATATCACTGTTTCGATGCCCTTTGTTTGTTTTGTATCAGCTGTACTTTGCATTCCTTCTAATGCACGCCTAAGCCTTAATTCCAGTTTTTCCATTTTATCTTGAATCGCTTCATAACCTTCGAGTTCCTTGTCTTCATATACTTCCTCCTGATCAAATAACTCATCGAATAGGATTTTTGTCTCCGTTTTTATTTCTGTAATTCCCTCTTCTATCAGTTTCAATTTATGGAGATCGCCTCCCGATTTTTCTTCATCCACGGATGCCAGGTATCTATCCATTCGTCTTATCTGTGAACGGATCTTGATCTTTATGCCTTTCATTGCTTTAGACATGTTTTCAGTTTTGAAGGTTTCTTCTCAGTAGAACCACGCTCTTTTCCTTAATATCCGGCTCGAGGGACCATATGTTGGGAGCCTGGTTCCTCACAGTAATAGTTTGGTCTTCCGTGTAGCTCCTTCAGCTTTCCTTCTGGTCTCAGGTGTTGACGATTTGTGGCAGAGCTTAATTTGGACTGTATGTTACGACCAGACCTGCGTGATTGACTAACGAGATTGATGTTCCTTCGCAAGACTGAGATGTAGCACGTTGTATGACTAGAGGAAGAACGCCTCACACGATTTTGCTAACACACTAACTTTATTCAATCATCCACTCATTTTATATACACACATATTTACATAATTAAAAGAAAGAAAGAAAGAATTTGCATGACTATGAATCAATGCAGCCTAGCTAGTGATTTACATAGCTAGGCGCAAACACCGGGAACATGTTTGTCGGCTATGCAAGCCCTCAATATGTAACTAATCTCGCTGAAATTTGAACAGGACAGAGAGTTAAATCTGGAAGAGTTTTTCTTTTGTCGCACTTTAACCAAGAAAAATTATATTTAACCAAGTACTGAGCAACAATATTTTTTAGTCAGAAATGATGATGACAATATTGCCATATCATGCTTGATTGCATTAGAAAAATATTTTGGAGAATATTCACTAAAGACCACGGGCGTAGCCATATAATGATTAATAGTAGGCAGCAACAAAATTCTACCAGCGAAACATTCACTTAAGCAGAAGACACACGAAGCCAGGTCATCTCTATATATAAAATATCGTTTATCGGCCTTTTGGCTAAGATCATGTAGTATATCTCTAGATATTTTTATTTATGTATATATTTTCAAAAATCTATTCAGTAGAGAGTGAATATGTTTGCTCGAAAATTAAATTTCATATCTTCTATATATATATAAATGAATGTATGTGTGTGTGTGTGTCTGTTTGTCCTTTATGCCTGACCAAACCACTCATTGGAACGCCATGAAACTTTGGAAATTTATTTAATATAGTTCTGGGAAGGTTTCTAGCAAATAAAATTTTTGAAATAACTTTTCGCCTAAAAATAATTAAGATAAATATTATAATTTATCTGTTATAATTCAACAATCTGCTCTAAATATTATAATGATGATTCGATGATTTTGTAATGTAGAAAATTAGGAAAGACAAAATTCAGGATGACACCGCAATTTATTTGATACAAGAATAATGATACAATTCCAAGGCAAGTTACTATTCCTTTAACTTTCAATTACCGAGGGAACCAATTAATATTGATTTTATTCAACTTATCGAGTATTTTTCAAGGGACCGGGAAAAAATATTCACTTTATCGAGAGATTCGTTAGCCAAACCTTTACTCGAGTAAAACCCGGGCGAACCCGGGTACATCCGTACAAGAATAATGATACAATTCCAAGGCAAGATACTATTCCTTTAACTTCCAATTACCGAGGGAACCAATTAATATTGATTTTATTCAACTTATCGAGTATTTTTCAAGGGACAGGGGAAAAAATGTTCACTTTATCGAGAGATTCGTTTGACAAACCTTTATTCGGGTAAAACCCGGGCGAAGCCGGGTACGTCCGCTAGTATTATATAAATATATGACGTAACGAATATAATTATCATTATTATCATAATATTCTGTGTGTTCCAGAATATTATTATCAATAATATTCGTTAGGCAAACTTTCACTCGGATAAAACCCGGGCGAAGCCGGGTACACATCCGCTAGTATATATAAGTGAAAGGGTTTATCCGGGTTTAGGCGGGTAAAGCCTCTCTAACACAGGTAAGTAATTAAATTTTCTTTTAATTAATATAAACTGTGGGGTTAAAAAGGGCTATAACAAGATGATTTGTTTGTATATATAAAAGTTAAATAAAAATGACATTTTTGTTTGATTTAAAAAAAAAAAGATGATTAAAATAAAATGATGACATAAAAATTCACATTCTAAGAGAATATTGGCGGGCGTTGGAAAGGGTTAGTAGTTGAATATGCAATTGTTAGAAGTGCACATGTAAACCAAATACTTAGATCTAGGTGCAAAGCGAGGTTATAGACTTGAGCTGTCTTCCTTGGCAATGTTTCACTTGCGATCCTATATAAGGGTTACAGTGTTTTGTCACAATTTTAGGATTATTGGGTTTAAAGCTGTTGAAGAAAAGTTGCTTATTAATATGATTGAAAGGGGTGGGAGAGCCATGCGATAAGTAGAATTGTAGCGACAGTAGGTTATCTGACTTGACTCGAAATCAAAGGTTGAATGTGGTCCGCTAGAGCTGAAAAAAAAAAAGTTGAAAGTTGAAAAAAGTGAACGCTTTGTGAATGCGTTGGTGATTTGCTCTACGGATGAAATGAAATGAACTCTTGAAGCCTGTTCAGGCCAGAAGTTGGGATTTTTAAATCTGGGGAACTGTGTTTTCAAAGAGTTTGTTGAATTACGAAATCAAAAAATAAATTGTCAAGCAGTGCTGTCGTTTTTCTACGTTGATGTGACGCAATGACTGAAAAGATAGTGATGAAAAATATAGGGAATTGGTTAAAAAATATGATTGTTGAAAACGATTGTTGTATACCGATAGTGGATGATGATCATTGTCAGATAATAAAGGTATTTAAACAAATAAAATATAGTGAATAGAAATATAGAAATATGATTGCGGGTACAAAAAGTGTAAGTGGACAAAATTAAACATGTAATATATAAAAGATATAATAAATAATAAAATAAAAATAATTTTTGAAACAATTAGATGTTTTGCAATACTAAAATAATATGAAAAATAAAAGTAAATTTGACAAAGTTTTTTTTTTTTTGAAAATCATGCTGGATTAAAAATTTGATTATATAATTGAAAGGTAAAAATAAAATAATTATTCAATATTTTATACAAATAACAATATAATTAAAGATTATTATAATGATTAGATAAATGTTAAGTAATGGAAAATTGAACAATATTCTCGTTTATCCAAAAAGGTGATATGTAGAGAATGCTTTCTCTTTTGCGTCATAAGGTCTATATAAGACTTAACCAAATTGTTTTAATTGGTGATATCAATTAACATGTAAAATGTTTAATTAATGAATGAAAGGAAGAAAAAATTTTGTTTGCAACAAGTTTCTTTTATTCTTAAATTTGGCGAGCTTTCAGGCGTTAGCCTATCATATTTGCGATGTCGGCCTGATGATAGGCTAACGCCTGAAAGCTCGCCAAATTTAAGAATAAAATAAACTTGTTGCAAACAAAATTTTTTCTTCCTTTCATTCATTAAATTACTGATTGCAATTATTTAGGTTTTTATAGTGAAAATGTTTAATGTATGATGTGTTGTGATTAAGGCGTTGTGCGAGATTTGTGAGATTCTCGAGGAAATCTAAATGAGTAGTGTGACACATGTGTTCAAAATGGCGATCATGAAGCTAGCGGTCAAGATCTGCCTTGTGAGGGATGGAGGTGTAACTGAAATAGATTCGGGGGATCCTATTACTGGCGGTCACTGTCTGTCTTTCTTGGTATCGTCGTGTGTGGTCAATCATGGGGATGTTTGTCTAGGTTTGAGATTTACTTGAAACTGACTTTCTCCTTTTGTTGAGTTGGCAATTTTCTGCTATAATTGAAAGATATGATTTTCCCGGTGTTCGTAGTTGTTGTGTTTCGAAGTTAGTTTAGACTTAGAAAAATGTTATTCGGTGATGTCAGGTTTAGATGTGTGGTGAAAGTGCGACTTTCGACGTGGACACGCTTTGGGGTGAGATGTCACAGGTGTGAAGGCGTCTTTAGCCTGAAATGTGAGAACAATTTTGTTTTGTTGCCTTGTGACACTTGTGAAGTGAATTGAATGGAAAGATGTCACGTGAAGTCATAGTTTGGTACACATCTAACCTGTTTCACCATAAATAACAAATTTATTGAAGTCATGGGTGGTGGTTCTACGAACACATATTGAGAATTTTTAGATTGTTAGTGGATGTGGCACGTTTAATGCGAAATTTTGTTGCGACGCTATGGAGCTCGTGTGGCTCGAGATTTGGATTTGTGTGTTAAGTCGCGCACTAAAAATTGTTGCCAATTGGATAAAGTGATGTGTGAGTGTTGTAACGTTTGTTGAGAGAGATTTGTTGATGATTAAATATGCATGTAAAAGGAAAGATGAGGGAGTGTATTTATCCTCGAATATTAACGATTGTAATCGTTTTGGAAGGCTGTGACTTAAATTAGCTACTGGCGGTGAAGTGGGGTGAATCTTTATTTTTAACTTGTTTTGGTAAAGATAGTTGTTTTCCCTAGTGGTGTTTTTGAAGATATTGTATCTTCCGAGTTTTGCAATTAAAAAAATGCGTTTCACCTATGTTAATTTATATTTAAAATTTGAATATATTTTTTAAATCGTTGATTATGCTAGTTAAAATGATCATTTTAAAAGTGCAATGTCGTAAGAGTTACAAATAATTTGAATTGGGCCCTTACTTAAAATGGTGAACATTACCAAATTTTAAGAATTGATAAAGATATTGGTCTTTTGGTAAAAAGATAACTAATAAGTAAAACAAAAATAAGTTGAGAATTATGATGAATGAGATTTTTTTAAAAATAATAATAAAGGTTTTTTTCAAGTCGTAGCTTTGGATAATGCCATTTTAGGTAAATTTAGGAAAGGCATGTAAGATTAGTAAATTAGTAAAAATGCGTGATGGGCGAAATTTTTTTCCATAAGTAAAATTGAGAGTAATAACTTGAAATTTATAATCTGATTAAAAATTAAAATAAATTTGATAAATGAAAGTGTGAAAGTTTTTTAAAAATTGAATAAAAATTGATATGAAAAGGCAAAAATTTGATTTAAAATGCTTGAAGTGAAAATATAAATACAAAAATTATGGGGAATCAAGTTGTGAACTTGAGGATAAAGTTATGTAAGATTTTAAAACTTACAGTTTTGAAGATAGTTCAGTCAGGAGACTTGATCTTTGGTGGTCGTACTGCTGTCGTGGAAGTCACTCCATGTAGATATTGTTGAAGCTTGTAGCTTCTGTAAAGTTGTTTGTGGCTTGTTGCCTTGAGCATTGTCTCGACGATGTCAGGTCGAAGGTGGAGAAATTCTCACTGTTGAATTTGAAAAAAAAAATAAATGTGGGGAAGGTCAATCTTACCCAGATTGAAAATAGAGATTCACCAGTTGTGTTTGCACAAGTTGTAGAAATAAAATTTAACAAAAATGGCCTAAAGATATATTTTATTTTGCTTATCAACAATGACTGGGCAATAAAAATAAATAAACAGATAAAAAGGGTGATAATCAAATTGGCCAAAAGGTTAGATATATTTAAAATTAGAATAAACAAAACAAGTGATACAAGTTAAATATACATACAAACAAATAATGTAGAGAGCAAAATAACTTGGGTTGGAAAGGCAAAATCTTTTTCAATCAAAGTTTAAAAATACTTATCTAAGCTTCTGTTTATAAAAACAAATCTTGTTTTCGATTCTGTCGATAAATTTGATCAAGAGTTCACTTGAAATAATTCTTCACTTGAGATAATTTTCCAGATTAATTCTTCTGTTCCTTAACAGGAAACTATATCGCAACCCACTTAATTGGTGCGCAATTCTATAACAACTGTCTTCTCGTTATCTTCTTTGTTTCATTCACACGTGGTTACTCATTCCTTCTGAGGCGGGAGCTCATATTTGGCGGGAGCTCATATTTCCCGGGAGCTCATATTTCCCCGAGCCTATACACCAGCGCTGCCGGTTGTCCTTTTCTTCTTTTTTCTCCCCGTCACCGCGCATAGGTGCTCGCGCATGGGATGGGGGGGCGATGTCTTGTTTGTTTACAAATCTTGCTCTTTCCATTCTTTATTCCTTTCCACCCATTAAGAGAAAGAGGCAACAAAAATAAAATAAAAATATATATACATAATAATAATAGAGGAAAATCTATAAAGCATACAATTATAAATTATCTATTTTTAACATACTCCCACCTTTTTGTATGGGAATACAAAAAAAAATCTTAATTAGGAAAGATTATTGGTGTATACCCCCAATCTCGTAGGTTTTTTCACTTCTCTTCCAGACCTAGTAAAAATTGACTGTTCTCCATCTGTTGGAATCTCCTGGGCTTTGATCCCTTCTGTCTTAGGTAATCTCACCTCCCTGGAAATATCAGAACCAAGTTCCATAGAGAAAAGTCTCTTTAATGGTCTTACAAATTCACCCGTAGCAGTTCTAACTCTAGCTACACGTTCTCTGCAATCCTTCCCGGGGTACAGTTCCAAGATTCTGCCTAGTGGCCAGAATATTCTTTTTTGATCATCTCGACCAATCAGCACAACTTCGCCTGGAAGAAACCTTCTACCCTCCGTTTCATTCCTCTTTTGTACGAGCATGGCGAGGTATTCCTTGTGGAATCTTTCCTTCTCATCTATACCTACGGTCTGAAAAGCTTTGCGGATGTCAGCGATGGCTCCTATTTTCTTTTCCCTAAATCTTATCAGGATTTCAGGTAAAAGTTCAATCAGATTAGGTCCAGTCTCTAAACATTCATTTAGAGACAAACTTCTCTTACTTGCATTACATGATGCATCGTAAACGGGTCTAATAGGAGTAGTCTCACTCTGAACCTTATATATTGGGCGATGTGGTAGATAATGTCCAATAGGTTTGATGTCTTCCCCGTCAACTTCTTCTATGAGGTTTTCCCTGAACCAGGATCGGAGGACATCATTATAAGGAACAAACTGACCCTTTTGCGTCAACTTTTGAGTCATAGCCTTCAAGCGCCTTTTGGCTATTTCCAAGTTATTAGGTATCGTCCCAATTCCTTCCTTCCATGGAAGAGATACAGGATAACGTCCATCATGGCCTCGACAGATTTTATCACGAAACTTTTCTTGCATGAGAACATTTTTCTCTTTCTCAGAGATGACCTCTGTAGGATCTCGTATCCCTTTTGTTTCTAATTCCCATAAGGATGTTACTCTCTGTTGGGTTGTAAGTAAGGTGATAACCATTTGAGCACTTGTCTCTGGTCGCTCTGATGAGGTATTACCTATTAAAGTCCAACCAAGAACTGTTTGAATTGCGGTCAATCCTCCTGCCAGCTGTTCAATTTTTCCTGTGAGAAGCTGCCCATAATAGTCTCCACCGATTAGGATATCTATTACGGTTTTATTATTGTCTACCTTGGTCAAAGTGATTCCTTTCTTATCCAATTCCCATTGCCTGGGTCCTGTTTCAACGGGTGAAATATTGCCACAAATTATTGTTTCCTCTAACGCTTCCATTTTAAAAGCCTTTCCCTCATCAACATTGTCCAACTGGAAATGAAATATTGAATGAGCCTTTTCTTCTGTGGTTTGCCCTCCAAACAAAAATTTATTCAATTTGACTTCTCCCACCTTGGGTAAGTCTAACTCCTTAGCTAAAGACCTTCTGATGTAAGATTTTTGACTACCAGAGTCTAAAAGCACTCTTACCATTTTGGAACGTTTCGGCCCTTTAAGTTTTACAATGAGAGTCATTAAAGAGATATTATTTGTGCATACTTGATTCGCCATTGCTGTTACAGGCTCACTGATCCCCTCATTCTGCTCTGCTAAACTATTGTGAGATCTGTTATCTGACCTCCAATTTAAATTTTCCTGACTATGTGAGGTTCCTCTGCACATTATCTCAAAATGAGGTCCTTGGCAACGCTTGCATCTTACAAAAGATCTACAATCCTTCTTCAAATGATTATTTCTCAAGCATTTAAAGCAAACTTTCGCATCCTGTACCCTCTTTAATCTGTCTGATTCCAACATCTTGGCTGCCTTAAAGCAGTTTTGGCTAAGATGGTTATCTTTGTCACAAAATAAACACGGTAAGTTGGTCTTTCCAACAAATAATGCAGACGCTGTGTGGATCTTAGGGGGATTATTGTCTCTATTTCCCTGTTTTAGAGGAAGGGAAGGTTCAAATCCTTCAGCAACAAAGGAAATGCGTTCTGCATTTTTAACTTCCTGCTTTAAAAATTCTATCAGACCCTCTAATTTATCAAAAGCTTTAGCCCCACTATTTTCAATTCCCGCTTCAATGTACGGTGTACGGGAACATTGCCATATTTTGATAAGTTCAAGTGGCAAACTTGACTCCACCAACGGGTACAAGAAAGCACCACCCCCAGACTTAGTATCCACTCCCAGAGATCCCAAAGAATGGAGATGTGCAACCAAATCATCATAAAGTTGAGCCAAGGTTCTTTTTTCAGACCTGGCACTGGCAATGACTAACTTTAAAAGCTTGCGCACATACAACTCAGTCAGCATATCTCTGTCTCCAAACCTATCTTTTAAGTCTCCAATGACTTTGTTGTAATTCTTTTGGGTAAGAGGGAAGCTAGTCACAAGTCTGTGGGCCTTTGACCCAACAACCATGGATTGTATTAAGTATTCAAATTTATCAACATCAGACAGTGACTCATCTAAATGTATTTTTTTCAAAATGACTCCACCATGATAGCCATTCCTCTAGCTCACCTGTATACTTTTTTAGTTCAAATTTTGGAAGTTTAATTTGTCTTTTAACATCTGAAGTGCTAGATTGTGACATTTTATCATCACAGGGTGCTGCCAATTTAGACTCATATTCTTTCACCTTCTGTGCGACAATTCCTACTTGTAGGCTATAAGTCTCACATAGTTCCATCTCATCATTGATTTGAGCTTCTGTGGACCTCGGATCATCCAATAAGATCTCTTTTATTTTATCATCAATCAATATCAGTCTATCATTAAGAATGGTTAACCTTTCAAATTTGGCCCTTATTAAAATTATATCCACTTCCTCTAGACTTAGACCTGATTTTATTTCATTTGTGGTACGAGTGATAGTATTCCTTAAGGGAGTTCTCTCTCTTTTAAGCTTATCCATCTCCACAAATTGTATAAACACCACAAGGTGAAATCACGTCCGGCTCACCAAAAATGTTGAATTTGAAAAAAAAAAATAAATGTGGGGAAGGTCAATCTTACCCAGATTGAAAATAGAGATTCACCAGTTGTGTTTGCACAAGTTGTAGAAATAAAATTTAACAAAAATGGCCTAAATATATATTTTATTTTGCTTATCAAAAATGACTGGGCATTAAAAATAAAAATAAATAAACAGATAAAAAGGGTGATAATCAAATTGGCCAAAAGGTTAGATATATTTAAAATTAGAATAAACAAAACAAGTGATACAAGTTAAATATACATACAAACAAATAATGTAGAGAGCAAAATAACTAGGGGTGGAAAGGCAAAATCTTTTTCAAACAAAGTTTGCAAATACTTATCTAAGCTTCCGTTTTATAAAAAACAAATCTTGTTTTCAATTCTGTCGATAAATTTGATCGTGAATTCACTTGAAATAATTCTTCACACTTGAGATAATTTTCCAGATTAATTCTTCTGTTCCTTAACAGGAAACTATATCGCAACCCACTTAATTGGTGCGCAATTCTATAACGACTCTCTTCTCGTTATCTTCTTTGTTTCATTCACACGTGGTTACTCATTCCTTCTGAGGCGGGAGCTCATATTTGGCGGGAGCTCATATTTCCCGGGAGCTCATATTTCCCCGAGCCTATACACCAGCGCTGCCGGTTGTCCTTTTCTTCTTTTTTCTCCCCGTCACCGCGCATAGGTGCTCGCGCATGGGATGGGGGGGCGATGTCTTGTTTGTTTACAAATCTTGCTCTTTCCATTCTTTATTCCTTTCCACCCATTAAGAGAAAGAGGCAACAAAAATAAAATAAAAATATATATACATAATAATAATAGAGGAAAATCTATAAAGCATACAATTATAAATTATCTATTTTTAACACTCACTGGGTTTGCGTTATTCTGCTCCTCGATTTCCATGACTTGCGGGAATTTCGGGGCTGACGTTGGCGCGGTCAGCTTGCTCCCGGCGTTGTCGATCGGTGTTAGCGGGTCTGCGGAGGTCCCTTGGAGCGGCGACGTTCCTTCCGTAAAATACCTCTTTTTGGGGAAGAGATTGCTTTGTCGTTTCGTTGGAATGGTCGGTTTGTTCCTCCATCTTTGATCTTTCTCGCTTCCTATCTGAACAGGCTTCTTACTTTCTTCGTTGTGTCATTCTTCGTTTTGGTTATCCTGTCGACTCACTGTAATAAGTTGATGAGATACTGTCGACTAATGTAATAAGATGAGGTCTGGTAGCCTCTGCAATATCCTGTCGACTACTGAAATAATGAGTTGCGTTACTGTTGACTCTTGTAGAGAATCCTGTCGATTAACTTTGTGATGATGAAGTGTCGACTCTCGCTATACTGTGTTGACCGAGAGGAACAGTCAGGATGGGGAGTTTTCCAGTACCTCTCTGCACCTTGGAAAACCTTTAAAAGTTCTCACAAAATACAGGCAGTCGTGGTCGAGGCAGAGTGGAAAGCTTGGGAATGTCCACACAAAAAAACGAAGACACAGTTGCACTAAGAAATTTCCGTTAACAGATAAAAGTTGAGCTAGGAGCGAAAGATGGAGATAAAAGAGTCCTTACTAGTCTTCATGGTGAATGAGGAGGACCTTGGTGACAACCGACGTGAGCTTGCGCTGAGGGTGAACTGTCAAGTGACTGTAAAGTTCCTGTATTTATAGGTTAAGACGGGGGGGGGGGGGCTTATGTGACAGGGGGCCGTTTCCGAGAAAGGGGGCCTTGCATGTCACCAGGTGTGAAAGGGGGCTTTGCATTCCACCATATGTGAAGTGTGGGTGGTCTGGTCCATTTTTAGAGCTTGTTGTGGGAATTCTAAATCTATCTGATTTTGACGTTATGACTTCTATCTCTTGCTTAGCTCAACTTTTAATCTATTACAGATTTTTATTTATTCATCCTCAGTTTGTACAAATTACATTACATATGATGATGTAAAGACACATGTCAAAAATACGTATAATCATTCACAGATGTGTTTCTATTATACAACATTAAATCTTATTATAAGTTATATACAATATGGGGTTGTTGGTTTAAATTACTGTTGAGGGTTCAGGCAAGAATCCTCACGCGCCTAGCGGCGCCGGTGTGGCGGCGGGAACCGGCCGAAACTGGATCCCGCCAGTTTGTTTTGGTGTCGGCTGCGTGCGGAGGACTAACTCCGCGTCTAGCTGTGTGTGGTGTTCTCCCTATGTTCTGGCACTGGTTATAAATAAAACCGGTACCAAGGGAGCTCCGACGACTCAGAGTGGATTATTGACAAAACAACGGGCACAACACAACATGGTGGCAGCGCCGGGATCGTGAAGAGCCCAAGTAAGTGCCTTTTTAATTAATTCCACTCCTGTGCAATCAAATCTGACATGGAAACAAATTCCTTTCTTCCGCCTCCTAACTTCAGTTTCGACGCCAAGGAATGGCCAAGCTGGAAACAGCGATTTTCTCGATACAGACTTCTCTCCAACTTGAACGCCAAGGAACAAGAATATAAGATCACAGCATTGATATATCTTATGGGGGAGAGGGCTGAGGAAATCCACTCTGTGTTCAATCTATCAGCAGATGACGCAAAGAACCTCGACAGTCATTGAAGCGTTCGACAACCACTTTATTGGCAAACGCAACGTGGTGTATGAGCGGGCTTTGTTCGGATTAAGGAGTCAACGACCGGAAGAAACCATCGAGGAATTCGTAACAGTTTTGCACAGAATATCTGAGCACTGCGAATACGCTAATCTGCGCGAGGAGCTTATTCGTGATCGCTTAGTGCTTGGAGTAAAAGATAGGAAGTTGTCGGAGAAACTGATGCTAAACGAAAACCTGACCTTGGCCAAAGCAGTCGAGATCGCCCGTCAGTGGGAAGCTGTGATGCGTGAACAACAGGATCTTAACCCTTCTACATCGCAGGTCGACACAACGCGGAAAGTGGCCAAGCAGAAGCCTAAAGCATCCGGCCATGGCAAGGACAATGGCAGATCAACGTCTAGACAAACAGACAGTGCCAAGGAAACAGGCGAAGGAAAAATATTTCCAACTTGCTTTAACTGTGGGACTACCAAACATCATTATCGTTACAGAGATAAGTGCCCCGCTAAGGACAATGTCTGTGGAAAGTGCGGGAAAAAGGGCCATTACACTAATCTCTGTCGAAGAAAAAACAATGAGGTGAACGCCATATCCTCGGAGGAAACCCCAGCGCGGAAAAAGGTCTCATATGTATATGCTGTCCGCGAGCCTACGCTGGGAAG
This sequence comes from Cordylochernes scorpioides, assembly GCA_030710605.1. Lineage (NCBI taxonomy): Eukaryota > Metazoa > Arthropoda > Arachnida > Pseudoscorpiones > Chernetidae > Cordylochernes > Cordylochernes scorpioides. The sequence continues at coordinate 83,067,229 of CP092873.1, read as the reverse complement.
CAGAAAGAGCAGGTGGAAGTCAACAGTAAGAGTCAACGGCACTGCAATCCACTTCAAGTTGGATCCGGGCTCGGATGTGACACTGATACCATTTTCTCTGTACAAGCGGTATTTCAGCAACGTCCAACTGACGCCTAACGACGGTCAACTGATGGCGGCCGCGAACCAAAGATTGGAGAATGCTGGGACCTTCGTGGCGAAGCTCCGAGCTAACACACGTGAAATGATGGAAACCGTGTACGTGGTCCACCATTTGGAGCAACCTCTTCTGGGTGTCGGAGCCTGTGAAGACCTCCAACTCGTCAAACGAATTGATCTTGTCATCAACAGAACAACGGATGTCAATCCTGAACGAGAGTTCCCTAAGCTATTTGAAGGACTGGGGCTTCTTGAACAGCCCTATCACATCAAGTTGAAGGAAGGTGCCAAGCCCTTCTCCACACCAGTCCCAAGACGAGTACCTCTTCCGCTCATGCCGAAGTTAAAAGAGCAACTGGATGCCATGGTGGCTCAGGAAGTCATCGAACCAGTTGATGAGCCAACGGATTGGTGCGCACCGATCGTCCTAGCTGGAAACCAAACGGGAAAATCTGGATCTGTGTAGACTTATCCCGGCTTAACCTGAGTGTGGAACGTGAGCTTCACCCGCTTCCTGTCCTTGAACGTGAACTAGCTCAACTCAACGGGGCCAAAATCTTTTCCAGGCTGGATGCTAACAGCGGATTTTGGCAGATTAAACTCTCTGAAGAAAGCCAAACGCTGACGACTTTCATTACGCCCTTTGGTAGATATAAATTCAAAAGGCTTCCCTTTGGGATCTCTAGCGCTCCAGAACACTTCCAGAAACGCATGTCTGCTATCCTACGCGGAGTCAATGGGGTAATCTGTCACATGGATGACATCCTCATTTTCGCAAAGAGAAAGGAAGAGCATGACGAGACACTACGCGAAGTTTTGAGACGCCTAAAGAACTCAGGAATTACGCTCAACAAAGAAAAGTGCCAGTTCGGTGTAAGCAACGTCACATTCCTGGGACCATACATCGACGAACACGGTATCAAGGCGGACGAAAAGAAAGTCAAAGCCATCGCCGAGATGAAACCGCCAACTGACGTGCACGGGGTGCAACGTTTTATGGGCATGGTCAATTTCTTAGGCCGCATTGTTCCAAACTTAGCGGAAATCACAAAGCCACTAAACGACCTAAGAAAGAAAGATGTTAGTTTCATCTGGGGCTCACCACAGAAAAAAGCGTTCGAAAAAGTCAAAGACGTTCTGGCCAGTGACCGAGTTCTGGCAAGCTTTGACATCTCTAAGAAGACCATGGTCTCAGCTGATGCATCATCGTATGGCCTGGGAGCTGTCCTCAAGCAAGAGCATGAAGCCAACGAGTGGCGCCCAGTGGCCTTTGCATCACGGACGCTGACGAAGACGGAACAGGGATACGCTCAAATAGAGAAGGAAGCCCTTGCAATCACATGGGCGTGTGAGCGCTTCAAGGACTTTGTGGTTGGAAAAACCTTCCTCATCGAAACAGATCACAAACCTTTAGTCCCCATCTTCACCACTAAAGATCTGAACGATCTAACGCCAAGGCTTCAACGGTACCGTATGAGGATGCTTCAGTTCTCGTTTCATATCTTTCATACACCGGGGAAGGACCTAATCACCGCTGATGCCCTTTCAAGACAACCACTTCCAGGTCATATTCCCGAAGATGAAGAGCTCCAAGAAGAAGTTGAACATTTTGTGCGTAGCATCGTCCTGCATCAATCCACGACAGACGACCGACTTGCCAAAATAGCCCTCAACCAGAAGCTGGAGCCTACCCTTCAAAATGTGGCATTTTATTCCAAAAACGGTTGGCCCGCCAAATGTCAGCTCTCTCCCTTAGAACGCTCGTTCTACGATGTTCGCGACGAGATAGGGGAAGAGAACGGCTTACTAATGAGAGGACTGCGAGTGATCATCCCCTCTAACATGCGAAAAGTTGTTTTGAACCGCATCCACGCAGGTCATCAAGGAATAACAAAATGTCGAGCAAGAGCAAAGGATCATGTTTGGTGGCCAGGAATAGGTCAAGAAATCCAGGATATGGTAAAAACCTGTGAGAAATGCATAGAGAACCAACCTCTAAAGCACGAACCACTCATCCCCAACGACTTTCCGGAAAGACCGTGGCAAAAGGTCGGGATGGATCTCTTCCATTACGAAGGAAGTGAGTATTTAGTCGTCGTAGACTACTTTTCTCGATTTATCGAGGTCGTACGACTTACTAAACTTTCCTCGGAAGCTGTGGTAGATCACTGCAAAGCCATCTTTGCTCGTCATGGCATTCCTGACATTGTAATCAGTGATAACGGACCACAATTTCGCCCATCAACAACTTCAGCTTTTACGAAGTTTGCCTCTGAAGTTGGGTTTCGACACATCACTTCCAGCCCAAAGCATCCACAATCAAATGGTCAAGCAGAGGCTGCTGTCAAAATTGTGAAAAACCTGATGAAAAAGAATAAAGATCCGGTCCTAGCACTCATGGAGTATCGGGCAACACCCCTGGCAAACGGACTCTCCCCTGCGGAACTTCTATTTGGACGGAAAATTCGCACTATGGTTCCCTGCACTTCATCATCACTAACCCCTAAAACAGTGGATCAATTCAAACTCAGGGGGGAAGAGGAGCAGCGGACGATGGCGCAGAAAACGGCTTTTGACAGACGCCATGCGGCCACGAAAAAGGCGGAACTAATTGCAGGAGAGAAAGTTTGGGTGAAGGATCTTCGAGCGTGGGGAAGTGTCCTTGAGAAGGCTTCAGCGCCCCGCTCATACATCGTGGAAACTCCTGTAGGGACCTACAGGCGGAACTCTCTTCTTCTGGCTTCTTCCCAACAACAGGTCGACCCCAGTGAGACATCTCCTGACAGTGAACTCCCCGCTGAAACGGAGGAAACTCCGGGAAATGAACTGCCTGCAGAGGAGCAACAACAGCTGCCAGCAATCGCTCCAAAGATAAAGCAGCTGTCTCCCTCACCTGGGAAAGTGTCGCGGTATGGGAGAAGATACAAGCGTGTCCAGCGCTAACCTCCTCTAAACTTTTTGGGGGAGATGTTGAGGGTTCAGGCAAGAATCCTCACGCGCCTAGCGGCGCCGGTGTGGCGGCGGGAACCGGCCGAAACTGGATCCCGCCAGTTTGTTCTGGTGTCGGCTGCGTGCGGAGGACTAACTCCGCGTCTAGCTGTGTGTGGTGTTCTCCCTATGTTCCGGCACTGGTTATAAATAAAACCGGTACCAAGGGAGCTCCGACGAGTCAGAGTGGATTATTGACAAAACAACGGGCACAACACAACAATTACCACATATATATATATATATACTAGCGGGTGTACCCGGCTCCGCCCGGGTTTTACTCGAGGGAATGTTTGTAGTCTAGTATGTTGATATAATAAATCTATCTGAATATTAGGAAAGGTCAGGTAATTTTTTGTAGGGTGATGCTCTGAAAAATAACGCTATACCACTTTATCACTGAACAAATTGGCGAGTCAAAAATAGGAAACCTAAACAATCCATTAGCTTTGCAAGATAAGAAAAGAAATAGAGAAATGCATGCAAAATTCTCAACACAAATCAAAATATTTAATCCTCAGAAGTAATGTATATTAGGTAGGATGAGGTTTATTTTGTTTCTATTACATTACATGGAATATATATTTTTTTTCTAATAAAATTTACTGACCTCTTTGTTCACTGAAACCTAAACAATGTGTATGTTAGACCACTCTTTGTTCAACCTTACACATTGTTTAGGTCTATTATTAGGTGCAAGATGTATACTTATGCTAAAATGATAATTTGGGTAAACATAGGTAAATTCATGTTGGGCCAGTATTGTTCAGCAAACCAACACAGATATAACATTACGGTATGAAGCAAATTGTGCTAAAACTAATATTTCCAATCAAATTATCAAAAATAACACATACTATGTAATATAAACACATGTATGTAAAATAAACACAATAATATAACCAATAATTAAAAACCATAAATTTTTCTAACACAGTATACTTCTTAAGTAAGAATACCTTACCATGAAGGTTTAAAACCCTACACATTGAAACATGTGAAAAATGTAGCATGTGTGTATGATGGGCTTGAAGAGAAAATATTTAAGAAATATATTTATTGAAACTTTTGTAATACCACACCAAATATGCATATTTACAGTTACAACAGTTGCAGATCTTATTAGCGCTTTTAAAGGGACAACCATATATGAGCAAAGCATCTATGTACATTAGAGGACATTAGAAACATAGAGGATGTTGGCCAGAGAGCAAAGAGAAAATAGGTTCTGGAGGGGACTCAATAGCAGGTAGAGAAACTCTACCTTGTTTACAACAGAGGCCAAAGGGTTCATCTTTAAATCTCAAAGCAGAGCAAAACTGGCATACCCGAGACATTTGGCCTATATCGACAGATGAATCAGCTTTATAATCAATATGGGCATTATACTGCAAACCTGAAAACGGCTTACGAGTCCAAAGCTGAATACGCTGAACAGGAACTTGCATAGTTTGTGTAGCTGCGACGCGGGCTTCAGAATACCTAAGACGGCGAAGCGCACGACGCGTCTCACTTTGAAGTGGTGTCTCAATAGCTCTAGCATTCCTATATCTCCCGGAAGAAGCCGTATTCCTACCAAGTCAACGTCGGCTGTGGCGAGGCATATTCTGAAAAAAAAATGAGATTGAGATTAATAACAAAAGCTTCAAAACCAGCAATTTCTAAACAAAGCATAAAAATTTCCTGTCTTTTTGAGGTAAAAATCAAAATTTTTAAATTTTTTATTCAAAATAACCTTCAGATATGTTAAAAAGATTTAAAAAAACTAAAATCATAATATTATTACCAAAAATTAATGTACAAAACCAGTTATCATTAAAAAGCTTCAAAAATAGACCAACCGCTGGATACGGCAATGAAAAAGCATGCTTTTTTGAGGTAAAAAATAGAAATAATTTTCTAAAATACAAAATACAACCCCTATATGTTAAATAAAAACTATAAATAATCTAAATATAAAATATTTAATCAAATAAATTAAAATATCTTTAAAAAAATTTTGAAAAAGGACTTCAAAAAGACAAATAAATGAATCCGTAAAAGAAATCCCTTGCTTATTTAAAAATATAAATAACCTATTTTTTAGATACAACCCATATATGTAGAAAATATAATAAATAAACTGTATTTAAAAGATCAAAGCAATAATCAAAAAATTCCATAAGAAAATTTAAAAAAGGACCTCAAAATGACCCATAATTGAACACAATGAAATTGCTTGCTCTTTTTTGCGATTAATAATAAAAAAACCCAAATATTTAAAAAAAACACAACACCTATATGTTATAAATACCACAAATAATTTGTATTTGAAAATCTAAATAATTAAATAAAAATTTCTTAAGAAATATTTGAGAAGGGCCTCATAATGACAATCACATAAACATATCAATAAAATATCTTGCATCTTAGTGAAAAAAAAATAGAAATAACCCTAAATTTGTTTACAAAACAACCAATATATGTGGAAAACACCATAAATAATCTACTTTTAAAATATCTAAGCAATTAATTAAAATTTTGTTAAGGTCCTCAAAAAAGACATAAAATTGAGCACATTAATGAAATTTCAAGCTTTTTAGTGAAAAAAATAGAAATAACCCAATTTTTTTTATTAAACAACCCATATAAGCGTAAAACACCATAAATAATCTGTTATTAAAATATCTAAACAATTAATTAAAAATTTTGTTAAGGTCCTCAAAAAAGACATAAAATTGAGCACATAATGAAATTTCTAGCTTTTCAGTGAAAAAAATAGAAATAGCCCTAATTATTTTTACAAAACAACCCATATATGTGTAAAACACCATAAATAATCTGTTTTTAAAATATCAAAGCAATTAATTAAAATTTTGTTAATGTCCTCAAAAAGACATAAAATTGAGCACATTAATGAAATTTCAATCTTTTTTTGTAAAAAATAATATAAATAACCTTAGTCTTATAAAAATACTAACCACGTAAGTTAGAAATAGCATATATAATCTGTATATAAAATAAAAATAAATAAATTAAAATTAGCCTAAAAATTTATCTAAAATATAAAATTGATCTCATTAAGTAAAAAAAAGGCTTCAACTTTTTTTGGTATAAAATATGAAAACTATAAAATAAAAGTATCTTACCATGTATAAAAGTTATTAAAATATATATAAAAAAGATTAAAACTAATTTTCCAAGAAGCGCAAAAGTGTAAACACTTTTGAAAGTGTAAACACTTTAACTCTGTTGAATTTTTTTGTATTTTATCGATAACAGCAAAGTTATGTATGTTAAAGTTGGGAAAAATATTTTGATGTTAAGCAAAACCTGCTCCATCTCGTTTTACATAAATGTTGAAAATTCGGTCGAAATTGATGCATTGTAACGAAAGTTTTTAGTGATGCCCACTTATGAAATTTGCATTTTATTAATATAGATATATATTTTTTTGGAAGGTAGGTATTTATGCTCTAAAAGAGGCAATTCTCCTTTCAAATATGCATTAAAACACTTAATTTTGTTTAAATTTTCCCATTAGAAAAAACATAAAGGTGATGAATAAGAATAGGCCATTACAGAAATTTTGGAGAATTCAAATAAATGCTTACCTGTATGCCCTGGTTTTCGAACTATGGTCTACTTTAGGTTTTTGTCAGCATTTTTCAAACTGATATTCCGATAATTTCATTCACCTTTAAGTGTCTTGATGAGGTTACAAGAAAAATGCATTACCTTAATGTACATTTAAGGAGAGAGTTGACATTTTGTTATTTAAAGGTAATATTAAAAAATTGAAAGAATAATGCCTCTGCTTTCTTTAAAGCACATGTGTTCCTGGTCAGGATATGCTTTTTTTATTTTTAATATCAACACCTGACCTTTTATCTTTTATTTTTTTATTTCATTTTTATTTATATTATAATTATTGTAATTTCCTCTTTATATATTGGTTGCCGTTGAAAATTCAATATAATGAAGAAAAATCGCACCTAATTTTATTTTCATTTTATTTATTGTTGATTGTTTTATTTGTAAAATAAAAGGATTTAAAAGCGCGAATGTTTCTTTTATACATAAAACGAACTTCTACTGTCCTTACTGTGATGAAAAAATATATTGGGAGGGCTTGGCTCATCAGTGGTGAACCCTCCCAGCGGTTTCGCCAATTTAATCCACCAGACCGCTTCTCAGAGCTCTAATACTGTATTGTATCATTCTGCTTTTATATACTACACTGAAGGATGGAATCTTAGAAATGGTTTTCAAGTAAACTATGGACATAAGCTTATAGGACAGTAGAATTACATTCAAATATTTGCTTCGAGCAATGCTCTTCAGCAAACTATAAAGACAAGGCCATTATGAATAAATTAACACAAAGCAATAACGCGCCATCTATACATAAAAATAAAAGGATTTAAAAGCGCGAATGTTTCTTTTATACATAAAACGAACTTCTACTGTCCTTACTGCGATGAAAAATATATTGGGAGGGCTTGGCTCATCAGTGGTGAACCCTCCCGGCGGTTTCGCCAATTTAATCCACCAGACCGCTTCTCAGAGCTCTAATACTGTATTGTATCATTCTGCTTTTATATGCTACACTGAAGGATGGAATCTTAGAAATGGTTTTCAAGTAAACTATGGACATAAGCTTATTTATTTATTTTATATGTATAGATGGCGCGTTATTGCTTTGTGTTAATTTATTCCTAATGGCCTTGTCTTTATAGTTTGCTGAAGAGCATTGCTCGAAGCAAATATTTGAATGTAATTCTACTGTCCTATAAGCTTATGTCCATAGTTTACTTGAAAACCATTTCTAAGATTCCATCCTTCAGTGTAGCATATAAAAGCAAAATGATACACTACAGTATTAGAGCTCTGAGAAGCGGTCTGGTGGATTAAATTGGCGAAACCGCTGGGAGGGTTCACCACTGATGAGCCAAGCCCTCCCAATATATTTTTTCATCGCAGTAAGGACAGTAGAAGTTCGTTTTATGTATAAAATAAACATTCGCGCTTTTAAATCCTTTTATTTTATATGTATAGATGGCGCGTTATTGCTTTGTGTTAATTTATTCCTAATGGCCTTGTCTTTATAGTTTGCTGAAGAGCATTGCTCGAAGCAAATATTTGAATGTAATTCTACTGTCCTATAAGCTTATGTCCATAGTTTACTTGAAAACCATTTCTAAGATTCCATCCTTCAGTGTAGCATATAAAAGCAGAATGATACAATACAGTATTAGAGCTCTGAGAAGCGGTCTGGTGGATTAAATTGGCGAAACCGCTGGGAGGGTTCACCACTGATGAGCCAAGCCCTCCCAATATATTTTTTCATCGCAGTAAGGACAGTAGAAGTTCGTTTTATGTATAAAAGAAACATTCGCGCTTTTAAATCCTTTTATTTTATATGTATAGATGGCGCGTTATTGCTTTGTGTTTTATTTGTCATTATGAATAATTATTGCCCAATTTTATCTATTATTCATGAATGGTATCATCCTAGCTCATTGAAGAAAAAATTTCAAAGTGCGCGAATATATCCAAAAAGTTGATGTCAATTGTCTTTTGGGACATTCGAGATGTAATACGGATTATATAGAATAAGGTATCACTGTGAACAGATTTCTCGCTATGTTCTAACTTTACGAAATCTTAGGGAATCTGTTTGAAAAATAAAAAACTGAAGATACCTTTTTAATCCGTTAAGTTACACCATGACAATGCACACCACCTTCCAGACTTCAGAGATTATTGGACAAATTGGCTGGTTACTGGTTCCACAATCCCCATACAGCTCAAATTTGAAACCTAATGATTCATTTTCAATCTCCCCAATGAGAGAGAGCTAGAAAAAAACAAAGATTTGAAGACATACATGAAGTAAACATATTCCAAAAACAGATTCACAGCGTGAGTTCCACGCTGTAGGAAATGTAAAAACTCTGATGGAGAATATTTTGAAGAATAATTTCTATTCACAAATATTTGACCTATATTTGTACAACATTAGAATAATATTTTATACTTCTCAATTTATATTGCAGGTATTACTTTTAGAACAACATATGAATATATTGTGTATCTATAAATGCTTACACTAAAAAAAAATAACAATTGCCATTGTAATATACCTTATAATAATATTATAATATACTCTGTTTAATTATTTATTTTTGAATGTTTGGATTTGGCAGCAGTGTTATTATTGTTGTTGTTTTTATGAATATATTCAAAAGCGTATATATAGCATTAAAAAAATATATCAATAGAAAAAACCCTGTTAAATTCATAAATAAGTTAAAACAAAGCATCTAGGGCTGCGTATCTTTTATTTCATAATTATAACACAAGCTTTCGGGCTCATACGCCCTTCAACAGGAGTTAATAAAATACCAACCATCTAATCTGAGATTTTATTTTATATATGTAGCTATTATGAATATTATGTTGTATGTAATTTTTGTTTTATGTAATATTATTTTGAAATTTAAGGGATCCCACTAGATGTGTAATATCTATTAATGTAAATGTAATTGTTTTATTTTATTTAGGTCTATTGATTCATATGCTTCTGGCAAATCGATCCTGCGGTTTATACTATTATATTGTTTGGAAACTATTGCTTATATTATTAATATCTGAAATTTATTATTGATGTTATTGTAATGTACTGTGGGTTCATTTAGGTTAAATATATGTCCTGTTATATTGGTATGCTGTACTATTAGTGATATTGGGTCATTTTTGTTCATATATCTTTTGTGTTCTGTTATTCTATTGTGTAATTTTCTCCCTGTCTCCCCTATGTATCTGGCGTTACAGTTATTACATTCTATTGAATAAATTACTTCTTTTTTTATCTGTTATGCAATCTGCTCGACTGTTTTTGTGATCGGATTTCTTAGAATACCTAATAGGTCGGGTGAGTTGCTGTAATAAGTTTTTAGTCCGTATTTATTAAGTGTTCTGGATATGTTAACTGATTTCGGGGAATATGGGATATAGCAATTTTGCCTATATATTTTTGTTTTCTGCGTTAATGTGGTAGATACTTCTTGTATCTAGTGGGATCCCTTAAATTTCAAAATAATATTACATAAAACAAAAATTACATACAACATAATATTCATAAAAATAATTCATATAACCACATATTAATTAGAATTAATATTTCCCAAATGATGCAACCTATATGTAAATCTAAATATGTTAATTATTCAATCAGGCCAATATGCAAAATAATAGCTTCATATATAAAATGTAATCTCAGATTAGATGGTTGGTATTTTATTAACTCCTGTAGAAGGGCGTATAAGCCCGAAAGCTTGTTTTATAATTATGAAATAAAAGATACGCAGCCCTAGATGCTTTGTTTTAACTTATTTAAAAAGATATATATTATAATATTATAAAATAAATGAAGCTTTCAAGGTAAAGTTTCTTTTGCTAAATAAAATTTGTTTATTAATTTGGTAAAGCATAGTTATAAATTTAATCGAAGTAACATTGCAGCCATGAATTGATGGGATAGTGTCTTGTCCAAAGATTTTGTTGCTACATGGAAAAGGTGGGTGCCATTTTCCCGTTAGTCAGCAACATTTAATATTTCCCTGTTCACGGATACCGTAGCGGAGCTCACGATACCGTACTTCGCCTTACAGGGCAGTACTTTACTTACTTGTGCTGTTTCTCCCGCCCCCCACGTAGAAGAGGAGTTGGACTTCAGGGCTATGAATTAATTATAATGCAATAACATGCCATTGATATATAAGAAATATGATAATGTAATGCACGTGTGTTAAGCTTCAATACACATTAATAGTAATGAGATTTCCGAAGATGAAATAGCAACTCGGCTGTACCCATGTTTCGACCTCTACTATCGAGGTGGAGAACGGGAAATCAAAATGGATGACACCAGTCATGAAAACTGCTGGTAAGTAACTTTTCTAATTTGAAAAATACCTCCAATGGCCTCCGATTCTTACAAAATTCCAACCCAACTAACGAATGCAAGTAACCAGACCGGTTTCTGACACATTTGCAAGTGCAAAAGTCGAACAAAGCTTTAGACATGTGTAGACATGCGATGCATTAACCCAAAACCCTAATTTTTATGGATACTAATGTAAAACCTTCTATTTTATTCATATATAATTCGAAATTTTCCTCAATTAGATAATTATTCGTGATCACTCGATATTTTATGATAAATATTCAGTAGAATTTATTTAACAATCACATTATTTATTTGGTTTACATTATTATGTAACAAAGTATTTATTAATTTTATTATTTTTATTAACAGAGCGGTCATTTTTATGTTTATATTTTGCTACTCTGTACGCTTACTTCTTTTGCTTATCTTTTGTTTACCATTCATAGTTTGTTCTTGCCTGAAATAAATTGTTGTCTCATCCCGAAGTTGGTCTTCTCTAATTTTCCACGTGGCAATATGTATAGGTAGATGCATTTAGATACAAGGTAGATATATTATGTGGATACATTTTTTCCCATTAAAATATGTCTTTATTGATATAAATAGAATCTGATATTGAAAGAGAAATAAATGCGTTATGAATATACATCAATAATCCTCTGAGATATATCAATTCTTGTCATATATCATAGATATTTTTTAACAATGGGATTCAATGAACGAGTGGTCTAAACCGTACGTTTTCAACCGCTACGACTCAAAATCAAATTTCGCATCGATCACTTTTTCTAATTTGAAAAATGCCTCCAATGGCATTCGATTCTTACAAAAGTCCAACCCCACTAGCGAATGCAAGTAATCAGACCGGTTTCTGACACATTTGCACTTGCAAAAGTCGAATTACACTTTAGACATGTGTAGACATGTGGTGCACTTACAGTAAAAGCAGTCGCCAAATTTTACCCACCTTGATTATCATGGCCGAGAGAGTACTAGAGATTAAAAAAAAATTAAGAAACTTCAAACTGAGAAGTTTTATCTGCTAGGTTTTCTCTTCTATATATTCTTATTATTATTTCTTATCTCCACACTGGGTGAAGTAGAATGCATCTGCCTTTGTCATTAAGACTGGGAGCACTACTCAGTGGCAGGCCGACTTAGCTCCAAAATAAATGGCCGCCTCTGACATGAGGAACAGACGCCATGTACAGCCGCTCCTAACATTGAGTACAGACTCATCCTGTATCCCTGGATAAGGAGCCCTTACAGGGTACTATCAGCCGGGCCAGCTGAGCCCAGGTTTTTCAGTGAGCTTGTTACTGCTCCCCCTCTTCCTTTTTCATCTGGGCTTGGGACCGGCAAACGGGGAGTTCTAAGTATTTCTGTGCTATGTATATATCTATTGTAAACTTCTGGGATGTTTATATGTCTTTTGATTCTCTCTCTGGTATTTCATGGATATCATCATGGCTTCAAGTATTAGTCTTTTGTGCTCATTGTTTATGTTAGTATAAAAAGTTTTGGGTTCTTCTAAATTGAATGTATGACCTGTGTTTTCTCTCACTGAATTTAAGTCTAATTCAAGTCTAAGTTTAAGCCACTGGGTAGTGCTCCCAGTCTAAATGACAAAGGCAGACGCATTCTACTTCACCCAGTCATGATGGGTGTCATGTCCAAGCTCTACAAGCTTGATACCCTAATATGATTGAGTGGAGATAAGTAAGAAGAAGTGTAATAAAATAAAGATTGACATCCTTCTCTTCATAGATAAATGATCAAATATCTTCAAATGAATGTTATTGCTCTTTAATAATAAATGAAAATCCTAGAGTGATATATAAAATCTTTATATTCATACCTCTACTGAAGATGATGTTGTGTTTTCAGCAATCTCCAGGCTGGACTGAAATGCATCTCTGATGCTTTTGATGAGAATAATTATGACGATAGGGTTGGTATAATGATTATGACAAATCTGGAAGATTGGGTGACTCAGTGTAAACTGGAGGATTGTCAATAAACGCTGATACCAATAAAATTTGTGCTGTTGTTCGCAAATTTCTATTTATTAATCTATCTATTTTGAAACCCCTACTATCCTCTATAAAATGTATCTTTATTATAACCATTTACTTCTAACCTAAAATTAGTTCGTCATTTATATATTTACATATGATGTATGTAAGTGTATGAATATATGTATAAGATATATGTATATGTCGTATTATATATGTTGTTGTTGTTGTTGTTGTGTCCAATAAAGAACCTCAGATGTCCCTGTGCATCTCTATCACAGCAGCAGCAATGTCCTCTATCTTGGATGTGTAAAGATGTTGCTCTGGGTTTAGTTCTTCATCGGAAAATGGGTGCCACATTATATATGTTATATTTTGTATATATATTAAGAAACTCATAGGTAACTACAAAATTAGTCAATAAAAATGATACATGGGAGAGAAAGGGACGGTGAGCCGGGAAGGATGATATAAACAAGAGAGATTTATAAACATTGGTCGTGGCGGTAATGATTGGATTGGACGTCCTCCCCTTCTGACGTCACCATTAGGATATAAGATGTAACTATGAGCCCAGACTATCAGGGTAGGAGAATATTTAGCCGCCATGCTACCCGATTGACCAGAGCAGTGCCAGGACTCCCCCTTAGTCTCACTCTTCCCGGGAACCACGCCTAAACTGAGGTAACCATGTTCCTATGTGTGTGGTCTTCTTTTGTGTTCAGGCTAGTGCGCCTCTACTTCCGGCCCCATGACTGCATATTGGATGAGGAGCCTACTGTGACTTTCTCGACTCTTTTTTTTTACAACATATATATGTGGTATAGCAATTTTTAATAAAACCAAAGTTTTCAGTATATTATTCAAATTATTTATTTATACTTTGAAAATTATGATAACTATCTAGAAAAATATATTTGAAATAGCCGAGTTTTAGGGGTGAATTGAATAGGAAAAAACTAGGCATTTGTACCAGATGTCACTGGAAAGTAAGCAGAGTGTTAATTAATAGGACCAGAAGAATTGAGTATAATCAGACCTACATACTGTATATTGAAACTGATTAAGGCGTATATTATAAATATAGTTATATTTTGATTAGAGTTCATAGAAGAGAAAATGAATTATCATTTGTAAAGACGAGTGTGTATTTTATTTATGTACTGCACTACTACAACTCCAGCACATATCCTGGACTGTATTGGAGCTAAGACCTATACAAGAACCCCAAAACTATAGTAGAAAAATTATTGCTTTCAACCTTCATGACCTGGTGTAATCTTTCCCATGGGATATTAAAAAATAAATTATGTACTTTACCATTAGCCTGGAGAATATGCAACAAGGAAATCTCGAGGAAATTTGAACCTGAAAATATTTTCTCAATTATAAACCAATAATGGCATTTCCCTGGAAACGATGTTCATTGTTTCTTTTGTTAACAATCTAACTATATATTTTAACCTTTGGTTGTATGAAATGTTTTTTTTTTTATTTTTAAATGTTTTCTGGTTATGTTCTTTATATTTAGTATGGAATTACTTCGAAATTTATATAAATATATTATCACTATATATATAAGTCAGTGTATGTATGTATGTATGTATGTGTGTATGTTTGTCGGCTATATAAGTTCACAATACGTAACTAATCTGACTGAAATTTTATTAATATATATAAAGGAATCTAAAAAAACTTATAGCGAATATTTCAGGTCTTTATGCCGAATATTCTTCGAGCTATTTGCAAATTTGCGTTGCAGTTTTTCTTCCCTAATTTACCCAGCATCTCCGCCTAAATTCCACTTGGAAAATTAGAAAAGACAAACTTCAGGATGACACAGCTATATATTTAAGGCAAGAACAAACTATGAATGATAAAAAAGACAAGAAATGAGATTAGTTTACAGAGTAGCAAAATATAAACATAAAATAATAATCTTGAAGATAGAGGTTGCCTGGCCGGCATTCATATTTCTATTAAAATAGACACTTATGAAAAATGAACAATTATAAACGCCTTGCCAAATGATTTATGTTTATTTTTTCTCCTGACGAAGACAAAAGATTTTTGTTGAAACGTTGAGAAAATAAAACTTTAACTGGCCGAAGTGTCTATTTTTATAGAAATAAAATAATAAATACCTTGATTTAATATTAAGCTCATATTACGCTATATTATATTTGATAGTTAAGATAAAACCAATAAATATATATATGTAGTAATGTAGATTTGTTTATCCTGTTGGATGACTGTAGTGTGGCATGTTGGTTACAGTCGTGGTGGCCACAATGTTTAGAGTGATTTCAGGGGTGGAATTGGGATTGTACAAAAGGACAAGACATGTTGGATGTCACCATAGAGATGGCGAGAGAGTGAGTGAAGCCGACACCGGTCAGGGGAGATTTGTTTAGAGGGGTCTGTCAATCCTCGCGTCTCAAAGCGGACTAATCTGTTTAAGTAAGAAAGGGGCACACCTGGGAAACGACTTGTTTTTCAGACCTTTTTTCTCTTAAGGCGCCGGCTGTTACTCACTCGAAATTTAATTAGTTACCTTGGCAATTACATTATAACTATACAACAAATGGGGATATAGGTATATATTAGAATATTTTACAACATATATATATTTACTAGATATAGAAAAATAAGGGTTGGCCAAAGTTCTTAAAATCGAATCTATATTCAACGTTAGATTATGTTAAGTCTACATACCCTCAGAGGCCACGAGGAGACATGAAGCCAGGAAGAACACGGCAAAAAACATCTTGACTGTATAACCAGGAATGTTCGACATCGTTTTATATCCTCCAGTTTATCACATTTCCCGGAAAAATAATTAGTTTAATTGGAGCTTATTAGTAACTCTCGAGTGAGATTACTACATAATGTGTGTCAAAACACGCAGTTACTCTAATAGTTAGAGTGAAATTGTATTTTTTTACTTTATCACAATAAAATGAGAAACATTTAATTTCTAATTTGTATCATATATATGTGGTAACCGAGAGAGTCAAACCTGTAGTAACCAAGAGGGACAGTCAGGGTGTGGAGAGTTTTGCAGTACCTCTCTGCACTTTGGAAGACCTTTAACAGTTCTCACAGAGTACAAGCAGTCGTGGTCTAGGCAGAGTGGAAGACTTGGGAATGTCCACACAAAAACGAAGGGACATAGATGTACTAGGAAAGTTCTGTGAACAGATATGAGTCGAGCAAGGAGCGAAATAATGTAGATGGTTAAGAACAAGTTTTTTAGTAGTCTACATGGTCGAGAATCAAAAGATTAAGTGACGAGGGCTCCCGCTGATGGAGAAGTGACTGTATTACCGCGAATTGACAGCTTTATATACTTTGCCGAGAGAAAATACTGGGTTTCAGAGGATGCAATAAGGGGGTAGATCGCAAGAGATATCCTCGTACACTCTTAACGACTTCCTGGCAATGCTCTGACATCTTCAGGCCTCGTTTTTAAACGTTGTTGGATTTCTTATACTCCAATCTTTGCTTTAGCTCGACTCTCCTTCCATTACACAGTTTTATTTATTTATCCTCAATTTATACAAAGTACATTACATATTGTAATGTAATAACACATGTCAATAGTGCTTATAATTATTTACCAGGGGTGTTTATATTATACAACATGACAATCTTGTTATATTATACAACAATATGGGGTTGTTGGTTTAAATTACCATATATATTTGTTGGTATGAGTGGAGCCGACATCATTGCAGTGGGCTCCTCATAAAACATGCAGTCATGGGCTAGAGTGGGAGCACACTAGCCTGAAGACAAATGAAGACAACACGAATAGGAACATGGTTACCTCAGTTTAGAGGAGGTAGCACCCAGGAAGGTAAGAGTGGACTATGGAAGTCCTGGGATCGCCAGTTAATCGAGCAACATGGCTACCTGGCTGCTGTCTATACTGTATTCCAGTGAGCTCAGAAGGAACCCAGCTTATATGATAATTGTTGTAACTAACAACAAATGTAAAAAATAAACGATAAAGTTTAAAAAGAAAAGAAAAAAAATTAGAGGTAGCGATAGGCAGGTGTTAATCTGGCAGGAAATGAACAACTATATTTGATGATTCAAAAAGTTATGAGGCTTTATTATACAAAGTGACAATGAGACACAAATTGAACCAATGCTGGTTCAATCAATCCTGAACTATCTGTTTAGGCTAGACTCGGCTTCTCTTGCCTCAGTGGACTTTATCTTCTCTAACTTTAATTCCCTTGACTTTATCCTCTTTAACTCTTGACCTCAACTTCTTTATCCTTAGGCTTCTTTAACCTCTTTATTCTTAGGCTTCTGTAACCTCTTTATCTTTAGGCTTCTTGAACCTTTTTATCTTTAGGCTTCTTGAACCTCTTTATCTTTAGGCTTCTTGAACCACTTTATCCCTAGGCTTCTTGAACCTCTTTAACCTTAGGCTTCTGTAACCTCTTTATCTTTAGGCTTTTTGAACCTCTTTATCTTTAGGCTTCTTGAACCTCTTTATCTTTAGGCTTCTTGAACCTCTTTATCTTTAGGCTTTTTGAACCTCTTTATCTTTAGGCTTCTTGGTTCCAATGAACCTCCTTTGCCTCTTAACCTCTGGGTTCCAATGAACCTCTCTAGATCTGCAGATTCTCACTCTCCCCGCGCGCGCCCGTCTTCTCTTCTCCTACCCTCTCTCCTCTCTGGCATCTTCCTCGCCGCGACTTTTATAGGCGCATAAAAGGTCACGTGGAGGACTCTGTGGCGCACTCTGTGGCGCATCCCGTGATGCCCGCCATCTAGAGTCGCTTTCCTTAATCATTTCTAACATACTCCCACCAATTTTGACAAAAATATAGTCAAAATTAAATATTCCACAAATTAATCCATGGAGGGCCATTATGAAGGCTCCTGCCTCTAAATTCTCAACCAATTCCAAAGGTATGGCGCGATAGACAGCGCAAGTATGGGCGGCTACCCACACCTTTCTGCCATCTTTCAAATAAAAAGGTCCCAATAAATCAACTCCAGTAATTTGGAAAGGTTTTCCCAAGTCCAAATCTACTCTCAGGCGAAACTGTCATTGGTCTTTGCAGAGCCTTTTCCTTGAACCTTTTACCAACTAGGCACTTACTAATGATTTTCTTTATAGTTTTTCTTCCCCTGATTATCCAAAATATTTCCCTCAATGTTGACAAGATAAGTTGCACCCCTGCATTCCCATTCTTTCTGTGCATCTCCCATATTAGTTGTTCTACAAAGGGATGATCTCCTGGTAGAACGGCTGGAGTCTTGAATTCTTCGGGGACTTGTCCATGCAACAGTTTACTTTCAATACACCACAGACCCTCAGAGTTCTTAAAGATCTTTACACTCTGGATAGAACTTGACTTTTCAATAGAGGTCTTCTCTTGAATGATCTTAACAAGCTTCATTTACGCCAGGTCTAGTTCCGACACTTTTAATGGGCCGGTCTCAGTAAACTGTTTTTTGAGTTTCCCTATAAATCTTAAAACATAGGACATTATTCTTATGTTTAGGGAATAATCTGATCTTCTTTTCAACAGCCAATCGTTTCGATCTACCTTTACATTAATGTTCGCACTCACAATTTCCTCTTCGGAACATATATCCTCCTGATCTATCGTGGGCTCTGATCTAGGCCATGATTCTTTAGGTTGTTTTAACCATTCGGGGCCCTCCCACCATCTACTTCGCACAAGCTGAGGTGGAGAACACCCTCGAGACAAAAGATCAGCCGGGTTCAAATACCCTGGTACGAACCTCCAGTTGTTCACATTGGTCGTCGATTGAATCTCCTTAACTCGGTTTCTCACGAAAACCCGCCATTCAATTTATCTCTCTATCCAGCTTGTCCTGAGCCACTATCAACCCTCTCTCTCAAAAG
Organism: Cordylochernes scorpioides; assembly: GCA_030710605.1. Taxonomy (NCBI): domain Eukaryota; kingdom Metazoa; phylum Arthropoda; class Arachnida; order Pseudoscorpiones; family Chernetidae; genus Cordylochernes; species Cordylochernes scorpioides. Next base: position 83,048,259 of record CP092873.1, on the reverse strand, counting down.
AGGTTGTCCAGCTCTGTTACTGAAAGACTGTACACCATGGCCTCAACATCCAGGTCTATGGATTTCATCTTTGACTTCTTGTCTTGGGAGGAAGTGGCAGAGGCCCTCTTGGAATCAGCTTTGGGAGCATCGAAAATAGGACGGAGAGGCGTCGTCTTACCTTCAGCTTCGAACACCGGCCTATGCGGTAAATAATGACGCTTCTCTTGAGGCCTATTCCACACACCACCGGAGATTGCCCCATAAGCGTCCATCCTCTTCTTCCAAAGAAATCTGAGGTAGTCTCGATCATTCGCCTTAATGGCTATCATCTCGAAATATCTTCTTATATCTGCCAAGACTCCAAACCTATTTTCTCGATTTTTTTTCTTATTTCAGGGATTCCCCGCAGTAGATTGTGTCCCTTCCTTAAATACCGTTTCAAGGAAAGTCCGTTGCGTCCTCGATAGGAAGCGTCGTCAAATACTGGCCGTATAGGCGTCGTTTTGGACTCACTCTTAAACAAAAGGTGACGGGGCAAATAGTGTCCTTTTACTTCAGGTGGATTTTCATTAATTCCCTCGATGAACCCTTCATTCAACCAATCTTTTGGATCAATAATTTTTTCTTCCACCTTTGAATCAGTACCTTGTTCGGCATCTCGCTTTTCTTCCACCCTTGAATCAGTACCTTGTTCTGCATCTATCTGATTTACTTCTTCCAAGTTCTTTGACTCTGTACAATGTTCTTCATCTATATTTTTCGCTTCATTTCCATCATGATCTTTTCCCTCGTTGTATTTATCAACCTTATTCTCTGCATAATCAGGTTCATTTATGGTTTTCAAATCTTGGGATTCTGTTTCCTTATAATTATACTTTATTTTAGAATCCGTATCTCCAGTTGGTCTTGCTTCCACCAATTTCCTCGATGCTGGAACTTTGACAACTCTTTCCTCAGTATCATCAATCGATTCAGTATCATAAATCGATTCAGTTTCATCATCTTTAATTAAAGTATATTTTGCCTTCTCATTCCCAGCCTCATGATCAGCTGTATCAACAGCTTCTTTATCTCTAGTAATATTTACTTCTCTAGGTTCAACTTCATTATAACCATTAGTTGAAAGAGCATCTTTTTCCTACTCAGGCATTACGCTAATTTTATACTCTAAATTAAATCTTTCCAGTATGTAGATTTCACAATTTTCAAATTCTCCATCTATTTACTCATCAGAAATATCTTCCTGAGATAGCAGAATTGATTGATACCGATCATTCAAATCCACAAGCCTATTATGCAAACATTCAAGTCTAGCAAACTTTGCATAAACCCTAATTTTATCAATGCAAGTCTTTTCCAACTCCCCGTATAAATTTTTGACTTGCTCAATAAATTTAACTCTTGCAGCTTTTCTTACCTCGTTCAATTCCTCCATTTTACCACCAAGCCTATCAGGTCCGGCATACCACAAAATGTTGTAACTAACAACAAATGTAAAAAATAAACGATAAAGTTTAAAAAGAAAAGAAAAAATTTAGAGGTAGCGATAGGCAGGTGTTAATCTGGCAGGAAATGAACAACTATATTTGATGATTCAAAAAGTTATGAGGCTTTATTATACAAAGTGATAATGAGACACAAATTGAACCAATGCTGGTCCAATCAATCCTGAACTATCTGTTTAGGCTAGACTCGGCTTCTCTTGCCTCAGTGGACTTTATCTTCTCTAACTTTAATTCCCTTGACTTTATCCTCTTTAACTCTTTACCTCAACTTCTTTATCCTTAGGCTTCTTTAACCTCTTTATCCTTAGGCTTCTGTAAATTCTTTATCTTTAGGCTTCTTGAACCTCTTTATCTTTAGGCTTCTTTAACCTCTTTATCCCTAGGCTTCTTGAACCTCTTTATCCTTAGGCTTCTGTAACCTCTTTATCTTTAGGCTTCTTGAACCTCTTTATCTATAGGCTTCTTTAACCTCTTTATCCCTAGGCTTCTCGAACCTCTTTATCCTTAGGCTTCTGTAACCTCTTTATCTTTAGGCTTCTTGAACCTCTTTATCTTTAGGCTTCCTGAACCTCTTTATCTTTAGGCCTCTTGAACCGCTTTATCTTTAGGCTTCTTGAACCTCTTTATCTTTAGGCTTCTTGAACCTCTTTATCTTTAGGCTTCTTGAACCTCTTTATCTTTAGGCTTCTTGAATCTCTTTATCCATAGGCTTCTTGAACCTCTTTATCCTTAGGCTTCTGTAACCTCTTTATCTTTAGGCTTCTTGAACCTCTTTATCTTTAGGCTTCTTGAACCTCTTTATCTTTAGGCTTCTTGAACCTCTTTATCTTTAGGCTTCTTGAACCCCTTTATATTTAGGCTTCTTGAACCTCTTTAGGCTTCTTGAACCTCTTTATCTTTAGGCTTCTTGAACCTCTTTATCTTTAGGCTTCTTGAACCTCTTTAGGCTTCTAGAACCTTTTATCTTTAGGCTTCTTGGTTCCAATGAACCTCCTTTGCCTCTTAACCTCTGGGTTCCAATGAACCTCCTGGCTTATCTTCTGGGTTCCAATGAACCTCTCTAGATCTGCAGATTCTCACTCTCCCCGCGCGCGCCCGTCTTCTCTTCTCCTACCCTTTCTCCTCTCTGGCTTCTTTCTCGCCGCGACTTTTATAGGCGCATAAAAGGTCACGTGGAGGACTCTGTGGCGCATTCCGTGATGCCCGCCATCTAGAGTCGCTTTCCTGAATCATTTATAACATACTCACACTAATTTTGACAAAGAAATAGTCAAAATTAAATCTTCCACAAATTAATCCATGGAGGGCCATTATGAAGGCTCCTGCCTCTAAATTCTCAACCAATTCCAAAGGTATGGCGCGATAGACCGCGCAAGTATAGGCGGCTACCCACACCTTTCTGTCATCTTTCCAATAAAGATGTCCCAATAAATCAACTCCAGTAATTTGGAAAGGTTTTCCCAAGTCCAATTCTACTCTCAGGCGAAGCTGCCATTGGTCTTTGCAGAGCTTTTTCCTTGAACCTTTTACCAACTAGGCACTTACTAATGATTTTCTTTATAGTTTTTCTTCCCCTGATTATCCAAAACTTTTCCCTTAATGTTGACAAGATAAGTTGCAACCCTGCATGCCCCTTCTTTCTGTGCATCTGCCATATTAGTTGTTCAACAGAGGGGTGATCTCCTTGTATAATGGCTGGAGTTTTAAATTCCTCTGGGACTTGTCCATGCAACAGTTTACTTTCAATACACCACAGACCCTCAGAGTTCTTTAAGATCTTTAAACTCTGAATAGAACTTGACTTTTCAATAGAGGTCTCCTCTTGAATAATCTTAACAAGCTTCATTTCCGCCAGGTCTAGTTCCGAAACTTTTAATGGGCTGGTCTCAGTAAACTGTTTTTTTGAGTTTCCCTATAAATCTTAAAACATAGGACATTATTCTTATGTTTAGGGAATAATCTGATCTTCTTTTCAACAGCCAATCGTTTCGATCTACCTTTACATTAATGTTCGCACTCACAATTTCCTCTTCGGAACATATATCCTCCTGATCTATCGTGGGCTCTGATCTAGGCCATGATTCTTTAGGTTGTTTTAACCATTCGGGGCCCTCCCACCATCTACTTCGCACAAGCTGAGGTGGAGAACACCCTCGAGACAAAAGATCAGCCGGGTTCAAATACCCTGGTACGAACCTCCAGTTGTTCACATTGGTCGTCGATTGAATCTCCTTAACTCGGTTTCTCACGAAAACCCGCCATTCAATTTATCTCTCTATCCAGCTTGTCCTGAGCCACTATCAACCCTCTCTCTCAAAAGAGGTTGTCCAGCTCTGTTACTGAAAGACTGTACACCATGGCCTCAACATCCAGGTCTATGGATTTCATCTTTGACTTCTTGTTTTGGGAGGAAGTGGCAGAGGAAATGTTGTAACTAACAACAAATGTAAAAAATAAACGATAAAGTTTGAAAAGAAAAGAAAAAAAATTAGAGGTAGCGATAGGCAGGTGTTAATCTGGCAGGAAATGAACAACTATATTTGATGATTCAAAAAGTTATGAGGCTTTATTATACAAAGTGACAATGAGACACAAATTGAACCAATGCTGGTCCAATCAATCCTGAACTATCTGTTTAGGCTAGACTCGGCTTCTCTTGCCTCAGTGGACTTTATCTTCTCTAACTTTAATTCCCTTGACTTTATCCTCTTTAACTCTTTACCTAACTTCTTTATCCTTAGGCTTCTTTAACCTCTTTATCCTTAGGCTTCTGTAACCTCTTTATCTTTAGGCTTCTTGAACCTCTTTATCTTTAGGCTTCTTTAACCTCTTTATCCCTAGGCTTCTTGAACCTCTTTATCCTTAGGCTTCTGTAACCTCTTTATCTTTAGGCTTCTTGAATCTCTTTATCTATAGGCTTCTTTAACCTCTTTATCCCTAGGCTTCTTGAACCTCTTTATCCTTAGGCTTCTGTAACCTCTTTATCTTTAGGCCTCTTGAACCTCTTTATCTTTAGGCTTCTTGAACCTCTTTATCTTTAGGCTTCTTGAACCTCGTTATCTTTAGGCTTCTTGAACCTCTTTATCTTTAGGCTTCTTGAATCTCTTTATCTTTAGGCTTCTTGAACCTCTTTATCTTTAAGCTTCTTGAATCTCTTTATCCCTAGGCTTCTTCAACCTCTTTTTCCTTAGGCTTCTGTAACCTCTTTATCTTTAGGCTTCTTGAACCTCTTTATCTTTAAGCTTCTTGAACCTCTTTATCTTTAGGCTTCTTGAACCTCTTTATCTTTAGGCTTCTTGAACCTCTTTATCTTTAGGCTTCTTGAATCTCTTTATCTTTAGGCTTCTTGAACCTCTTTATCTTTAGGCTTCTTGAATCTCTTTATCCCTAGGCTTCTTCAACCTCTTTATCCTTAGGCTTCTGTAACCTCTTTATCTTTAGGCTTCTTGAACCTCTTTATCTTTAGGCTTCTTGAACCTCTTTGTCTTTAGGCTTCTTGAACCCCTTTATCTTTAGGCTTCTTGAACCTCTTTAGGCTTCTTGAACCTCTTTATCTTTAGGCTTCTTGAACCTCTTTATCTTTAGGCTTCTTGGTTCCAATGAACCTCCTTTGCCTCTTAACCTCTGGGTTCCAATGAACCTCCTGGCTTATCTTCTGGGTTCCAATGAACCTCTCTAGATCTGCAGATTCTCACTCTCCCCGCGCGCGCCTGTCTTCTCTTCTTCTACCCTTTCTCCTCTCTGGCATCTATCTCGCCGCGACTTTTATAGGCGCATAAAAGGTCACGTGGAGGACTCTGTGGCGCATCCCGTGATGCCCGCCATCTAGAGTCGCTTTCCTGAATCATTTCTAACATACTCACACTAATTTTGACAAAGAAATAGTCAATATTAAATCTTCCACAAATTAATCCATGTAGGGCCATTATGAAGGCTCCTGCCTCTAAATTCTCAACCAATTCCAAAGGTATGGCGCGATAGACCGCGCAAGTATAGGCGGCTACCCACACCTTTCTGCCATCTTTCCAATAAAGAGGTACCAATAAATCAACTCCAGTAATTTGGAAAGGTTTTCCCAAGTCCAATTCTACTCTCAGGCGAAGCTGCCATTGGTCTTTACAGAGCTTTTTCCTTGAACCTTTTACCAACTAGGCACTTAATAATGATTTTCTTTATAGTATTTCTTCCCCTGATTATCCAAAACTTTTCCCTTAATGTTGACAAGATAAGTTGCACCCCTGCATGCTCATTCTTTCTGTGCATCTCCCATATTAGTTGTTCAACAAAGGGGTGATCTCCTTGTATAATGGCTGGAGTTTTAAATTCCTCTGGGACTTGTCCATGCAACAGTTTACTTTCAATACACCACAGACCCTCAGAGTTCTTTAAGATCTTTAAACTCTGAATAGAACTTGACTTTTCAATAGAGGTCTTCTCTTGAATAATCTTAACAAGCTTCATTTCCGCCAGGTCTAGTTCCGAAACTTTTAATGGGCTGGTCTCAGTAAACTGTTTTTTTGAGTTTCCCTATAAATCTTAAAACATAGGACATTATTCTTATGTTTAGGGAATAATCTGATCTTCTTTTCAACAGCCAATCGTTTCGATCTACCTTTACATTAATGTTCGCAATCACAATTTCCTCTTCGGGACATATATCCTCTTGATCTATCGTGGGCTCTGATCTAGGCCATGATTCTTTAGGTTGTTTTAACCATTCGGGGTCCTCCCACCATCTACTTCGCACAAGCTGAGGTGGAGAACACCCTCGAGACAAAAGATCAGCCGGGTTCAAATACCCTGGTACGAACCTCCAGTTGTTCACATTGGTCGTCGATTGAATCTCCTTGACTCGGTTTCTCACGAAAACCCGCCATTCAATTTATCTCTCTATCCAGCTTGTACTGAGCCACTATCAACCCTCTCTCTCAAAGGAGGTTGTCCAGCTCTGTTACTGAAAGACTGTACACCATGGCCTCAACATCCAGGTCTATGGATTTCATCTTTGACTTCTTGTTTTGGGAGGAAGTGGCAGAGGAAATGTTGTAACTAACAACAAATGTAAAAAATAAACGATAAAGTTTGAAAAGAAAAGAAAAAAATTTAGAGGTAGCGATAGGCAGGTGTTAATCTGGCAGGAAATGAACAACTATATTTGATGATTCAAAAAGTTATGAGGCTTTATTATACAAAGTGACAATGAGACACAAATTGAACCAATGCTGGTCCAATCAATCCTGAACTATCTGTTTAGGCTAGACTCGGCTTCTCTTGCCTCAGTGGACTTTTTCTTCTCTAACTTTAATTCCCTTGACTTTATCCTCTTTAACTCTTTACCTAACTTCCTTATCCTTAGGCTTCTTGAACCTCTTTATCTTTAGGCTTCTTTAACCTCTTTATCCCTAGGCTTCTTGAACCTCTTTATCCTTAGGCTTCTGTAACCTCTTTATCTTTAGGCTTCTTGAACCTCTTTATCTATAGGCTTCTTTAACCTCTTTATCCCTAGGCTTCTTGAACCTCTTTATCCTTAGGCTTCTGTAACCTCTTTATCTTTAGGCCTCTTGAACCTCTTTATCTTTAGGCTTCATGAACCTCTTTATCTTTAGGCTTCTTGAACCTCGTTATTTTTAGGCTTCTTGAACCTCTTTATCTTTAGGCTTCTTGAATCTCTTTATCTTTAGGCTTCTTGAACCTCTTTATCTTTAGGCTTCTTGAATCTCTTTATCCCTAGGCTTCTTCAACCTCTTTTTCCTTAGGCTTCTGTAACCTCTTTATCTTTAGGCTTCTTGAACCTCTTTATCTTTAGGCTTCTTGAACCTCTTTATCTTTAGGCTTCTTGAACCTCTTTATCTTTAGGCTTCTTGAACCCCTTTATCTTTAGGCTTCTTGAACCTCTTTAGGCTTCTTGAACCTCTTTATCTTTAGGCTTCTTTAACCTCTTTATCCCTAGGCTTCTTGAACCTCTTTATCCTTAGGCTTATGTAACCTCTTTATCTTTAGGCCTCTTGAACCTCTTTATCTTTTGGCTTCTTGAACCTCTTTATCTTTAGGCTTCTTGAACCTCTTTATCTTTAGGCTTCTTGAATCTCTTTATCTTTAGGCTTCTTGAACCTCTTTATCTTTAGGCTTCTTGAATCTCTTTATCCCTAGGCTTCTTCAACCTCTTTATCCTTAGGCTTCTGTAACCTCTTTATCTTTAGGCTTCTTGAACCTCTTTATCTTTAGGCTTCTTGAACCTCTTTGTCTTTAGGCTTCTTGAACCCCTTTATCTTTAGGCTTCTTGAACCTCTTTAGGCTTCTTGAACCTCTTTATCTTTAGGCTTCTTGAACCTCTTTATCTTTAGGCTTCTTGGTTCCAATGAACCTCCTTTGCCTCTTAACCTCTGGGTTCCAATGAACCTCCTGGCTTATCTTCTGGGTTCCAATGAACCTCTCTAGATCTGCAGATTCTCACTCTCCCCGCGCGCGCCCGTCTTCTCTTCTCCTACCCTTTCTCCTCTCTGGCATCTATCTCGCCGCGACTTTTATAGGCGCATAAAAGGACACGTGGAGGACTCTGTGGCGCACTCTGTGGCGCATCCCGTGATGCCCGCCATCTAGAGTCGCTTTCCTGAATCATTTCTAACATACTCACACTAATTTTGACAAAGAAATAGTCAAAATTAAATCTTCCACAAATTAATCCATGTAGGGCCATTATGAAGGGTCCCTGCCTCTAAATTCTCAACCAATTCCAAAGGTATGGCGCGATAGACCGCGCAAGTATAGGCGGCTACCCACACCTTTCTGCCATCTTTCCAATAAAGAGGTACCAATAAATCAACTCCAGTAATTTGAAAAGGTTTTCCCAAGTCCAATTCTACTCTCAGGCGAAGCTGCCATTGGTCTTTGCAGAGCTTTTTCCTTGAACCTTTTACCAACTAGGCACTTACTAATGATTTTCTTTATAGTATTTCTTCCCCTGATTATCCAAAACATTTCCCTTAATGTTGACAAGATAAGTTGCACCCCTGCATGCCCATTCTTTCTGTGCATCTCCCATATTAGTTGTTCAACAAAGGGGTGATCTCCTTGTATAATGGCTGGAGTTTTAAATTCCTCTGGGACTTGTCCATGCAACAGTTTACTTTCAATACACCACAGACCCTCAGAGTTCTTTAAGATCTTTAAACTCTGTATAGAACTTGACTTTTCAATAGAGGTCTTCTCTTGAATAATCTTAACAAGCTTCATTTCCGCCAGGTCTAGTTCCGAAACTTTTAATGGGCTGGTCTCAGTAAACTGTTTTTTTGAGTTTCCCTATAAATCTTAAAACATAGGACATTATTCTTATGTTTAGGGAATAATCTGATCTTCTTGTCAACAGCCAATCGTTTCGATCTACCTTTACATTAATGTTCGCACTCACAATTTCCTCTTCGGAACATATATCCTCCTGATCTATCGTGGGCTCTGATCTAGGCCATGATTCTTTAGGTTGTTTTAACCATTCGGGGCCCTCCCACCATCTACTTCGCACAAACTGAGGTGGAGAACACCCTCGAGACAATGATCAGCCGGGTTCAAATACCCTGGTACGAACCTCCAGTTGTTCACATTGGTCGTCGATTGAATCTCCTTAACTCGGTTTCTCACGAAAACCCGCCATTCAATTTATCTCTCTATCCAGCTTGTCCTGAGCCACTATCTTGCCCTCTCTCTCAAAAGAGGTTGTCCAGCTCTGTTACTGAAAGACTGTACACCATGGCCTCAACATCCAGGTCTATGGATTTCATCTTTGACTTCTTGTTTTGGGAGGAAGTGGCAGAGGAAATGTTGTAACTAACAACAAATGTAAAAAATAAACAATAAAGTTTGAAAAGAAAAGAAAAAAATTTAGAGGTAGCGATAGGCAGGTGTTAATCTGGCAGAAAATGAACAACTATATTTGATGATTCAAAAAGTTATGAGGCTTTATTATACAAAGTGACAATGAGACACAAATTGAACCAATGCTGGTCCAATCAATCCTTAACTATCTGTTTAGGCTAGACTCGGCTTCTCTTGCCTCAGTGGACTTTATCTTCTCTAACTTTAATTCCCTTGACTTTATCCTCTTTAACTCTTGACCTCAACTTCTTTATCCTTAGGCTTCTATAACCTCTTTATCCTTAGGCTTCTGTAACCTCTTTATCTTTAGGCTTCTGTAACCTCTTTATCTTTAGGCTTCTTGAACCTCTTTATCTTTAGGCTTCTTGAACCTATTTAGGCTTCTTGAACACTTTATCTTTAGGCTTCTTGAACCTCTTTATCTTTAGGCTTCTTGAACCTCTTTATCTTTAGGCTTCTTGGTTCCAATGAACCTCCTTTGCCTCTTAACCTCTGGGTTCCAATGAACCTCTCTAGATCTGCAGATTCTCACTCTCCCCGCGCGCGCCCGTCTTCTCTTCTCCTACCCTCTCTCCTCTCTGGCATCTTCCTCGCCGCGACTTTTATAGGCGCATAAAAGGTCACGTGGAGGACTCTGTGGCGCACTCTGTGGCGCATCCCGTGATGCCCGCCATCTAGAGTCGCTTTCCTGAATCATTTCTAACAATAATGGTGACGTCCGAGAAGACTGACCTTTTTGATGTCTGTATCCCAATCAAGAGGATTGGCATGATATATATTTTTTTCTCTTAACTTTTTTGACGATGCCAATTAACTGTTATTCGACCTTACTGGTTTCCGCTCTATTCTTTTCCGGTGATTGATTCTATCGAACGCTATTTTGAAGTTACATCAGGCTTTGTATTTCTATGTACTACATTGTATATGCAAACCAAATATAATACATTTATTTATTATAGCATCAATTCATCCATTTAGATAAAACACTAACAGTTACGTTGTAAAGTTTCGAGCATTATTTTGTCCAAAGATATTTAACTATACTATATTTAGCAAATTTTTCGTTTTTTTTGTACTTCATGTGTTACTACTTATTTTTATTCTCCAAATATTAGTAGTTATATTTATTTTTAAAATTTATTCAAAATTTCTTTTGTGGATTATTTGCTTTTAAATTTTACTTTATTTAGGCCATGAAAGACTCATTCTCCGTACAACTAGGCGTGCTTATATGACTCGCTCTCTGGTCAGAATAACACCCCTAATTCTATATTGAATAAAGAGCTCTTGAACACAAGATGTTTACGATTGAGAAAGTGATGAAAGAAATTCTAAATGTAAATTGAATGTTTAGAAACATTTTTTTTTTTTGCGTTTATTAACAATCTTCCAACATACAATGAAGACCCCAATCTCCAATATCATTTAATACTTGCACACTAGCTTTCAACCCAACACCATTTTCTGGCAAAGCTTCAATGATACAATTCAGACCATCCTGGAGGTTGCTGAAAACACAAAAACATCTTTATTTTTGACATATTGTCAAATTAATTTGATAAACATAAGTAGTTTTAAGCATATCAATGTTTTTGTGGGAAGAATGTTGTTTATTTGTATTTGACTAACGAGCTGGTCTCCCTCGCCTTCTTATTGGACAAATGTGGCCATGTTTGTATATAATGAAGGTTCATAGGTATGCGAAGGCCTTCCGACAGTGAGATGTGTGGAGACGTCGTTCTCTGTGTCCGTGTCTGGTGGTCTCCTCACATACCTGTGTAACCTCGGTTCGCTCCCTATCAACGCTGCAATAAAAGACAAATACTGTTTTTTTATATGAAACAAATCAAGAGAAAATTATAGAAAAAAAACATAAAAAGGTCATGTGTTGATATTAAAAATAAAAATCGCATATCATGACCAGGAGCACATGTGCTTTTACAGAAGGCAGAGAGCCATCTGGTGGAAAAGAAATCAACTAAACATTGATTGATGTTCAGGGACCGGCTAAATCAATGAATAGTTGATTTCTGTTACACCAGATGGCTCTCTGACTTCTGTAAAGTACATCTGTTTCTGGTCAGGATATGCCATTTTCATTTTTAATATAACAATTCGTGAGTTTTTATTTTACGTCTTCTTTTTGTTGTTGTATTCTTGAGTGTACGCTTTTATGTGTGTTAAGTTATTCTTACCTCAGGCCCTAGTAAATTGTATTTTGTGTGTTAACTCGTAAAAGTAACACTTTTATCTATATACACTAAACAAATTTGAAACGAGGTGTATTAATAAATGATATAAACTTTGGTTTTCGATAGCTATGACCTGGGATCGAATTCTGCATTGGGCATTTTTTTTCTAAATAAAATGCTTAAATGGCCAAAGTGATTCTTGAAAATTTCCAGCCTCACTAGTTAGCACAATCAACCTAACGGCTCTCTGGCACAGTTATAAATGCAAAATTGGAACTGAATTCCATACGTGTGTAGACATGTTGTGTGCTTATAGTAAAAGCAGCCACCAATTACTATCCACCTTGCTTTGTCATTAAGGATAATATAATTCTTGATCGTAAGTCTCAAAATCAAATATACATAGAAGCGTAGCGGCCCCAAAGATTGCTATTAAAAGAAAGTTTTAATATTTTCGACATAATTTCAATTAACAACATCAACAAAACTGTATATTTTATCAGCCCTGATTAGAGCCCAACGTTTTGAACAATTACTATTCAATAACCACTAAGGTTTACATTGCTGACAATGTATTCAGGACCATTATGTGAATAGTGAAGGGTGTTATAAGACTAATTCACATTTTTTAAAAATAGATTTCTCTCACAAACATTCATTTTATAGAAGTCTCTAAATTGTATATAAATATATAACATATACATACATAATATATATATGAATATATGTCGGATCCTGTCAATTTGTGTAAGATCCTGTCGACTCTCTGTAGGATTGGTGTTTACCTTGTCGGATTGCTGTTGACTCTCTGTAACAATCCTGTTCACTCCTGGTAAATTGTGTGGTTGGGTGGATTTGATTGGATTGGTGATTGATGGCGCAGTCTTGGTCGAATGATGGTTTTCCACAGGGGATAAACGAGCACACCTGGATGGGATAGAAAATAGACCTTTCGAAAGGGAGAGTGATGAGACTGGAGGAGGTACTTGGCCTTTCACATGATGGAGCGTACACTACCTTGGTTGGAGCTTATGTTGAGCACACCTTGCTCCTAGCACGGTCACCTACCTTCTTTCTTACTTCTTGTCCGAGATCATCGTCATTAACTCTCTCGACTTCTCATTGGTGGAGATCCTTCCACGTGCTCTCTGATGATTCGCTATCAGTTGGTCATGCTTAAAGGTGATTGGTTGTTGATTTGTCATGCTTAACTGTGATTGGCTTAGTACCTCCATTGTCGCCATGATTGCAATCCTCCAGGAAGAAGAAGGTCTTTGAACTTAAGTTTAATGGGTCCAGGGGAGTGACCTTTACTTCCTGGATGATGCAATCCTGTTAATTGTTATTATTTTTACGCGAAGCCTAACTTTTTATTAAATCTTTTGACGATACATTGCATAGATTGTGGTGGGGTTACATATTGCTATATACAGATTATCACATATGTATGTTATGATTATTTTGTTTTGTTGTTGAAAAAGATAGAATTGGAGGTGCAGTCGTGAAAATAGGAAATAAATTATTTACTTATCAAGTAGTTTTTTTTTAATTACTTGAAGCAAATTACAAATAAAATTATTTATCACAGTAATATAGAATTTATAAAATGAATTCTCTATATTCCTGATTTAAAAAATAGGTTAACTATACATATTTACAACAATAATCAAAGTATTCTAAATCTATGGTCAAAAATATAAAAGAGTAGTCAATGATGAGAATAAAATACATGTTTTTGAAAAATAAAATATTTGCATTTTAGATTATATAATATATATATAAATTATATATATAAATAGAATATTATATCGCTGCAATTTAGAAACTATTTTTTAAATACTTTTCTGAGATATGCTATATCTCTTCTTACCTTTTGAGTGCTTTTGGATCATTCTCGACGATAAATTATCCTTTAAAATGTATTTTTTTATGAAATAATTTAATGAGCCTTCTATTTTCTGAATAATTAAATATAAGTTAATTAGCTTAAATTTAGTGCTTATTTAGGTCAAACACTTCAAGTAAATAAAACCAGAGCTGTATGGAATGCGTTAGTTATGATAATAATGGTTAATTAGGTTAATACATTTTAATGACCCCATTTATTACTTTTTATTATTAGTTCTTGAAAATAAAGATACTTCGGCCATTAAATATTTTTATTACCTCGACGTTTCGACAAAAATATTTTGTCCTCGTCAGGAGCAAACAAAATATTTCGAAACGTCGAGGTAATAAAAAGATTTACTGACCAAAGTATCTTTATTTTCAAGAACTATGAATACCGGCCAGACAGCCTCTATTTTTATTAATACTATTATTATTCAAAATTCATCTATTACTTTAAAAAGCCAATTAAATTGAAGTATTCTATACATATAATGAAGGAAATTGTTATATCTATCAGAATGTTTTCACTGTCTTGTAATAGGTATTCATGAATAAATAAATAATTTTTGAAAAAACACAAAAGTCGCGATACTTTTTGAACACACCTCGTATGCCTTTTATTTATATATATATCAAAAGGTATAGAATATCATGTGACAGACATACATTTCTAGATTCTTCTGGTTCTTATATTTTGAACCATAATTCATAGTTAGATTTGGTTAGGGGAATTTATATTTATTTTTGAAGTCAAACTGTAAAGGATTATAGGTAACCATATACCAGCAAACGATATAAGGAATATGGTTTTCTAACCACGAGAGTTACTTATGAGTATTATTGAAACACTAAGTTATCTCATGAAAATAAAGATACTTCGGCCAGTAAATATTTTTATTACCTCGACGTTTCAACAAAAATCGTTTGTCCTCGTCAGGTACAAACAAAAATTATAATATTATATTTTTCCGTTTATCATTACTCTTCACAATTCATCCTTTCATACTTCATCCGTAAGTTTGAAATAATCGTTATTTCTCCTTAAAATAAATTTCGGTTTTGCATTCAAAAGAAACACATGCGGGATAATTTTCAAATATCGTTTTACAATCATAATATTATAATATATTTATTATATTATAAACAAAACAAAAACAGAAAAGAGAATATTTCCAACGCCTTGCCAAATGTTTTAATTTTTGTTTGCTTCTGAAGAGGGTAAAAGATTTTTGTCGAAACGTCGAGGTAATAAAAAGATTTACTGCCCGAAGTATATTTATTTTTAAGAACTATGAATGCCGGCCAGGCAGCCTTTATCTTTACGATAGGTTATCTCAGATATCCAAATATCAACTTACCAGCAGTTTTTATGACTGGTGTCATTCTCCTTGATTTCCATTTCACCACCAGTATTGTAAGGCTCAATACAAGGTTCCAGGCGATCTCTCAGTTCATCCTCAGTTAATCCGACATCTCCAGGTTCTATAGCTGAAACCCCAAGACATCCATTAGTTTAGAATTGATTAATAAATACATCATTGGGAAATATTACGTGTTTTCTTACAATTATACAATTAAATAATGATTAGAAATGTTCAAGGAAAAACGATACATAAAAGGTTTTACCTTGAAAATAACATCCAATCAGAAAATAAAATGAAAAATATATCCAATCAACCAAAGGATGTCCCGCATTAGACATCAATGATGATTTCAAATAATGTCAATTTTGTAAAACGATATTTGACAATTATACCCTAAATGTTTCTTTTGAACGAAAAATCGAAATTTATTTTAAGAAGAAATAACGATTATTTCTAACCTTAGGGATGAAGTATGATAGGATGAATTGTGAAGGGTAATGATAAACGGAAAAATAAAAGTGTCCAGGGATGAGAAATATTACTTTTATTTTTCCGTTTATCATTATTCTTCACCATTCATCCTTTCATACTTTATCTCTAAGTATAGAAATAATCGTTATTTCTTTTAAAAATAAATTTCGATTTTTCGTTCCAAAGAAACATTTGCGGTATAATTGTTAAATTTCGTTCTACAATCATAAGCCGTATTATATTGTATTATAAATGCCAATATTCTCGAATGAAAATTTACAGAAAAACATTACCATATCGATACCAAATGGGTCTAAGTATGTTTTTCTCATTATATATAGTTGGGTTTTATAATATCTATATAGATAATACCGTAACAGAGTTTTCCATTGTAAAGTCTTGAGCTATCTCCTCCGAAGATTCTGAACTACACATAACGATCTATATACCAAAATTTTCGTTATTTTTTTCTTCGTATGATAGGCCTGTTTTTATTTTCCTAATGTTAACAGTTATTTTTATTTTTTAATTTAATCTATTTTACAATCGTAGATTTTTTGCATTTATCATCATCGGTTCCTTTGTTTTGAAATGCGTATTTTGTTTACCTTTTACTAATTCTTATTTACTAATTTTTACTAATTTCTGAATTCATTTGATTATGATTATAATTTGTAAGTACTTTGTTATAGTTTTTCATTTAAATAGAGCTCAATTTTTGTGTATGTTTCTTATTTGCATTATCTTTCCTAATGTCTTTGGCAACGTTTTTTTTTCTCATAAATAGGCTGAGGTTATATTATTTTTCGAATTGTAGATTGAATTATTACTTTTATTCTATAATAATTATCTTTTATAAGTGTTTGTTATAGTTTTTCATTTGAATTTAGCACGATTTTTGTATCTGGTTATCTTTTTTGGCATCTTTTCATCTCTCTTTGGCATCTTTTTTTTCTAATTAATAAGACCTAATCCAAATAATTTAATAGTGTGTGACGTTTCAGCAACAGCATCAGACAAAAGAATAAATGAACTAAAGAATAAAATCTCATTTTTTCTTTTGTCTGATGATGGTGACATTTGGATTAGGTCTTATTTTTTTATTAATTTGTTATAGTTTTTCATTTGAATTTAGCTCCATTTTTGTGTCTTATTTAATAAATGAACTAAAAAATAAAATCCCATTTATTCTTTTGTCTGATTTTTGTGTCTGATTTTCTTTTTTACAGTATCTTTCATAATGCCTGATTTGATTACTTGATCTGTTATAGTTTTTCAGTTAAATTTAGCTCCATTTTTGTGTCTGTTGTTTTTTTTCTTCTCATAAATAGGCTGATGCTGTATTTGTGTACTCAATTGTTGCTTTTTGTGTCTGGTTTCTTTTTTTCTGTATTTTTTTGGAATCCTTTTTTTTATCAATTGTTTCCTCACATGCTTGGAATTTTCTTTTTATGCCTGTCCTGGCTTTCAGTTTTATAGTTTTCCTCTGCTTGGTTCTTATTTTACCTTTTTTTTTTCAGCTTCTTCTGTCATGCCTCAAAAAGGCCGTGGAAGACTCACTCCCCTAACAGCTAGGCGTGCTAATATGACTCGCCGCAGACACAAAACCCCAATTGCTATTTCTCTTGTTTACTTTTTTACCAATGCCTATAATTTTTCACCTGAAAGATTTTTTTTTGTTTGTTATTCAATAAATTATTATCACTTATTTTTGGTCTTCTTTTTACTTACTTATTTTACTGGGGGTTGGTGGAAGGATGGTCTAAGCCGTTGGTTTTCAACCGCTACGACCCGGGTTCGATTCCCGCATTGGGCACTTTTTTCTGAAAAATAAAAAAAAAAATGCTCCAATGGATTCCGATTCTTGCAAAAGTCCAACCCCACCAGCAAGCGCAAGTAATCAAACGGGGCTCTGGCACATTTGTAAATACAAAGTCGAACTGCTTTTCACATGTTTCGACATGTGGTGTACTTACAGTTAAAGCAGTCGCCTACTCTACCCACCATGATTATCAATGCCTGTACCACGTGTACTAGGGATAAGCAAAAAAAAATTATTTTACTCATTATCTATACATACAATTATTTGCATACAATTATATACATACAAATATATGCATACAATTATATACATACAATTTTCTACATTTTTGCACTCTGCAGTCTAATATGTTGTTAATAATAGGGGTTTTAGACAAATATCAACTGTTGAAATTTGATTTTCCAAAATAGTTAAATTATCGAAAGTGTCGAATTAGTTTTTAATATGATAGGCCGTAGGTCGAGACTTCCAAAAATGGTCGAATTATCGTGTGTTGAATTAATTAGATTATATTGTATATATAAAAATATAGAATTGTTGTTTTTAATGAGGTCTTTTAAATGAATTTATTCCTTTAATATGTTGTCATATCTGCAATTTTTTTCCATTTCCAAAATATTTATTTACACTTTCACCAATGCCTATAGGATCTTTGCGATGGAACAGGTATGGTGTTCTAGCGCATGTGCTCTCATGTCCTTGAAGCACATATACTGACAGTACCCAAAGTTGAACACACTGTATAATGTCTGAAATATATGACTATAAAGAGGGCTCACGGCCAAACCTTTGCTACAAGAGCCTGTGTTTACGCACAGACGACTTTATGTTTTTAATGAGGTCTTTAAAATGAATTTATTCCTTTAATATGTTGTCATATCTGCAATTTTTTTTCATTTCCAAAATATTTATTTACCCTTTCACCAATGCCTATAGGATCTTTGCGATGGAACAGGTATGGTGTTCTAGCGCATGTGCTCTCATGTCCTTGAAGCACATATGCTGACAGTACCCAAAGTTGAACACACTGTATAATATCTGAAATATCTTTGGCCCCTTCGGATACCAACCTTCGCTTCATTCTAGAGAGGCGTTAGTTTTCACTAAGGTTGGCTTTTGCTATGACTATAAATAAGGCTCAAGGCCAAACCTTGGCTACAAGAGCCTGTGTTTCCGCATGGACAACTTTAAGTGGCTTTTTCAAGTGTGCGAACATTGGATAGCATACATGTAAAGATGACCCATATCTTTTGCTCCTTCAGATTTCAGACTTCCATTCATTCTGAAAAGGCATCAGTTTTCACTAAAGTTGGCTTTTGCTAAGTCTATAAATAATATTTGGGTTCTTCCTACAAGAGCCTGTGTTTAGGCATGGACAGCTCTATGCGGCTTTTTCATGTGTTTGAACTTTGTACAAAATACATATAAATTTGAACCCATGTATGAATAAAAATAGAAATTTATTTTTAATGAGTCCTTTAGATTAATTCCTTTTATAAGTAGTCTCCACTGCAATATAGTTGGCATCTCTTTTTTTCTGATTTATTTTCTTATATTATTTTTTAATTTTAAATATATTTATATATAAACTTTTCACTAATGTCTATAGTTTCTCAACTCAAAGGAATTTATTGTATTAGTATTTTGTTAATACACTATTATCAATTATTTTGATTTTGGACTTCTCATTATTTACTAATTTTTCCCATTTCTCTCTACATAAATTTCGTGCATTTTCAGTGGCTGCCTTCGCCTCTGTAATATCTTTTTACCGGTAAAGTTGTATTTAAACAACAATCAACCTTGTAAATTTGATTTTTGAAATGGTCGAATTATCGAGAGTGTCGAATTACAGTTTGTTTATTTATTTTTTAATAAGGTCCTCTTATCTTATCTGCAATATAGTTGTATTGTTCGAAATTTTATTTTCTAATTTGTTAATTTTTTCTTTTTTTTTCACTCTAATAATATTTATTTAAATCTAATAATTTTTATTTAATGCAATTTGAGTCAGTGTTTCCTCAGTGTTAACAGTTTTAGTGTTAGAATGCGGAGAAGCAAAATAACTCCCTACTGAATTTCTCAATAGTCTTACTCCCAGAGGAATGCATCCACACCAGTTAAACTCTAGGTTGGTGCTATTGTTATGCTTCTGAGAAGTTTTAATTCTAAGCAGGGTCTTTGAAAATGGTACATGTGTGGTGATACAATGCAAGATATGGGTCATCTTTACATGTGTGCTATCCAATGTTCGCACACTTGAAAAAGCCACTTAAAGTTGTCCGTGCGTAAACACTGGCTCTTGTAGCAAAGGTTTGGCCTTGAGCCTTATTTATAGTCATAGCAAAAGCCAACCTTAGTGAAAACTAACGCCTCTCTAGAATAAAGCGAAGGTTGGTATCCGAAGGGGCCAAAGATATTTCAGACACTATACAGTGTGTTCAACCTTGGGCACTGTCAGTATATGTGCTCCAAGGACATGAGAGCACATGCGCTGAAACACCATACGTGTTCCATCGCAAAGATCCTGAAGGCATTGGTGAAAGCATAAATAAATATTTTGGAAATAAAAAAAAAATATATATATATAAGAAAATAAATTGGAATATAAATTTACAAACTATATTTCAGAGTGGACACATATATTTGAAAGGAAAAAAAAAAAGAAAATTGCAAACAACAAAACTATATTGCAGATATGACAACATATTAAAGGAATAAATTCATTTGAAATACCTCATTAAAAATTACATTTCTAATTTTATATATATTTTGGTTAAACTTACAAACTTACAAGGTTGTAATAAACCTACCTGTTTGTCAAGCTATTCAGTACTTTATCATATGAATAAAAATAGAAATTTATTTTTAATGAGTCCTTTAGATTAATTCCTTTTATAAGTAGTCTCCACTGCAATATAGTTGGCATCTCTTTTTTCTGATTTATTTTCTTATATTATTTTTTAATTTTAAATATATTTATATATAAACTTTTCACTAATGTCTATAGTTTCTCAACTCAAAGGAATTTATTGTATTAGTATTTTGTTAATACACTATTATCAATTATTTTGATTTTGGACTTCTCATTATTTACTAATTTTTCCCATTTCTCTATACATAAATTTCGTGCATTTTCAGTGGCTGCCTTCGCCTCTGTAATACCTTTTTACCGGTAAAGTTGTATTTAAACAACAATCAACCTTGTAAATTTGATTTTTGAAATGGTCGAATTATCGAAAGTGTCGAATTATCGTTAGTGTCGAATTACAGTTTGTTTATTTATTTTTTAATAAGGTCCTCTTATCTTATCTGCAATATAGTTGTATTGTTCGAAATTTTATTTCCTAATTTGTTAATTTTTTTCTTTTTTTTTTCACTCTAATAATATTTATTTAAATCTATAAAATCTCATTTATTCTTTTGTCTGATTTTTGTGTCTGATTTTCTTTTTTACAGTATCTTTCATAATGCCTGATTTGATTACTTGATCTGTTATAGTTTTTCAGTTAAATTTAGCTCCATTTTTGTGTCTGTTGTTTTTTTTCTTCTCATAAATAGGCTGATGCTGTATTTGTGTACTCAATTGTTGCTTTTTGTGTCTGGTTTCTTTTTTACTGTATTTTTTTGGAATCCTTTTTTTTTATCAATTGTTTCCTCACATGCTTGGAATTTTCTTTTTATGCCTGTCCTGGCTTTCAGTTTTATAGTTTTTCTCTGCTTGGTTCTTATTTTACCTTTTTTTTTCAGCTTCTTCTGTCATGCCTCAAAAAGGCCGTGGAAGACTCACTCCCCTAACAGCTAGGCGTGCTAATATGACTCGCCGCAGACACAAAACTCCAATTGCTATTTCTCTTGTTTACTTTTTTACCAATGCCTATAATTTTTCACCTGAAAGATTTTTTTTGTTTGTTATTCAATAAATTAATATCACTTATTTTTGGTCTTCTTTTTACTTACTTATTTTACTGGGGGTTGGTGGAAGGATGGTCTAAGCCGTTGGTTTTCAACCGCTACGACCCGGGTTCGATTCCCGCATTGGGCACTTTTTTCTGAAAAATAAAAAAAAATGCTCCAATGGATTCCGATTCTTGCAAAAGTCCAACCCCACCAGCAAGCGCAAGTAATCAAACGGGGCTCTGGCACATTTGTAAATGCAAAGTCGAACTGCTTTTCACATGTTTCGACATGTGGTGTACTTACAGTTAAAGCAGTCGCCTACTCTACCCACCATGATTATCAAGGCCTGTACCACGTGTACTAGGGATAAGCAAAAAAAAATATATTTTACTCATTGATCTATACATACAATTATTTGCATACAATTATTTACATACAAATATATGCATACAATTATAAACGTACACTTTTCTACATTTTTTGCACTCTGCAGTCTAATATGTTGTTAATAATAGGGGTTTTAGACAAATATCAACTGTTGAAATTTGATTTTCCAAAATAGTTAAATTATCGAAAGTGTCGAATTAGTTTTTCATATGATAGGCCGTAGGTCGAGACTTCCAAAAATGGTCGAATTATCGTGTGTTGAATTAATTAGATTATATTGTATATATAAAAATATAGAATTGTTGTTTTTAATGAGGTCTTTTAAATGAAT
Organism: Cordylochernes scorpioides; assembly: GCA_030710605.1. Lineage (NCBI taxonomy): Eukaryota > Metazoa > Arthropoda > Arachnida > Pseudoscorpiones > Chernetidae > Cordylochernes > Cordylochernes scorpioides. The sequence goes on along the minus strand of CP092873.1, from coordinate 83,026,546 downwards.
TTATTCCTTTAATATGTTGTCATATCTGCAATTTTTTTCCATTTCCAAAATATTTATTTACACTTTCACCAATGCCTATAGGATCTTTGCGATGGAACAGGTATGGTGTTCTAGCGCATGTGCTCTCATGTCCTTGAAGCACATATACTGACAGTACCCAAAGTTGAACACACTGTATAATGTCTGAAATATATGACTATAAAGAGGGCTCACGGCCAAACCTTTGCTACAAGAGCCTGTGTTTACGCACAGACGACTTTATGTTTTTAATGAGGTCTTTAAAATGAATTTATTCCTTTAATATGTTGTCATATCTGCAATTTTTTTTCATTTCCAAAATATTTATTTACACTTTCACCAATGCCTATAGGTTCTTTGCGATGGAACAGGTATGGTGTTCTAGCGCATGTGCTCTCATGTCCTTGAAGCACATATACTGACATTACCCAAAGTTGAACACACTGTATAATATCTGAAATATCTTTGGCCCCTTCGGATACCAACCTTCGCTTCATTCTAGAGAGGCGTTAGTTTTCACTAAGGTTGGCTTTTGCTATGACTATAAATAAGGCCCAAGGCCAAACCTTGCCTACAAGAGCCTGTGTTTACGCACGGACAACTTTAAGTGGCTTTTTCAAGTGTGCGAACATTGGATAGCATACATGTAAAGATGACCCATATCTTTTGCTCCTTCAGATTTCAGACTTCCATTCATTCTGAAGAGGCATCAGTTTTCACTAAAGTTGACTTTTGCTATGACTATAAATAATATTTGGGTTCTTCCTACAAGAGCCTGTGTTTATGCATGGACAGCTCTATGCGGCTTTTTCATGTGTTTGAACTTTGTACAAAATACATATAAATTTGAACCCATGTATGAATAAAAATAGAAATTTATTTTTAATGAGTCCTTTAGATTAATTCCTTTTATAAGTAGTCTCCACTGCAATATAGTTGGCATCTCTTTTTTCTGATATATTTTCTTTAATTATTTTTTAATTTTAAATATATTTATATATAAACTTTTCACTAATGTCTATAGTTTCTCAACTCAAAGGAATTTATTGTATTAGTATTTTGTTAATACACTATTATCAATTATTTTGATTTTGGACTTCTCATTATTTACTAATTTTTCCCATTTCTCTCTACATAAATTTCGTGCATTTTCAGTGGCTGCCTTCGCCTCTGTAATACCTTTTTACCGGTAAAGTTGTATTTAAACAACAATCAACCTTGTAAATTTGATTTTTGAAATGGTCGAATTATCGAGAGTGTCGAATTACAGTTTGTTTATTTATTTTTTAATAAGGTCCTCTTATCTTATCTGCAATATAGTTGTATTGTTCGAAATTTTATTTTCTAATTTGTTAATTTTTTTTTTTTTCATTCTAATAATATTTATTTAAATCTAATAATTTTTATTTAATGCAATTTGAGTCAGTGTTTCCTCAGTGTTAACAGTTTTAGTGTTAGAATGCGGAGAAGCAAAATAACTCCCTACTGAATTTCTCAATAGTCTTACTCCCAGAGGAATGCATCCACACCAGTTAAACTCTAGGTTGGTGCTATTGTTATGCTTCTGAGAAGTTTTAATCCTAAGCAGGGTCTTTGAAAATGGTACATGTGTGGTGATACAATGCAAGATATGGGTCATCTTTACATGTGTGCTATCCAATGTTCGCACACTTGAAAAAGCCACTTAAAGTTGTCCATGCGAAAACACAGGCTCTTGTAGCCAAGGTTTGGCCTTGAGCCTTATTTATAGTCATAGCAAAAGCCAACCTTAGTGAAAACTAACGCCTCTCTAGAATGAAGCGAAGGTTGGTATCCGAAGGGGCCAAAGATATTTCAGATATTATACAGTGTGTTCAACTTTGGGTACTGTCAGTATATGTGCTTCAAGGACATGAGAGCACATGCGCTGAAACACCATACGTGTTCCATCGCAAAGATCCTGAAGGCATTGGTGAAAGCATAAATAAATATTTTGGAAATAAAAAAAAATATATATATATAAGAAAATAAATTGGAATATAAATTTACAAACTATATTTCAGAGTGGACACATATATTTGAAAGGAAAAAAAAAAGAAAATTGCAAACAACAAAACTATATTGCAGATATGACAACATATTAAAGGAATAAATTCATTTGAAAGACCTCATTAAAAACTACATTTCTAATTTTATATATGTGGGTTAAACTTACAAACTTACAAGGTTGTAATAAACCTACCTGTTTGGTAAGCTATTCAGTACTTTATCATATGAATAAAAATAGAAATTTATTTTTAATGAGTCCTTTAGATTAATTCCTTTTATAAGTAGTCTCCACTGCAATATAGTTGGCATCTCTTTTTTCTGATTTATTTTCTTATATTATTTTTTAATTTCAAATATATTTATATATAAACTTTTCACTAATGTCTATAGTTTCTCAACTCAAAGGAATTTATTGTATTAGTATTTTGTTAATACACTATTATCAATTATTTTGATTTTGGACTTCTCATTATTTACTAATTTTTCCCATTTCTCTCTACATAAATTTCGTGCATTTTCAGTGGCTGCCTTCGCCTCTGTAATACCTTTTTACCGGTAAAGTTGTATTTAAACAACAATCAACCTTGTAAATTTGATTTTTGAAATGTTCGAATTATCGAAAGTGTCGAATTATCGTTAGTGTCGAATTACAGTTTGTTTATTTATTTTTTAATAAGGTCCTCTTATCTTATCTGCAATATAGTTGTATTGTTCGAAATTTTATTTTCTAATTTGTTAATTTTTTTCTTTTTTTTTCACTCTAATAATATTTATTTAAATCTAATAATTTTTATTTAATGCAATTTGAGTCAGTGTTTCCTCAGTGTTAACAGTTTTAGTGTTAGAATGCGGAGAAGAAAAATAACTCTCTACGGAATTTCTCAATTGTCTTACTCCCAGAGGAATGCATCCACACCAGTTAAAATCTAGGTTGGTGCTATTGTTATGCTTCTGAGAAGTTTTAATCCTAAGCAGGGTCTTTGAAAATGGTACATGTGTGGTGATACAATGCAAGATATGGGTCATCTTTACATGTGTGCTATCCAATGTTCGCACACTTGAAAAAGCCACTTAAAGTTGTCCGTGCGTAAACACTGGCTCTTGTAGCCAAGGTTTGGCCTTGAGCCTTATTTATAGTCATAGCAAAAGCCAACCTTAGTGAAAACTAACGCCTCTCTAGAATGAAGCGAAGGTTGGTATCCGAAAGGGCCAAATATATTTCAGACACTATACAGTGTGTTCAACCTTGGGCACTGTCAGTATATGTGCTCCAAGGACATGAGAGCACATGCGCTGAAACACCATACGTGTTCCATCGCAAAGATCCTGAAGGCATTGGTGAAAGCATAAATAAATATTTTGGAAATAAAAAAAAATATATATATATAAGAAAATAAGTTGGAATATAAATTTACAAACTATATTTCAGAGTGGACACATATATTTGAAAGGAAAAAAAAAAAGAAAATTGCAAACAACAAAACTATATTGCAGATATGACAACATATTAAAGGAATAAATTCATTTGAAAGACCTCATTAAAAACTACATTTCTAATTTTATATATATGTGGGTTAAACTTACAAACTTACAAGGTTGTAATAAACCTACCTGTTTGGTAAGCTATTCAGTACTTTATCATATGAATAAAAATAGAAATTTATTTTTAATGAGTCCTTTAGATTAATTCATTTTATAAGTAGTCTCCACTGCAATATAGTTGGCATCTCTTTTTTCTGATTTATTTTCTTATATTATTTTTTAATTTTAAATATATTTATTTATAAACTTTTCACTAATGTCTATAGTTTCTCAACTCAAAGGAATTTATTGTATTAGTATTTTGTTAATACACTATTATCAATTATTTTGATTTTGGACTTCTCATTATTTACTAATTTTTCCCATTTCTCTATACATAAATTTCGTGCATTTTCAGTGGCTGCCTTCGCCTCTGTAATACCTTTTTACCGGTAAAGTTGTATTTACACAACAATCAACCTTGTAAATTTGATTTTTGAAATGGTCGAATTATCGAAAGTGTCGAATTACAGTTTGTTTATTTATTTTTTAATAAGGTCCTCTTATCTTATCTGCAATATAGTTGTATTGTTCGAAATTTTATTTTCTAATTTGTTAATTTTTTTCTTTTTTTTTTACTCTAATAATATTTATTTAAATCTAATAATTTTTATTTAATGCAATTTAATTAATAATTTATTTAATCCAATGTCCATAGTTTCTACCCTGAAATTGCTTACCAAACATGAGTCAGTGTTTCCTCAGTGTTAACAGTTGGAGTGTTAGAATGCGGAGAAGCAAAATAACTCCCTACTGAATTTCTCAATAGTCTTACTCCCAAGGGCATGCATCCACACCAGTTAAACTCTAGGTTGGTGCTATTGTTATGCTTCTGAGAAGTTTTAATCCTAAGCAGGGTCTTTGAAAATGGTACACGTGTGGTGATACAGTGCATGTGCTCTCATGTCCTTAAAGTAGTGTAGTTCTGTTGTTTGCAATTTCATTTTCTGATTTGTTAAAATTTTTCTTCTATAGTTTCTCACCTGTGGGTCCTTCGGGTAAACCTGGGTCGTTGCCCGGGTCACTCGGCTAGAAATGCAGTTTTTAGTGAGGTCCATTAAATGAATTTATCCCTTTTATGTTATCTTATTTTCTATATTGAAAAGTAAAGTGGGCCGTATGAAAATCGAGTTGTTCATATAAAAACATGTTTAAAAAATGCTATTTTCTTTTAATGTAATCTATATAGCTTGAAATAAATAAAAATAATGGCCGCTTGAACTCGGTCGCATGTGACATTTTACAGGTACATTGGGACAGCTGACATTCCCCCCCAACCCAACCCACTGATAAATAGGCAAGAAGGTATGGGAAAAGATCCCAGTAGACGCGAATTCGCGTTGGTAGCCTACAATTTTATGTTAATTTTTAGAAATCAGGGACATGAATTCGCATCCTTTAGGCTTGACACCCTATAGGTGCGGATATGAATTTGCGTTATATGGGTTCAAAATGTTTCGTTGCTCGCATCTATAATACCTTTTTATTAGTAAAGTTGTAAGTAAACATCAATCGTCGAAATTTGCATTTTAAAATGGTTGAATTATCAGAAGTGGTGAATATTTAATATTGTCGAATTACCGTTTGTTATTTGATAGGCCAGAGATTGAGAAATCAAATCAGGGTCGAATTATTGCAAGGTGTCGAATTATCGGTATTGTCGAATTACTGTTTGTAATTTCATAGGTTCTGGAAATCAAAACATGGTCGAATTAACGAATTTATACTTAGAAAGTATTTTTACTTATCCTTACTTGAAATGCTGCTTCTAGGAAATCGGAATATACCCATTGCGAATTTTAAGCCACCATCTATACTTTTAAAGTCTCTGCAGGCCCTTTGGGTAAACCCTGGGCGTTGCCCGGGTCACTCGGCTAGTTGTATTGATAATATTGTAGGGGATTATTTTAGTTTTGTTAGTTAAAAGGAAGCTTTTTTATAGTCCAAGGTTTGCTTTAACGACGTTTCACTCTGTGTATGTTAATTGTGGTTCTTAAACAGGAAAATTAAGAATGTGTTCAATTTATATATAAAATATCTTTCAAAAATAATAACTTAGTATTTAAGAGTTAGCTTTAATACAAGGGGGGATCAATAAATAAAGTGAATTATCTTATTTCTCAAAAATTAGAAAATCAAAAATAATTTAAACCACAGAATATTAAAATATAACATCGAGAGACTATTTAAGGTGTTCTGTTCTTTTTTCCCACGCGCGGCGCGAGACTTATAAATAAACTAAAATGGAAGCTCCCTTGAAGGATTGCACCACGCTTGAACAACGTGCAGCTATTCGTTTCTTGAACGCAGAAGGTATTCAAACATCTCAAATATGCCAAAGAATGAAATATATCTATGGTGAGTCTTGTTTGTCTCAAAAATACATTTATAAATGGGTTAACGAGTTCAAAAATGGACGAATTACATGTACCGATATTGAGCGACCTGGACGACCAAGTGTTACAGCGATGCCAAGCACGATAAATGCGGTTGAAAACTTAATTTTGGAGGATAGAAAATATCCATTTTTACCATAGCCGACAATTTGAATATAAGCTATGGAACTGTGCACACCATTATTGAAGAACAATTGCAATTTAGAAAAATATGCTGCAGATGGATTCCACATTTCCTTAATTTGGACCAAAAACTTAACCGTATTCGGGTTTCAAAGGCTCTGTTAAAGCGGTATGAAGAGGAAGGTGATCATTTCCTTGGCCAAATTGTAACTGGAGATGAGAGTTGATGTTATCATTATGATCCTTCGACAAAACGTGCAGCTATGGAATGGAAACGAGGCGACTCTCCAAGACCAAAAAAAAAAAAATCAGGTCTCAACGTTCGGCCGGTAAAGTTTTGTTAACACTTTTTTGGGATGTTGATGGACCAATCTGTCTTGATTTTTTATCCTCAAGGCAACGTATGAACAGCGACCTTTATTGTGACATTCTTGTAAATAAGCTAAAGCAAGGTATAAGAAACAAAAGAAGAGGGAAGCTTAGTAAAGGTGTAACCTTCTTTCATGATAATACAAGGCCGCATACATCATGTAAAACTGTATCTACAATCATTAAATTAGGTTTTGAAGTTTTAGAACATCCTGCATATAGTCCAGACATAGCCCCCTCTGATTATTTCTTTTTTGTACTATTAAAGAAGGAGTTAAAGCGAAAGCGATTTGACTCGGATGAAGATGTCCAGAAAGTCGTACAAGATTTTTTCACACACTTCCTAAGAGAGCCTATAAAGAGGGTATTTACAAGTTGCCAGAACGATGGAGACGATGTATAGAAAGCCAAGGTGATTATTTTGAATAAATCAAGTTCTAATTTTTAATATCGTTCTTATTTTTTTTTTAATAAATTATAATTCACCCTATTTATTGATCCCACCTTGTAGAATAATAAAACTTCTATTTGGATGAACGGGGCTGTACTATATTATACATATGAAATATATATTTTTTTTAATTAAGTAGAACCTTGTATGAGCAACAAAAAAAAATAAAATCCACATCTTCCGTTAAAATAGACGTCAAGACGCCAGACACCTAGGCTTCTAGTTTTGACATCTATTTTGACTGGATTTGTGGCCTTTATTCTATAGATCAATATTATTGCATCATGACTAATGCGCGTATTTTAAAAATGATTTATAATATTATTTTTAATATACAGGGTGATCCAAAAGTCCCGCACAACTTTAAAAATTAATAACTCCGCGAATATTTGCGCTAGAGAAATGCGGTAAACACCATTGTGTTCAGGATGCAATGGGATTTTTTTATGGCAAATAATGAAAAATTCGAAATTGATTTAAGTTACAACTTTATTCGCTAAAAATGGCGCTCTACCAGAATCGGAGATTCAGCGGCCAAATTGTTTAATAAATTGAAAAATATAACTGAACGACACGTATTTTTCCTTTTTGAATACCAGGAAAGAACCCTAATAATATCAAATGATAAATTAATAAAACACCATTTCGCCAAAAGTTAGAAGAATTGGTTGACGATTTTTAAATACAATCTGTGATATGTAAAATAGGTATATACAAATTAAAACATGTAGCAAAAAATATTTATATTTTAGATGGAGTTTTGTGAAATAAATTGAATGTTTGAAAATAACTACTGATATCAATACACGATTTTTGAAATGTTAATATAGTACCAGAAATTATGATGGCACTACTAAAAGAATTTCGTGCTATAAGGAATGTATAGTTTCTTGACTAATTGTTGACACTTGACTATTTAACTGGATATTTGTCATGATCCAAAAATGAAATATAGAGGGGAGCGACAAAATATATTTGTCGTACTTTATTCCAAATATCCTATGGGTTTGTCAAATGCTATCATTGTTTATTATACTGTACATAAATTTGAAAATGTATCCCCTTTTGCGTTGAAAAACGCAATCATTTTGTATTATTTTTTGCGCAAAACATCTAAAGTTGAGGGGATGTAGAGATTATTCCTTATGCTATTTCTTCTAATGAGCGAAAAGCGATAAACTAAACATAAGAGGTAAAATTGTGTATACCAGTGTTATTCGAGAAGTTATAACACTTTGGCCTGCACGACATAATATAAAATGTGGGCAAATGACAAACAAAAAAAAATACCGTTTACAGGAAAAAAAAAGAGTCAAGATATGAGGACAGCATTCATTATTCTCATAACCCAAAACAAAGAGCTGCAAATATATAACACATCAGGTAACTGCCTTCTCTCTTGTATTAGGTCACAATCCTTGCTCAATGTGGCGCCCTTCATTCTCAAACACCGCCTGCAGACGATAGATGACAGAATGGTCACAATTAAATAGTTGAAATTTATAAAACGTGCCATCTGATAGAAGCCTTCAACATGGCCAATGTGGTAGACCGGCATCGATAAAAATGCGACTTAATGTACCCCCATAACCGAAATTGTAAGGCGTCAAGTCTGGTGATATTGGGGGCCACTGGTATATAAAGTGGCGACTTATCAACGAATTCCACCGAACGTTTCCTTCAGCAATTGTTTGGCACCGCGGGAGATATGAGGAGGTCCTCCATCTTGCAAGAATGTTATTTCGCTTAGTACTTGTCTGTCCTGCAATATGGGAATACCCTTTTCTCTCAAAAGTTGAACATAACGTTCACCAGTTACAAAAACGGTTTTAAAAGTTCTTCCATTGATTTTTTCAAAGAAAAATGGCCCAATAATAAAAAAGAAGTGAACCCACACAAAACTGCAACTCTGTGCTGATGAAGTGGTATTTCTTTAAAAATCCTAGAGTTTTCTGTTGCCAAAATGAGGCAGTTTGAATGTTAAATTCTCCCTTTAGATAAAAGTGAGCATCATCTGTTCTTAGAACATTTGACAGCCAGTTTTCATCAATATCAATTTGCCGGAAAACCCATGCAGCGAATTCTTGACGCTTCTCAAAATCGCTGACTTTCAACTCGTGGAAACTTTGAATTTTGTTAGGATATTTTTATAGAAAAATTCTAAATGTGTGTTCTCTCCAAACTGTTCCATACGAAATCCCCGTTTGTCGATAAACTTGTCTAGCACTTACTTCTCCATACGTGAATAACGTTTCAATAGCTTCAGCATTCTGCAAAACCGTAACAGCCACTGATTTGCAGGTCGATGGTCTTCCACTCCGAGGTTTTGCTTCCAGAGATCCAGTTTCCTCAAAACTTTTAATCAATCGCTTTAGAGAGTAGCAACTCATTGGTCCTTTACCGCTTCGAATATTTTTAAAGGAACGAAACGCTCGTAAAGATTCAGTGGCAGATTCTGAATCACAATTAAAACAATTCACCAAGAGTGCTTTATCCTGTAGTGACGGCATTCCAGGGGGAAGGGGAGAAGTCTAACCACACCTCCTTGCGGTCCCCCCTGGACCCTTGGAATATTTGACCAAATTCTGGTTCGTTTCCAAGATGACAAACGTTGCAACGGCACCCATTTTCAAATGAAGAGCAAAACTGATATCTCCAGTAATGCTACCGCGTCCGGGGTAACCGCCGCATCAGGAGCTGCAGCTCGAGCTCATGATGAGAAATCTACTACGAGGACACAATTCAATCTACTACAACTCAATATAAATGGTACCCAGAGGAAAATAAAGAGCTGACTTGTCTTCTCTGTGACAACAATGTACATATTAATTTTTCTCAGGAGACAAAATTGAATCAGAATCTGAGATTCAATATCAAAGATTATACAAAACTACGAATGGACAGACCGGGAAAATTCGGAGGAGGACTTGCCGTTTTGATTAAAACTCTAGAAATCAAATTTAAGGAAATCGCCTATAATCAGAGTAAGCCTAGAGAAAGCACGACAGAAGCTCAGGCAATAGAAATCTATCTTACAGATAAAACAATTCCAATCATAAATGTTTATCACCACGATAATACTAGCACCAATACAGGCCTGATAGAGACATTAAGTGAAGCGTCTTCGGATATCGCAATCATACTTGGTGATTTTAACGCCGAAAGACCAACTTGGGGATCACTTGTCCAGGATAACAAAGGTCAGCAGGTTGAGGACATGCTAACCGACCTCGACCTTACGCCGTTAAATAACGAAAAGAACACCTATAAATCCAAGTCCACAGGCACAGAATCCGCAATAGACATCACAGCGATAAATTACAACATCGCACCCACAACACAATGGAAAATTCTGAAAAGTGCAATCAGTGACCAGAGACCAATTTAAACAACCCTAAAATTCAAAATTGAGAATTTTCAACAGAATAAAAGAACACTGGAAAAAAATTACAGAAAAGATTGAAGAACTGTGTAACGAAGAATTAAATCACAGAACGATTGACAAAATCTTGGAAAAATTCTCTTTGAACATATCCAAAGCTGCAAAAGTATCGATACCTAGAGGTAGACGTAAAGACCTGTGAATACTTTACTGGAAGGACCACAATATCGAGACAATGATTGCAGAGAGAGACAATAAAAATGAACTTCTCAAAACAAATAAAACAGAAGAAATCATAAAGGAACTCATTGATATATCATTCACAAAATAGAACAAGAAATTTGGATATTCAAACAAGAAAATGGGCAGAATTCTGCGAAGAAAATGCATCCAAAAAAGGAAAGCCATCACGGGAATATAATTAGTGTTATAAAACTCAAAATCAACACTAATCCTCCAATACTCTAACCGATATGAACAGCGAGAACGAACAAACAGATGGCTGACATAATTTCTGAATAGCATTCAAGCACTTCCAGACTCAGCTATACGAATGAAGGCAGGACTCTAAAAAATAATATAAACAAGTTAGTTAAACAAGCAAGAAATTACGATCAACAAGATATTTACTCGAGAGACTTCACACTGAATGAGCTAAATTCATCAATAGGAAAGTTAAATCCAAGATGTCACCTGGAGATGCTCTGATCTTTGGTCAAATGATTAAACACTTTGGAGACGAAGCTAAAAATCAACTCCTACGAATACTGAACATTTCATGGCAAACTGGTAAACTACCAAAGAATTGGTAAATATCAATTATAGTGCCAATACTGAAACCAAACAAAGATGCTAAGGAATGCAAGAACTATCGGCCAATTGCTCTTACCAGCATACTTTGTAAAATAACAGAATGAATTATCCACTCTAGGCCTAAAGATCCAGACACTGTACAACTGATAAACTGCTCTACTTCTGTCAATCAATAATAGATTTCTAGGAAAAACCGCTAAAGAAGACAACGGCCGTATTCCTGGATATGACCTCAGCTTTTGTTCGAGTGTAGAAATTATTTGAAAGGCTGCACAACATCGTAGTAAGAGGAAAAACCTTAATCTGGATTGCAGACTTCTTAAGGGGAAGAAAGATAAAGTTTCGGGTCAATGGAACATTTTCCAAGGACCGAAGAACATGGGCTGGTGTACCTCAGGGATCTGTGCTTAGTCCTCTACTCTTCTCGCTATATATTAACTGTTGTTTATGTAAATAGATTAATATTTTTTGTATTATTTAAAGCCTCATTATGTAAAAATATATGTATATATAAATTGGACATTTGTTGTTGGCCATGGTCAAGTTTGAGCTCTTGTACGTCTAATTACGACACAACAAAAGTGGCGACGAGGATGCGCGATCTACAGAGCCAGTAAAATGCTGAGGAAAACGGCGTCTATGCAAGTATAACAACTACATCTTTTAAACAAATCTGACTCTCGGATTATGGAGAGGAAAATAAGAAAATGGGTTAAGATTACATCTTTTAAACTATCTGAATCAAGAAAACAAAGGAGTAAAAAAGATCAGCATGACAAGTTCAAAGTTAATAATACCTTTTAGATGCTATAGCCCAGTGGAGGACACTTCGATCTTTTTGTACAAAAATTTGAGGCTTTCTTTTTGGCATCTGAAGAAGGAGATTAAAGTGCTGATTTTTACCTCGCTACCAGATTCTGAAACTTTGAAGCAGGGAAACAACATTTTCTTCCTGGTCTAATGAAAGATCAACCCTATGATACTATCATACAAAGAATTAAGCTGCATTTGGATCCAAAGAAGAAAGTGATACCACAGCGATGCAGATTTTTAAAGAGAATTCAACAGGAAGGAGAATCAATTTCGGAATATCTTAGAGAATTGAAACATTTGGCAATTAATTGTAATTTCGTCGATATGTTGGGAACCATGATGCGAGACCGTTTTGTGGCTGGAATCAAGTCGGAATTCCTGCAAAAGAAGCTACTAAAAGAGGACGTCGATGTCACCCTGGATAAAGTTTTTGCAGTGGCGATCTCGTTCGAATTGGCGGAGATAAATTCAAGAGAATTACAAGATAAATTAGTGGCCAAGATATCCCCTGTGAATGGAAAGGATAAAAAGGGCGAGTACAATAATAGTGCGGCGCAGTATAGGCCTTTCAGGCAAAGTGGCAAAGGCAATATAGTGTGTTATAGATGTGGTGAAAGACATTCACACGTGGCATCTGTTTTACCTCATAGAACAAAGACTTGTTTTAAAATGTAATAAACTGGGTCATTAGGGTCTGCAAAGCTAGTAGAAGAATGTGGGGATGTAAATTTGTACAAGAGGACTTTATATATTCTGTACTGGGCGAAACTGATGCCACAATAAATTTAACAGTAGATGATTATTCTTTGTGCTTTACAATAGATACAGGAAGTCCAGTTACGTTAATACCTAAAGATATTTATAAGAATTATTGGCAAGGTAAAAGATTATTTCCAACAAATTTAAGATTAAAATCCTTTTGTGGTAAATCAATAGAGATTATAGATCAAAGAAATGTTTTTGTAAAAGAAGCCAACCAATATTTACGATTAATAGTTGTAAATGAAAAAATCCAGGTAATTTTATTAGGAAGAGAATGGCTTAAGCAGTTGAAACTTGATTATTCTATATTGTTTAGCATTAAAATTTTAAATAATGAATATAATAGAAATATATTTAAATATATAAAAATTTGATGGATAGGTATGCAGATTTGTTTAACAAAGATTTGGGCTGTCTAAAGGACGTTAGAATAAATTTTAATATAAAAAAGGATGTGACTCCTGTGTTTTGTAAGGCCAGAAGTTTACCTTTCTCTCCAAAAAACAAAGTAGGAAATGAAATTGATCGTTTAGTGAATTCTTGCATTTTATAACCTATAGTTCATGCATATTGGACCGCTCCAATAGTACCGGCATCAAAAAAGGATGGTGGTGTAAGGATATGTGGTGATTTTAGATGTACAGCTAATAAAGCAATAGAATTAGGTATCCCATTCCATCGATCGATGAGATATTTTCAAAATTATCTACAAGCACCGTACTTTCGACTCTAGACCTATCACAGGCTTACTCACAAGTAATGTTAGCGGAAGAAGCCAAAGCTGTTGTTGATATAAACACAACAAAGAGGTTGTTTTCTTATAAAAGACTACCATATGACGTAGCGATAGCACCAAATAAATTTCAGAGGATTATGGAAGGCCTATTTTCTGATTTGCCAGGTGTGGCCTGCTACATAGATGATATTTTGGTTGCAGGAAAATACTTTGAAGATTATGAACAAAAGTGGGATCTAGTGTTTAGATGATTGCTAGAAAAAGGTTTAAAGTTAAACAGATATAAATGTAAATTTAAAAAGAAATCGGTGGCATTTTTAGGGTTTAAAATGGATAAATATGGACTGCATCCCTTAGAAAATAAAATTAAAGCAGTGAAGAGGCGCCTGAACCTAAAGAATGTTTCGCAATTGAGATCTTTCATAGGACTCTTAATTTATTATTATAGATTCATAAAGAATATAGTCAACATTTTAGCGCTATTCTATCAACTTTTGAATAAAAATTGTAGATGGAATTGGACGAAAAATATCGAATGTTATTTAAAAAATGTAAATCATTATTAATGGACTATGGACTAGGCGTAATTCTGAGTCATAGAAATTATAGAAAGGAAGAATGCCCTATAGCTTTTGCTTCTAGAACATTAACTGAAGCGGAAAAACGGTACTCTCAACTAGAAAAGGAAGCGTTGAGCATAACTTATGGCGATGAGAAATCAAGACAATACTTACTGGGACGAAAATTCGTATTAGTCACAGACAACCTACCCTTAATTCATATATTTTCACCTCAGAAACCAATTTCCATATGTGCAGCATCCAGAATTAAAAGATGGTCCTTAAAATCAGCTGCATTTAATTATACTGAGGAGTTTCGAAAAGGTAGTGTTAATTACAATGTTGACGCATTGTCACGTCTTCCTTTAGAATCGAGTGTCAGGGAGTTTCTTGATGAAGATCAGGTACTTCTTCTCAGGAAGTTGAATGAGGTACCGTTCTCTTTTAGGGAGGTGGCATATGAGACGTCCCGAGATAAAATACTGTCTATAGTATTAAGGAATGTTAGAGAAGGCAACTGTGTGTGTGGAAATTCACAAGGGTACTGAGGGAAAACCCACTAGCTCCTTATTATAAGATCAATGAGGAATTAAGTTTGGAGTTTGATTGTTTTCAATGGCGTGAAAGAGTGGTAATTCCCCAAAAATTAAGATCTTTAATTTTAAATGACTTGCATGAAATACACATGGGGATTGTTAAAATAAAGATGATTGCCAGACGGTATTTTCTGGTGGCCAGGCATAGACAGTAACATCAAAGAGTTAACTAGAGAATGTAGAGTATGCCAAGAATCGGCGAGCATGCCCCTGGCTACCACCTCGGAATGGACTTGGCCCGAAAAACCGTGACATCGACTTCATCTTGATCTAGCGGGTTCGTTCATGGGAAGAATGGTTTTGGTTCTCGTGGACGCATACTCCAAGTGGATAGAAATTTTTATCATCAAAGATATTACCAGAAAAACGATTATAAGTCATCTTAGAGAAATTCTGGCCAGAATTGGATTGCCCTAATATTTTGTTACAGATAACGGAAGACAGTTTGTCTCCGGTGAATTCGAGCAATTTACCAAAATGAATGGTATACGGTACCCCAAAACCAGTCCGTATAATCCTAGTACAAATGGTTTAGCTGAGAGATATGTAAGAGAGTTTAAAAACCTTTTGAGAAAGAATAATGGGAAGGATGATTTAGAGACGAATCTACAAAGTTTCCTATTTGCTCATAGAGCATCCCCCCAAACTGTAATAAAGGAATTCCCTGGCGGAACTGCTAATGAAGAGAAGTTTAAGATCAATATTCTCGAATTTAATACCAAGATGAGAAATCCGCGAGAGGTATTTCATGAGGCCGTAAGAAGGCAGGAGCAGTTTACTACAGGTTGCGAGGTTTATTTCCGCAACTATGCAACTGGACCTAAACGGTAAAAAGGTACCATTTTGAAATTATTGAGCTACCGTCACTACCTTATAAGTTGCGAGGGCGTCGTGTATAAGAGGCATATCAATCAATTGCGACCTGTGAGAAAGAAACAAGTGGAGACAAGACATTTGATATTCCTCGAACATCGGGAGAGAAGCCTGTAGGTGGAAGTCAGAAATAAAGTGAAGAGGAGGTTCCAGAGGTTACATCAGGAAACAAGGAGGAGACTGCTTCTGTGCACGTACCCTCTTGCACTCTTATACCAGGGCCTGTTGCTGTGCACGTGCCCTCTTGCACTCCTAAACCGGAGACTGCCGCTGTGCAAGTGCCCGTCCGCAGTCCTAGACCTCAGAGAGCCAGGAAACCTCTAGACCGACTGGAGTATTATTAAGGGGGGAGATGTGTTGTGTATGTAAATAGATGAAGATTATTTGCATTCTTTAAAGTCTCATTATGTAAGAATATAAGTGTATATAAATTGGACATTTTTGTTTGCCAAACGAAAAGAATCTGAGGCTCTTTATTGAACACGACAAAAACAACAACGGCATTCCAGAGTAAAATAAATCATCAGAGATAGATAAATATTTTTCAAATGAATTAAAATAAATATAATCGATACTGAGAGAGAGTTGAATTAAAAAAAATAAAAAAATTATTATTTTCGAAATATAAATAGCTGAGAGGATTCCAGCAAACCGCATCTAAAATATCAGGTTTTTTTTTTTTTTTGCTACATGTTTTAATTTGCATATACCTATTTTACATATCTCAGATTGTATTTAAAAATCGTTAACCATTTCTTCTAACTTTTGGCGAAATGGTGTTTTATTAATTTATCATTTGATATTATTAGGGTTCTTTCCTGGTATTCAAAAAGTAAAAATACGTGTCGTTCAGTTATATTTTTCAATTTATCAAACAATTTGGCCGCTGAATCGCTGATTCTGTTAGGGCGCCATCTAGCGAATAAAGTTGTAACTAAAATCAATTTCGAATTTTTCATTATTTGCCATAAAAGATTCCCATTGCATCCTGAACACAATGGTGTTTACCGCATTGCTCTAGCGCAAATATTCGCGGAGTTATTAATTTTTAAAGTTGTGCGGGACTTTTGGATCACCCTGTATTTAAAATTTGAATTATATATTTATTTATTTTTATTCAAAACAGATCATTTAGAGAGAGATTATCATTATTCCTTTTTATAGTTTCATTCCTTTTGTGATATTTTATTGTACATATATCTTTATTGCTTATTGGAGCGAGAGAGGACCTAGACGAAGACTGCGGATCACGACCTACGAGGAAGGCAAGAATAAATGAGTGCAATACTTTAAAAGGTAATTTATTTTCATTTAATTTTATTTATTCAACTCAATTTATTTGCTTTGACTATGGAAACCCGCTCGGGAAACGTGTATAACACCAAGAAGGAAGAAACCAAGGTCAACGACCCTGCAAAGCTGCAACTTGGTGCAACAATATATCCTCCTGGCAAAATTTTCATCTATATGTCGGCCATAGATTTGGCCTAGCTACTTAGCCAGTTAAACTCCTCTTTGGCAGATTGTCAAGATTACATTAGATCCCGTGTGGATCTCTTGGAATAAAGTGCGCTCTGAATTGAAGAGGACCATTATCCGAAAACCTTGGTCTCCATGTGGACGCTTCTCAGTTTGCCAAAGCTGGTGTTGTGGTTTGTTACCGACCCGAGCCGCTAGTTTGCGGCGATGGTCTTCTTCTTCTTTCTTATTTCCACTCAATCATAGTAGGGTATCAAGTTGTGACCCTTGATGGTGTCTGTTTGACAAACATCATGACTGGGTGAAGTAGAATGCGTCTGCCTTTGTCATTAAGACTGGGAGCGCTACTCAGTGGCAGGCCAACTTAGCTCCAAAAGAAATGGACGCCTCTGACATGAGGAACAGACGCCATGTGCAGCTGCTCCTAACATGGAGTACAAACACTGCCAATCCTGTGTCCCTGGATTATGAGCCCTTACAGGGTACTATCAGCCAGACCAGTTGAACGCAGGTTTTTTAGTGAGCTTGTTACTGCTCCCCCTCCTCCTTTTTCATCCGGGCTTGGGACCGGCATAGGCGGAGTTTGCGACGATGGTCAATAGATGGAATCAGTTATGACGTCTATTTTGGCGGGAGTGATGTCCTTTATCCTTGCCGGAAATTTTTCTATCTAGTATAAAAAGTAGTTATTACTTTATGATATATGACAATTTACAAAATGTAAACACTCCATCAGATGTAAGGTAATTAAGGTGAAGGACTGGGAGTCCTAATTGAATATATTCAACGTTAAGATAGGTAAAGTCTATACATACGCTGAGAAGCCACGAGGAGGCATGAAGACAGAAAGAACACGGCGAAATTCATCTTGACTGTATGGCTAGGAATGATTGATACTTTTTTATATCCTCACAGTGTTATCACATTTCCCGGAACACCTGAATGTTTTAATTGGCTATCGTTAGAAGATTAGAGTGTACAAGGTCAGAGTGATTGCTACGATATGTGAATACACGAAGTTTTGATACATTTCAATATTGAAATTAAGAAAAGTGGAGATAATTCATTATAAATATTAAGATCAAATTTGAAATAACTGCCACCTAAAGTCTAATATTTTGTTATCAATGAATTGTTATCTTGATAGAATGAAACTATGAAAATCTAAAAATTCTACGTTATCTGTAATTATATTAATATTTATCATAAAATTTGAAAATGCATATAGAAATTAGTCCGTTCCTTACAACCTAAAAGTTCTAGATTTCACAGACTTACATTGCAGCTGGAATGAGCGAGTTATCAGAATTTAAGACTTCTATATGGTCTGGAATAATATTGACAAAAGATCACAAAAATGTGAAATAAATATTGAAATTAATCCAGTTCCGACAGTCATTGCTTTAGTAAAGTAATTTTCTGCTGTTATTTATTTATTTACCAGTTGCAAATAAGACACGCTATATCCAATCTGGATAATTGCGCGTGAAACTATTTACAATAATTGTAGTAGAGTAGGTAACAGAATTGTCAAAAAGAAAATAAACAATTAAGAAAAAGAGCATTGAAAAAACATATCCATTAAACAAATAACAACAACATAAGCAGATAGAAGAAATCGCAAAGAATTCACAATGTAAAAAAGCCCCATGAATGCTGTGGTTCACATATTTAGCGACTAAGTCAATGATTTTATGGCTATGTCATAAATAAAACCTTAATGAAGATTTTCTTTTTTATATTTTTGTAAGGAGCAATATAAAAACAGGATGTACTTCTCTAATGAAAAAGCCAACATTTATTAAATGTCTTCAATTCGCTAATCGTCATCAAAATGATATCATACCTCAATACATCTTTTACTGGATTGTCCTGTTTTTCAAGACTACAGAATCGAAAATAATTTAATAGTAACAGATCCAAGTATTTTTATTTCCAGTGAAGAAAATGTATATTAAATTCAATACCTTTTGTAGATATATTTTAAATTATATAGCAACAAATATCTTTTAAGAAACTGATAATTTATATTATGCTTATTATACATATTGCCAGACATTTATTTATTTTGTATACAGTTCTTTTTTCTCGTTTTTTTCTCTTTCTCATTGTTAATATCATATGAATATTCTATTCACGGCCTAAAATTATTGTATATATATGTATAGACAAATGTAAAGACATACATGTATGACAGCGCAAGTGTCCCTAGGGGGACATAGCACTTTAAATTGAAATAAAATAAAAATGATATCAGTTTCCACAGAACTCTCAACAGAATATGATCAACACAATGATACTTACATTATCACAAGATTGTGAATTCCGACAATTATAAGGTATAATAAGACCTATCGTAAAGATAGAGGCTGCCTGGCCAGCATTCATAGTTCTTCAAATTAAAGATACTTCGGTCAGTAAATCTTTTTTATTGTCTCGACAAAAATATTTTGTCCTTGTCAGGAGCAAACAAAAATTAAAACATTTGACAAAGCGTTAAAAATTATTCTAAGGCTGCAAGGGCGTTCTCGCGCGATATTCCAAATTTTGTACAACATATAAAGCACGAGTCAAAAAACAAACATTTAACCCACAAAAGACTATGATCTTTTAAATAAATTATAATAAATATATATATAATGAGAAATTATATATACTAAAAAAAAAATTTTTGTCGAAACTTCGAGACAATAAAAAAAGATTTACTGGCCGGAGTGTATTTCATTTGAAGAGATCATAAGACCTCTCTACTCTTTTTATTGACTTGTTTAAGATTCTTCGGGCAAGCCCTTCTTCAGCAAAATGAAAACTTATAAACAAGGTAATAAAGAGAGATTACATAGGATTTTAAAGATGAATATATGTAAATATAGAGCATAGGAATTTGCATAATTGAATAGCGTATTTTTGAATATTATTTTAAATTAATCAAATGTAAATATCAATTCCTATATTTACTTAAATTCTCAAGGGGTTGGTGGAAAATGGTCTAAACCGTTGGTTTTCGACCGCTACGACCCGGTTCGAATCCCGCATTGGGCCTTTTTTTATGATAAAAAAAAAAATTCTTCAATGGCCCCCGATTATTGCAAAAGTTCAACCCCACCAATGAGTGAAAGTAACTAAACGGGCTCTGGCACCTTTATAGGTGCAAAGTCCAACTGCTTTTCACATGTGTAGATATGTGGTGCACTTACAGTAAAAGCAGTCGCTTACTTCTACCCACCATGATTATCATGGCCTGTACCAAGTGTACTATGGATAAGCAAAAAAAGACTTAAATTCTCTTTGAAATTTTATAAAATCTTTCTCCATTACCTTGTTTATACATTTTAGTTAGCTGACAAAGGGTTTTTCCGATAGCTTCTTTAAAAAAGTGTTTAAAAAGAGTTGTATTAAAATTCCAAATATATTCTCACAATGAGTATCTTTTTTTATTAAAAAACGCTAGCTTTCAAGCGTTAATCGCTCTTCAACGGGCATACTATAATATCGACTTTATTCCACGCTTGAAAGATAGCGTTTTTTTTTTTTTTTAATATATCATTGTGAGAATATATTTGTAATTTTAATACTTTTTTCACAATTTTATCATGAATTGAAAAAGAGTTGTGGCCTCTTATGAGCTTTCTTGTAATATGATAATGTATTTTTATTCAATCACACATTTTTTTACCAATACGGATATGAAAGAATACATTCGTTAGAATCCATCACAATTTGAAATACAGAAACAAGGATGAAAAGGCCAAGATCCCAGGGTGAAGTTGTAGAAAGAAGGATGGACTTCAGCTACAGGAGGATGGCCCACATGTGTGTGGGGAGGACAGGACGGCATTCCCATGTGAGGGAGCAGGACAGTTTTAGACAGATCTGCGGTGACAGGAGACGTGGAAAGTTGGCTATGGGAAGTGGACTCCAGGCGTAAAGACTAACCGGGCAGACTGTGACGAGGAGAATCCCTCTGGTGGCGGACAATGGAGGTAAGTGCATCTACTGTATATAGTTATTAATCTCCTTTCAAATCTCTTGTAATAAATTATATCATGAAGTTTGACAATTATACCGCAAATGTTTCTTTTTTACGAAAAATCGAAATTTATTTTAAGGAGAAATAACCATTATTTCTAACCTTAGGGATGAAGTATGATAGGATGAATTGCGAAGTGTAATGATAAACGGAAAAACAAATTCTCATCCCTGAACACTTTATTTTTCCGTTCATCATTACTCTTCAATTTTCATCCTTTCATACTTCATCCCTAAGGTTAGAAATAATCGTTATTTCTCCTTAAAATAAATTTCGATTTTTCGTTCAAAAGAAACATTTGAGGTATAATTGTCAAACTTCGTTATACAATCATAAGCTGCCTTATATTGTATTATAAATTATATCGAACTAAGCTGTATCCACAAAGAATCCACATTATTTTCTTAGAAACCTTGTACGCAAACATCGACGGATGATAAGCGTCGTAACAATACGTTAATCCTTCGAGACAGATATAACATGATGATTAGTAATGTAATAATCACATTCTATACGAATACTGTTGAATTTATAGATTCTGAGTCTGTAATATTTTTCATTTATAGTCAGAAATTCACTGAGTTTTTGCCATTTATGAATGAGAAATACTAATTGGTTAGCGTGTAATATGATTCTATACTTTTGTAAGAGAACAATTAAAAAAATATTAATTTTTCCTTTGTTTCCTCTAAGTATATCTTATTTAGAGATTGTCTAAAAACAGATAAAATATATTTTATTGAAAACGGTTGTTTTTTTGTATAAAAGATTATGATATACAAATAGGGGTTTATGTTACGATGCATTAGCGCGCCATCTGCTATCAAAATTCGAAACTATAATAGACGCATATGATTCTTTTTAAAAATAAACAATTTATACTGTCCTTACTGCAATGGAAAAATTAGGGAGGGCCTGACTCATCAGTGGTGAACCCTCCCAGCGGTTTCGACAGTTTAATGTTTATATTTTAAAACAAGTTATTGTGCAAAGACAAGATATTTTTGATCAGCAGTTAGCAGGACTGATATTATCTAGCTTATTTTCTTTTCAGTTCCTATATGAGAAGGTTTCATGTAAAGCTAAAATCTTTCTAACATTTCAGGTTATTTTAAGTGATCTTAGGTCTAGAGCTGGATTATCCCAGAGAGGGCGGCATCTAGTTGACATTTATGTGTATAAATCAAGCTAGTAATACAAAGCAATAACGCGCCATCTATATTTACTACTCTGATCAAAAGGTTTCGACACTTTGCTCATAAATTCCTGAAAACTCAATATATTTTCTCCCGGTTTGTGTGGCAAACGCAAGCGTCGCCCTTGGCTTGGAGACCTGCCAATTTTCAAAAATAACGCGCCACAACAGCGCGAGCAGCGGCTGTTCGAAGTGAAGCCATTTTGCCCGTGCTTCGATTTCGTTAGTCACCGAAATGGAATATCAACGAATTTGCATCAAGTTCTGTGTAAAAAACGAATTCAAGGGTGCCGAAATTTTTCGGATGTTGCAAACAGCCTACGGGGATGCCGTCATGAGCTGAAGACGAGTTTTCGAGTGGTACAAGCGCTTCAAGGAGGGTCGGGAAGAGACCGCCGACAACGAGCGTTCCCGGAGACCGTTCACATCAACCACGCCTGAAAAAGTAGACAAGGTGTTGGAACTGATGCGTGAAGACCGAAACTGTCAGGGAGGTCGCCGAAGAAGCAGGGATATCATTCGGGTCGACTTGAGGCGATTGAGGGAAGCGATCAGGCAGAAACGGCCGGAGCTGTGTAGGAGCAAGTCGTGGATCCTCCACCACGATAACGCGCCGGCGCACACAGCTCTCAAAATCTCGAAGTTCTTGCAGGGCCACTCAACCTCTGTGTTCCCTCTACCCCCCTACAGTCCCGATTTGGCCCCCTGCGACTTCTTCCTTTTTGGAAAGCTAAAAAAAAAAAAGCTGAAGGGTCGGAAATTTCAGAGCATAGAAGAGATCAAAGTGGAATCGAAGAAGGACATGAAGGCGCCAAAGGCCATGAAATCCCGAAAACAGACTACCAGAGGTGTTTTGCCGACTGGAAAAAAAGGTGGCTGAAGTGCATCGCGGCCAACGGGGACTACTTTGAAGGGGACAATTTGAATTTGGTAGAGATTAATAAAGTTTTTATTTAACTTATGAGCAAAGTGTCGAAGCCTTTTGATCAGAGTAGTATATATATATAACGAATTAACACATTAAAACTAGAATGTTTATTTTCACAAATAAATCAAACTTCTATTGTCCTAAGCATATAAAAGCAGAATGATCCAATACAGTATTAGAACTCGAAAGAAGCGGTCTGAAGATTGAATTGGCGAAACCGCTTGGAGGATTCACCACTCATGAGCCAAACCCTCCCAATATTTTTCATCACAGTAAGCACAGTATAAGTTTGATTTATTTTTATAAAGAAACATTCGCGTCTTAATGTTTCCATTTGTTAAATCAAACTATATACAACGTCTCACGTTAAATATTTAAAGATATAAAGTTTCTATTACCTCAAATTATTTTATTCATTTAAAAACAAAGGAAAAAGATACAGAAAAGGCTTCTCCTGATTGTGCAACGAAAGGTTGCTAATGACTTTCGTAATCTGTCGGAATAAATGTCAACTAATCTAAAAAGGCATTTCCTGAAGGTGAAGTAAAAGATCCTGATGGCCAGCGCCATTCCTTTGCACGATTATTGATTTATCAAGTAAAATCTGTAATTGGAGGTATGGATTCTGAGAATTCGGTATTCAGAAGAACTACCAATGGCAGAAATAACAGCACTTATACGCCTGAGCATTTAGTTATTGTTATTGTCGTGTCCAATGAAGAGTTTCAGATGTCCTCATGCATCTCTATCACAGAAGCAGCAATGTCCTCTATCTTGGGTGTGTATACTGTATTGTTGTTGTTGTCGTGTCCAATAAAGAGCTTCAGATGTCCCCATGCATCTCTATCACAGCAGCAGAAAAGTCCACTATCTTGTATATGTATACTATATTGTTGGTGTTGTCGTGTCCAATGAAAAGCCTCAGATGTCCCCATGCATCTCTATCACAGCAGCAGAAATGTTCACTATCTTGGTTGTGTATACTATATTGTTGCGGTTGCCGTGTCCAAGGAAGAGCCTCAGATGTCCCCATGCATCTCTATCACAGCAGCAGCAATGTCCACTATCAAAGCATTTCATTCATCAAGCATTAGTCAAATAAAGATTAGAAGAAATGTACAGGTTCAGCTTCCCATGCAATTTCTACATATAGCAACAATTTGATTGACAGTAATGAATGACGGGAGTTGACCATCTCGGCGGCTATTTTTATATTGGTGACAGTTCAGGAGGAAGTACTGGCCAGAACAGCAGGTGAAAATATTCTGCATATAGAAAAGTTCATGGAATAACGTCAGCATGCGAATGTAGTCTTTCCTAGACCTGAATAAAGAGTAATTCCACGGGTCTTTATCAAATAATATATATCTATTCCTGATAAAATTGTGAAAAACGTTTAAAATCACAAAAAAAATTTTCACAATGAGTTTCTTATTATTTTAAAATGCTATCTTTCAAGAGATAATCTCTTTATGAGAACATATTTTGTGATTTTAAATATAATAAATGTAACAGAAACTATTCAAGGTCCTGGGAATCCGAACAAAATATTATGGAGACATGTATCAAATGACTCCCTATGCCATCACTTGAAGCGAGAGAAAAATTTTAGGATGCCGAAAGCAAGCTGGCAAGGTGACTTCTCACCGATAGCCCCAAACACGGATGCCGCTATCAAAGATATCGCAAACAGAACCTAGATTTGGCTGAAAACACAACGTCACGTCCTTCCTTCCAAATTAGTTTTGATCTTACCATTAAATAACTTGTGGTCATGTCTGATAATTGAAAATAAACGCTTAGTTGATATTTGTACCTGGATATTATAGATGCAAATAATATTATAATTGAAGTAAATAAATATAAAAATATCTCCAGATTTTCTTTTATTCAGAAATTGGGAGGAAAACTTTCACGCGATTATGCTTCATCAAGCCACTGGCTTCGTAAAAAAAGTGTAACATACATAAATTCCAGAATATATGTATGTTGCAAGCTTTTTTTGAGATGCCATTGGTTTGATGAAGCGCGACCGCGTTAAAGCTTGCCTCGAAATTTCTGAATAAAAGAAACTCTACAAATATTTTTATGTTTGCTTAATTCAATTAGTTAATATTTATTCAACAGATCAACCTTCAGCATATTAAGTTGCAGGATCAGAAGATGTCTTTCTCTCAATAGCAAAAGTATCAAAATAAATAAATATGAATAAATTTTACATAGTATACAGGTATGTAGTGGGAAGTGCAAACATTGAATTCACTTTAGTCATTTTATATATATATATATATATATATATATATATATATATATTAATAAAGTGTCAATATTTACTATTTCTCTGTTTAAATGGGTTGTATGTATGTTGTACGCCTTTACGGAGCCAATGGCCTGACGAAGCGCAACCGCGTGAAAGCTTGCCTCACAATTTCTGAATAAAAAAACCCTGCAAAAATATTTTTATATTTATTTAATTCAATTAGTTGATATTTATTCAACAGATAGTGCAAACCATCAACATATTAAGTTGCGGGATCATAAGAGGCTTTTCTTTCAATAGTTGTTGTTTCTTATCCCTTGTGTAAATATTACACGAATTCCATGAGTTCACTCATGGAATGGGGTGAAGGGGTGCAGCTTTCATTGATCATGGCACCAGGTACACTTTGGTGAAAGTCTGTTTTGCCTGTAGTTTGAAGCCGTTCCTAACATGGAAGTCTTTGCTGCCAACTCTATCATGAGTACAGACACAGCTCCTCCGTATCCCTGGAGTTGGATCGTTGCTGAGATCCATCAACCAGGTCAGTTGAACTCAGGATTTTTAAAGAGGTCTTTCTTCTCTTTCTAACAATACTGCTGTTGGTCTGTAACTGCTTATTCGTAAGAGTTATTCTGCTTGTTTCACAGCTGGCCTT